>OX326969.1:20222570-20567710 GCA_946800305.1 Medicago arabica
AAAGCGAAGAAAGGCAAGGGTGACAGAGATTATGTCAAACCGGCTGAAGAAATTGCTGAATACTTTGATGCTGACTCTGATGGTGGAGAAAGTCAGGTCAAGAAGAGAAAGGTGGATGTGGTCCCTGTGGCTAAGGAGATAGCACAGAAGATAGGTACTTCTGTATCTATGATTGAAGATGAACATGCTGCTGGCAAGGCAATGGCAGCAAAAGTGGTTGCTGAAGAATTAAAGGAAGAGACTGTCAAAGAAGCTGCTAAGTTGCTTGCTTCTGCTCTTAAACAGAAGGATCCTGTAGCGACTGCAGAAGCTGAGTTATCAGAAGCTACTGTGTCTGATCACTATGCTTCTCCAGAAGCTGGCATTGGCACCTCTGGCAACGTAGCATATAGCTCATCTTCCTCTTTGAATCAAGAGTTAGAATCTGATTCAGAATTAGATAACAAACCCTTAAGCCAAATTCTTCCATCACTCAGAAACTCATCCCCCTCACCAATCAAACCCATATCATCCCATAACCCACTGGACCCTGCAATAGTTGAATATGTTGATTCAACTATGGACAGAGTAATTCAAGACACAATCACAGTGTCTATGAATCTTCCTGCTGACCATCCTGCTCAACCTTCATTTCTCAAACCACTTCAGGCAATTCAACCTTCTGAAAAGCCTGAAGTAACCATTCAATCTAAACAGCCATCCCCCCAACATGAAACCATTTGTGTAGACTCTCCAGACACTCTAGATTCACTTCAAAAACATCTAGGAGGAAAACTACCAAAGACCCCTGCAAAATCCAAATCAACAAAGGCTACAGATTCTGTTTCCAAACCAGACCCTGTACCTGAACCTACAGAAAGTCTTACCTTAGCTTCTGTTGAACTTTCAGAACCTGTTGTTGAACCAGCCTCTGAAAATCTGGAACAAGCTTCTTATATCATATCAGAAACTGTAACAGAATGTAGAGCAGAAACTAGAAGAGTTCCCCAACCTCTTTGTGATCCTATAACTATCTTCCCAGAGTTTGAAGCCTTTCTAGCCTTAAGAGCCTCTCTACCCTCAACCTCTGAACCTCATATTGACTTATTTGATTCAAACAAGATAGATGAGTTCTATGCTTCTTCAAGCAATAAGCTCAAAGACATTATTAAGCAAAGATTTGTGCCCATCCTCAATGTGAGCTATGAGGATAAGTTCTCCACAATGAAGACTGAGTTCTTGGAATTTATCACCAAAATTCAGAAGGCTGCTGCCAGGGAACAAGCACTTGTCACTGCTAAGCATGTTGAAGAAGTCAAGCGGGCTGAGAAAGCTATTATCTTGGAAAGAGCTCCTTTTCTGAGGATTAGAGATACACCATTCTTTGATGAAGATCAGTATAATCCAAGGGAATCAATGGTTTATAACTCTTTGAAGAGGAGACTGTACAGAGTTCAAGAAGAAGCCAGACTAGAAAGAGAAGCGCATTTAAGAAGAACTGAGGCTCTGGAAGAGATGGTAAAGAAACAGCAAGAGGATCTCCTGAAATTGATGGATCATCTTGCCAAACAAAACCAACCTTAGTTTAATTTCGTTTTGTTTTGTTTTGTAATTCTTGTTTGCTATCTTCTGAACTGTTTTTGCTTACAATTTATACAAGTTTTATTTGATTCTATTTGCATTCAATTTTTTTTATGCTCTGAATCTTCTATGTTTTTCCCTCTGAATCTCATTTTTCCTTAAAATATGTTTATACCCTTACCTTAAGTCATTTAAAAAGGGGGAGGAACTTGTTCTAAACCTTTTTTTTGTTGATGACAAAAGGGGGAGAAGGGAAAGTATTTGTTTGTATTTTCTCAACAGGGAGAAGGGAAAATTATGAGATTTGTATTTCTTTTAAATACATTGCATGTTCTATGTAAAAGTTAAAGGGAAATCTGCGAAAGGAGCTTAGTTAGACTCTGAGCCCCTGTTTAAGAATCAGTTCTCTAAATTCGTTTATTATTCTGAGAATGAATTCGATTGCTTATGAAAATGAATTTAATTAACCTGGATAGAACTTAAGAGGAGCTTACAAACATCAACTTAAGAACTATCAGACTCAGGGGGAGTCAGAGCTTACAAACCTCAGACTCTGAGCTTACAAACCTCAGATCCCTTAAGTCAACTTGTTAATTAGATTAACAACAATTGACCTTTTAAATACTAATGTTTGTCATCATCAAAAAGGGGGAGATTGTTGGAACAAAGGTGTTCAGCAATACCATGTTTTGAGTTTTGATGATAACAAGGTATTAAAAAAGTTGTCAATTGGATATTGCTAATATTTGTTTAAGTATGCAGGATATCAATCAAGATTTATATCTTAGAAAGTATTTTGTTTGAACAATGTTAAAGAACAAAAATCCAAAGAAGCTTGTTGCTTGTGATTCTGTATCGAAGAGAGTCTGAAGACTGTATCGAAGAGAGTCTGAAGACTGCACCGAAGAGAGTCTGAAAGACTGTATCAGAGTCTGAAGACTATCAGAATCTGAAAACCAAGAGAGTCTGAAGATTACCAGAAGCTTAGTTCTACAGTGAGTCTGAAGCCCAAAATCTGATAATCTGCTAACAAGGATTTCTACAGCATTGCGATGCAAAAGAAACTCTCAAATGGAGTAACGGCTAGCTTCAAAGTCAACTTGAGCGTGGGAAGCACAAAGACAAAGATTGGAGGCCAGTACAGAATACGTTGTACGAACTCTATTTCCACTACCTCGTACAGTTTGGCAACTGTGTCTATCGGTATTAATCTTCAAAGGGAATGGAATTCAAATTATGCAATTGAAGGACTATTACCAAATCAAGCAACAGATCAACAGCCATTGATCAAGCTTCAAAAATCATCCTGATGTGCTGGATGACTCAACGTCTCTTTCCTACACCTATATAAAGGATAGAAGACTTGAAGAATTGTTGGACTCTACAACTAGAAAAATTACATTGCGCTGCTTTCGTATTCAACTGAGTCTTAACAAAAACACATCATCAACTTAGATTCTTACAAACTGAGTATTCTAGAATTTCTAAGTTCCACAGAAAAACAGATTCTGTCTTTTGTGTAAATTAGAGTCTGTCTTTGTTGTAATTGAAACACATTTGATTGTTATCAAGTGTTTCAACTCTATTCGATTTTCTGTAATTGTGTAAGAAGTCTCTTGGCTGCGTCCTTGAGCAAGGAAGTCTCTTGCTTGTATGCTTGAGCAAAGGAAGTCTCTTGGCTGCGTCCTTGAGCAAGGAAGTCTCTTAGTTGTGTCTTTGAGCAAGGAAGTCTCTTGCCTGCGTGCTTGAGCATTGGAAGTCTCTTACTGTGTGTTTGAGCAACTTGTAATTGATATTACATTTTAGTGAACTCTCCTTGGAAGTACAAGGGGGACAGGACTACTTCTGGTTTGTGGAAGGAACCTGTATAATTGCTTGTGTTCTCTCTTCTCTCTATCTCTTGATTATTCCGCTGCATTAGAACCTAATCTCCTATCAGACTCTGATCTCATTCAGACTCTGAGTTTAAAGGAATTAGATTCTCACTCTTCAAGAGCTGCGAAAAGCTAACACAATTCAACCCCCCCCCCCTTCTTGTGTTTTTCTCACCTTCAGAAAGTTGTGCAGGATCTCAAGATTCTGATATCAACTCAGAATCTGAAGATACTTCAGAAGCTGGAGCATCCCCTGAAGTTCCTAATGAAGAAGCTTCTGAAGAATCCCAATTTATTGTGATAATACAGCTGCTATATGTTTATCTAAGAATCCAATTTTGTATTCAAGAGCAAAGCACATTGAGATTAAACATCATTTTATAAGAGACTATGTTCAAAAAGGAATTCTAGATATTCAATTCATTGATACTGATCATCAATGGGCTGATATATTTACTAAACCTTTGACTGTTGAAAGATTTGATTTTATAAAGAAAAATTTGAACATGTGTTATGTCTCTGGTTAATGTGCGCTTCTGAAAACAGAATTCAGACTCTGAAAGATACTCAGAAGCTAATTGAGAATCAGACTCTCTTTTGGAGACTCTAATGAACATAAGCTTCTGAAGACACTCAGACTCTGTTAAGGAAACTTAGACTCTCAAGAAGCTCGTATTAGTGGAAGGATGACTGTTGAGTTCAGTAACACCTGCCCCACTACGGTGACAGTTACTTTTTTAGTTCTCAGACGTGGCCTGTCTGTATTGGGTAAGAACTCTGATGACACCCTGTCATTACGTAATTTTCTATGTATTATGATCACAATTTAGAGTTCACAAGGTAACTTAAGCAACAAGAAAAGCAGAAAAACTGAAGAATTCACAAAGGATCATAAACGTGTCACGATTTGGACAAAACATGACACGATTCAAGAAAGCTAAAACATGCTCTCTGCCAAGGCAAAAACGTGTCACGATGACCAAAACGTGACATGATTTGAAGAAACCCTAATTTAGAAGTTTGTTATACAAGGAAAATCGTGTCATGATTCTGCAAAAAGGTGACACGATTTGAGGCGAATTTCTGTGCCTATTTAAGCTGAAGGCTATTCTGAAAACAGGGGTTACGATTTGAGAAGAACAAAGTGCGTTTTTTCCCTAGAAGACGGCTGCAGGCGCGATTTCTTCACCTTGTAACTAGTTCATGTATGTATTGTTACCTCTAATGATTATGTTATTTATAAATTCAATTATGAGTAGCTAAATCCATTAAAGGTTAGGTCTGAGATGATTCTTTGTAACCCTAATTGGCATATGTTGCTGTGAAACTCTATTTATTGTGAATGACAATTTAGTTTTTATTCAATTCAATTGTTCTTAATGCTTTATATATTCTGATCACATATATATATGATTTGGTGAGAACGAACGACTACTGACCATAGCTTTCGACTTTGACCTAATTGAATTGTTCTAATAATTATAATTAGTCTAGGAATGGATAATTCTTTATTAGTGATATTAGGTTAACGTACTTCAAACCTTCGAAGATTATTAGACCACCTAAGGGATTAGGGGTTGTAATCTTAGAAGAGGGTTCTAACTCAAGGGATTGATTAGGACTATTTTGTTAACTATCGTGAAACTAGAAAATCATTCATAAGAATAGGTGCAGTGACCAATTAGGGGAACTCAGATGATTCGAAAACCTAACTCATCTCTCTCTTATTTTAAATAATCAATTTACTTGTTGTTACTAAGTTTTATACTATTAAACAAATCTACTGCCTAGCGGCAAAACTAAACAACTTTTATTACATCCTAATTTAATAACGTACTTGACTTTTTGAGATTAAAACCAGTCCTTGTGGGAATGATATTTTTACTACTTCGATAGTATTTGGTACACTTGCCAAAAATCTATCAAGTTTTTGGCGCCGTTTCCGGGGACTGTTGATTTATTTCAACAAGGCAATTGCGTTATAATTTAGGATTTCTGCAATTTATTTTCTGTTTAAAGATACTAAATTGATTTAGTGTTCATTATTTAATTTGCATTGTGCAGTGCTACTAAGGTATTTTGTTGTTTATGCGAGGTAGAAGGAGTTCAGACGACCTAGAATACGATCCTGAGATCGAAAGAACTGCAAGAGATAATCGGAAAACCGTCCGGTTAGCCAAATCAAAGTCAGTTCCACCGGGTGTACGTGAACAACTACCTAATTCAACACTAGTTGAACCTGAATCAATCCTTTCTCCTAATTCTATCACAATGGGAGATCAACCACAAAGGCCTAAGTTGGGAGATTATGGTTTAGCTAACAACCGTGGTCGACTAACTCACACTTTCCAACCTGCTAATCCTGTTGCTTTTGACATCAAGACCTCTGTTCAGAATGGCTTAAAGGAGAAACAATTTGATGGGTCTGATGCGATGAGCCCTCATGAACATTTAAGCCACTTTCATGAAACCTGTGAGTTTTGTGTACCTCCAGCCACGATGACTGAAAACCAAAAGAAGCTGAGGTTGTTTGCTTTTACTCTCACCGGGAGAGCAAAGGATTGGTTACTCTCTTTACCTAGTGGAACCATTCAAACATGGGAGGAACTTGAGCTGAAGTTTTTAAAGAAATACTTTCCAATGTCTAAGTATTGGGATAAGAAGCAGGAAATTTCAAATTTCAGGCAAGGGGAAAATGAATCACTATATGATGCATGGGAGCGATTCAATTTGCTTCTAAAAAGATGCCCTAGCCACGAGTTCTCTGAGAAACAATACCTTCAAATCTTTACTGAGGGGCTCACTAAAGAATTTCATAGCTATATGATCTCCAACAAACCTCAACAAGTTGCTGCTGTCAAGTGTGATTTCTGTGGAGAGGGACATGCCAATGGCGAGTGTGTTTCAGAAGGAGGCAGTGAAGAGGTAAATTACATGGGAAACTATCAAAGACAGAATCCTTACTATAATTCGGGGTTTAACAAACATCCTAACTTGAGTTACTCCAACAATAACACTTTGAATCCTTTGTTACCAAACCCTCAACAACAGCAACAACCAAGGAAGCCTTCAGCTCTAGAGGAGACTATGATCAATTTCATGAAGATGACTCAAGGAAACTTTGAAGATATGAAGAAGAGTCAAGAAACTGAAAGAAAGAACAATGAGGCCTCTAGAAAATTGCTTGAAACTCAAATAGGGCAGATGGCGAAGCAACTGGCTGAGCAGAACAAAGGGGGATTCTCAGGTAACACCAAAGAAAACCCTAAGAATGAAACTTGTAATGCTATAGAGTTGAGGAGCAAGAAGGTGCTAACACCTCCAGCTCCACAAAACTGGAAGAAGGGTGACACAGTTGTTGAAGAGGAGGATGATGCTGGAATAGTTGAAAAGAATGTTGGGTAGGAATATCAGTGGATGAAGATGAACAAGGCGAAGTTGAAAAAGAGAGTACTCATGGCGTAGTTGAAAATAAAAAGAAGAAAAAGACTGATGAGAAAGAAAGAAATGAGAAGTTAATAGATGTTGACTCGATCTTAAGAAAAAGTAAAATCCAACTGCTGAAGGACGGGAACAAGGATCAAGTTATTCCATCTTATGTGAAGCTCCCTTACCCTCATTTGGCTAAGAAGAAGAAGAAGGAAGAAGGACAATTCAAGAAGTTCATGGCACTTTTCTCTCAACTACAAGTCAACATTCCTTTTAGTGAAGCTCTTGATCAGATGCCTGTTTATGAAAGAGCTATTGACTGGAAGAAGGAAACCGAAGGATGACGAGAACATCTCACTTTCTGAAAATTGTAGTGCAATACTCCAGAAGAAACTACCCCCTAAGATGAAAGATCCAGGAGCATTTACTATCCCTTGCTCCATCGAAAACTTAGATGTCGGAAGAGCTTTATGTGATTTGGGGGCAAGTATAAATTTGATGCCTCTATCAATGATGAAGAAGTTAGGATGTGGGGAGCCTAAGCCTACAAGAATGACTCTCACATTAGCTGATAGGTTAATCTCTTCTCCTTATGGTATATTGGAAGATGTTTTGGTCAAAGTTAATGACTTGGTGTTTCCTGCCGATTTTGTTATCTTGGATTTTGCTGAAGATGAAGACATCCCCTTACTTTTGGGGAGACCTTTCCTTGCAACTGGACGTGCTTTGATTGATGTTGAAAGAGGTGAACTCATGTTACGATTCCAAGATGAACAGGTTGTGTTTAATATTTTTGAAGCTATGAAGCACCGAAGTGACAATCCTCAATGTTACCGTATCGATGTTATTGAAGAAATAGTGGAAGACGATTCATGTGAACCTCAAACCACACAACCTATGGAGAGAACAATTGTGAACTCTATAGAAACTTGTGACGCTGATGAAGATCTTGAGGTGAAGGAATGTGTTGAACAACTTGAGGCAAACAAGCAAGAGAAAGGATCGGTAAAAATTGAAGAGTTACATGCTGAGGAATCTAAGGGAGTACAGCCCGTGAGCAAGGAGAAAAAGAACAGTCCAGATTTGAAGGTTTTACCTCCTACATTGAAGTATGTTTTCCTTAGCAAGGATACTTCTCAACCAGCAATTATAAGCAGCACCTTAACACCTTTGGAGGAAGAAAAACTAATGAGGGTGTTGAGAGAGAACAAGGAAGCCATATGATGGTCGATTTCTGATTTGAAGGGTATTATGCCAGCCTACTGCATGCACAAGATACATATGGAGGCCGAATATAAACCTGTGGTTTAACCTCAAAGAAGAATAAATCCAACAATGAAGGAAGTGGTGAAGAAGGAAGTTCTAAAACTGCTAGATGCTGGTATGATTTACCCTATTTCTAATAGTGCATGGGTAAGTCCTGTTTATATTGTGCCTAAGAAAGGTGGTATGACGGTGGTGGCTAATGATAAAAATGAATTGATTCCCACCCACACCGTCACTGGTTGGAGAATGTGTATAGACTACCGAAGGTTGAATACAGCAACAAGGAAGGATCACTTCTCGTTACCATTCATGGATCAAATGATAGAGAGGTTGGCTGGCCAGGCTTTTTACTGTTTTTTGGATGGGTACTCGGGGTATAATCAAATTGTTGTGGCTCCGGAAGATCAAGAGAAGACCGCATTCACTTGCCCCTTTGGTGTGTTTGCATATAGAAGGATGCCTTTTGGGCTGTGTGGTGCACTAGTAACCTTTCAACGGTGCATGCTCTCCATCTTCGCTGATATGATAGAGAAGAACATAGAGGTATTTATGGATGATTTCTTCGTGTTCGGTAAGTCTTTTGATCAATGCATGTTCCATTTAGATGTTGTCCTTAAAAGATGTACCGAAACGAACCTCGTTTTAAATTGGGAAAAATGCCATTTTATGGTACTTGAAGGTATCGTTTTGGGACATAAAATAAGTGCTAAGGGCATCGAGGTGGATCAGGCCAAAATAGAGGTTATAGAGAAACTTCCCCCTCCTGTTAATATTAAAGGAGTGAGGAGCTTCCTGGGGCATGCTGGTTTTTACCGGCGGTTTATAAAAGATTTTTCAAAAATTGCCAAGCCCTTTTGTAACCTCTCGGTCAAAGA
Organism: Medicago arabica; assembly: GCA_946800305.1. Taxonomy (NCBI): domain Eukaryota; kingdom Viridiplantae; phylum Streptophyta; class Magnoliopsida; order Fabales; family Fabaceae; genus Medicago; species Medicago arabica. The sequence goes on from OX326969.1 coordinate 20,231,575, forward strand.
AAATGAGTTTTATTTTGATTCTGAATGTTTAGATGCTTTTTCTTTGATTAAAACCAAGTTGGTGACTGCACCGATAATCATTGCTCCTGATTGGGCTTTACCGTTTGAACTTATGTGTGATGCAAGTGATTATGCTGTTGGTGTAGTCATAGGCCAACGCAAGAACAAATTTTTCCATGCTATTTACTATGCAAGCAAGGTTTTGAACGAAAATCAAGTGAACTATTCCACTACTGAAAAAGAATTGCTTGCGGTAATATTTGCTTTGGAAAAATTTCGTTCTTATCTAATTGGCTCCAAAGTCATTGTCTTTACAGATCATGCAGCTCTTAAATATCTCCTCACCAAGGGGGAGTCAAAACCTCGATTACTGAGATGGATTCTCTTGTTGCAAGAGTTTGATCTTGAGATTCGTGACAAAAAGGGAGTCGAAAATGTGGTGGCTGATCATCTATCACGGCTAGATAACGATGAGGTCACAAAGAAAGAAAATGCCATTATGGCTGAATTCCCGGATGAAAAACTATTCACTGTGGATGTAAGGTCATGGTTTGCCGATATGGCGAATTTTAAGGCCGGTAACATCATACTGGATGAGATGTCCCATCATCAACGAAAGAAGTTCTTCAAGGATGCCAACCATTATCTGTGGGATGACCCTTATCTGTTTAAGGTAAACACTGACGGTTTAATTAGATGTTGTGTTGCAGGTGAGGAAGCGAATAAGGTTATGTGGCACTGCCATAGCTCAGCTTATGGAGGCCACCATAGTGGGGAAAGAACAGCTGCAAAAATTCTGCAAAGTGGATTCTGGTGGCCTACCTTATTCAAGGATTGCCAGGAATTTGTAAAGCAGTGTGATAAATGTCAACGGACAAGTAACATTTCCAAAAGGAATGAGATGCCCCTAACTGGAATCATTGAAATTGAACCATTTGATTGTTGGGGCATTGATTTCATGGGACCCTTCCCTTCTTCTCACTCTTATCTCCATATACTTGTCTGTGTTGACTATGTCACCAAATGGGTTGAAGCGATACCCTGTATTGCTAATGATGCTAAGACGGTGGTCAACTTTCTGCAGAAAAATATTTTCACTAGGTTTGGAACACCTAGAGTCTTGATCAGTGATGGGGGGAAACACTTTTGCAATAATCTTCTTGAAAATGTGCTCAGAAGGTATAACATCAAGCACAAAGTTGCAACTCCTTATCACCCACAAACTAGTAGACAAGTAGAGGTTTCTAACCATCAATCAAAGCAGATCCTTGAAAAGACAGTGGCGTCAAATAGGAAAGATTGGTCTAAGAAATTAGATGACGCACTGTGGGCTTATAGGACAGCCTTCAAAACTCATATAGGGCTCTCGCCCTATCAGTTAGTGTATGGTAAGGCTTGTCATCTTCCAGTTGAGCTAGAACATAAAGCGTATTGGGCCATTAAGGCCTTAAATTTTGATCAAGTAGCCGCTGGTAAGAAAAGACTCTTGAAACTTAATGAAATGGAAGAGATGAGGCTTAGAGCATATGAAAATGCGCTCATCTATAAAGCCAGGACTAAAAGGTATCATGACAAGAACTTAATATCTAGGGATATTAACTCTGGGCAACTAGTTTTGTTGTTTAATTCCAGGTTGAAGCTGTTTCCTGGAAAGCTCAACTCAAAGTGGTCAGGACCATTTGAGGTCAAGAGTGTGTCACCTCATGGAGCTGTTGAGTTAACCACGCCAGACGGTGATAGAAGTTTCAAGGTGAATGCCCAAAGAAAGGGTAGGACTTGTTCTGACGGACCTTTAAGGGTCCTTGACAGTCAAGCTAGTGACGGTAAAGAAGCGCTTGGTGGGAGGCAACCCACATCTTTAAGTTCAGGTAGTAGTTTATTTTTATTGCTTTCAAAAAATTTTAAAAATACAAAAATATTTCAGCTGAAACAACAGAGGAAGAAAAATTTTCAAGTCCAATACTGAGCAAAATCGTGACACGTTTTGGGTAAAACGTGACACGGTTTTACCTCCCTCTGAACGTCTCAAAAAAAATTCTAAGTTAAAAATTGGTACCTTACTGCCAAGCCAAATCGTGTCACGTTGGCCAAATTGTGACACGTTTTCTAGGGAAAAAAATTTCAAAATTTAATTATCGTGACACGTTTTTACCCAAACGTGACACGATTATGGTGGTTTCAAAATCTGACCGTTACAAAAGAAAATCGTGACACGTTTTTGGCCAAACGTGACACGATTTTCTCAGCCTATATATACATCCAACACGATTTTCATTTCATCCACTTCCAAAAGTAGCCAAACTCTGCCAAATTTTTCCCAGAACCCTAAGCTGCGAATTTCTTAACCTTTTTCATCAAATTTCATCATCTTTTCATCATCTAATCACCCTTTCATCAACCTAAACCATCACCATCATCATTCATCCGATCAAATTTGTCACCACCACAAATTCCTCAAACCCTACTTTCATTAACCCTAACCCTAACCATGGTGGATACAAGAAAAAAATCCCAACCAACCAAAAAAGCCAAAACCACCGCAAAAAGAAAACAACCAGTGAAACCCAAACCATCAAACCAACCACCACCACCTTCCACAGACAGATTCCTCAACCAAGAGGCTCGTGATCGCTTCAAGGATATCAAACACTTTAGGGTGATTCAAGAGCGAGCCTTCCTGCTTCCTAAACTTTTCGGTAACCCGGAATTTGAGCAGACCCTGACAGCGAGGGATTGGCATGGGCTAAACGGTATGATATTTGAGCAAGCCAACAAGACTTTGGCTTTGTAATTTTATGCCAACGCGAGATTCTCTAGGAGGAGGTACGGTTCTTATGTCCGTGGTAAGGTAATTGATTTCTCCCCTGCTGCTATCAATGATCTGTTAAAGCTTGTTCCTCAGGAACAATGCGATGTTAAGAGAAGGAGGGAGACTTGTGGTAGTTGGAATGATGAGGCATGGGAAGAGCTGCTTTTGCAGCTATGTGTTGAAGGAGCTAAATGGCAAGGAGGGAAACGGATGTTGTTGAAATCTGATTTCAAGCCGGTTCCCAAGACCTGGGCATCTTTTGTGGTGCAAACATTGGAGGGAACTTCGTGCGCATCTGAAATTCCATTAGCACATGTGCATGCTGTGGCAGAAATCCTGGATGGTGCCCCGATTAATGTTGGTGAGTTAATTGCCGACAACATTGCTCTTTTTGCTACAAGTACAAAGAAAGCGGTGCCACATCTGAGCCTGATTAACTGGTTGTATGAAGAGGCAGACTGCCAATTGTATGCTAACGATCTGGATGCTCCTATGATGAAGCCTCTGACAGACACGTATATAGCTGGGTTTGTGAAGGATTACCAAGAGCGTCTGTTACAGATGGGAAGAGAGGAAGAGGCAGCAGCACAACAACAAGAACAACCTCCGGTACAACAACCTCCACCTCAACAGCAGTCTGTGCATGGAGAGGGGAGCAGTCAGCAGTTCACTCATGCGTCCATCCATCCTTTGGTGCTAGACTACATGTTTGGCCACTCTAACTAGATGAATGAAGTCTGATCAGGAGTACTGGAACCGTCCGAGGTTTGGGCAAGAATTCTCAGAGATGGTAGCCCTTAACAGGAGGCCTATGACTGGGTCTTTTGAGCGTTTTGATGGGTCCGAGGAAGCAATGGACCATTATTTTGATGTGACCAGAGGACGAGCTTAGTATCGAGAACAGGAGATTAGGGCTGACTTTGCTGCTGGAGGTGCTAGCTCCAGATATCATTTTGGAGAGGATTCATATGCGGAGGAGAACCCGAACACATGGATTGACCAGGATCAGATGGAGGATTGAGTGGACTACTGATGGTCCAGCTCTTTTGATGTTTTTCTTTTTGTTCGTTTGTTTCAGCAATTTTTTTTCTGTATGTACTTTTAATTTATCTTGAACAATTTTATTGCTTTCCTTTTATATTTCGGGTGTAAGTCCCCTATTATGTAATTGATCTTGAACTTGTTTATTATTGATGAATTTACCTGTTTAATTGAAATTTTACAGTTTGATAACAAATGTTTGTTCAAGTGGTATTCTAAAAGTTCAAAAGGAGGAGTGACTTATGTTTCAAAGGTGAAGTGTACGGCAGTTAAAGATAGGTAGTCACAACTCCCAGATATCTAAGCACTGTAAGGTTCATGGCCAAATTTTCTTTTTCCAATTTACTTATTTAAGAGTGTTCCATGCTTTTACATTTCTAGAACTTGCATTGTTTCTCTACTGTCGATTGATTTTTGTTATTGCATACTGAGGCAAAAGTGCTTGGTCCTGTGAGCCTTTTTGAAGCCTACCCTGTTTATATTGAATTTATATCCTCTTTTTAGCCAAATTAAGCCGGTAGGTTTAGAACTTTTTGTTCGGTGACAAACTACATTACAAGCTTAGAGACTTTTAGGATTTATCCCCATTTGTTTTACCTGAGTTAGTCATTGTAGAATGTTGCTAAATAATAAGTTTGGGGTTGCTATTGGAATTTGCAACCAACTAAGTTTGGGGTGGGAGTACTAGAGAACAAAGAATAGAACAACTGTGAAAAAAAATGAATGAAAAATACACACAGAAAAATGGTGTATCAAAAAAAAAAGAATGAAAAAGGGACATATCATTGAAAATCCGAGTATCTTTAAACTCGATCGTCCCAAAAAGTTACAAATGTTCTCTAGTACCCTTACAAATTGTTGTTTCAAAGGTGAATTAAGGGATTGAATCCATGCTTTAATTTCTGTAGGAGTGCCTAACTCATGATTTTGTGTAGCCTACTTATCCAAATATTATCCCACCTTCACCTAAGCCCCGTTATAACCCTTGAAGACCTCAAAGTATGCATTGACATTATTTTTGATTGACGTTTAGAGACTTTTCAAGCTTATCGTAATATGTAGATTGCATGTCGACTATGTGTGAACCCTATTCAAATTGTTGCGTGGAGTTGTGAGTTGGTGGATGCTAACAAGTCAAACTAGCTCATCTTTAGCTAGTAAGGTGTTGAACTTTTGGGGTACTATCGCTTGATCAGGTACTTGTTATTTTACTGTCCAGTTTCAATTTCATAAGTAAATTCCTTGAGGACAAGGAATAGTTCAAGTTTGGGGTTGTGATGACACCCTGTCATTACGTAATTTTCTATGTATTTTGATCACAATTTAGAGTTCACAAGGTAACTTAAGCAGCAAGAAAAACAGAAAAACTGGAGAATTCACAAAGGATCAGAAACGTGTCACGATTTGGACAAAACGTGACACGATTCAAGAAAGCTAAAACATGCTCTCTGCCAAGGCAAAAACGTGTCACGATGACCAAAACGTGACACGATTTGAAGAAACCCTAATTTAGAAGTTTGTTATACAAGGAAAATCGTGCCACGATTCTGCAAAAACGTGACACGATTTGAGGGGAATTTCTGTGCCTATTTAAGCTGAAGGCTATTCTGAAAACAGGGGTTACGATTTGAGAAGAGCAAAGTGCGATTTTTACACTAGAAGACGGCTGCAGGCGCGATTTCTTCACCTTGTAACCAGTTCATGTATGTATTGTTACCACTAATGATTATGTTATTTATAAATTCAATTATGAGTAGTTAAATCCATTAGAGGTTAGGTCTGAGATGATTCTTTGTAACCCTAATTGGCATATGTTGCTGTGAAACTCTATTTATTGTGAATGACAATTTAGTTTTTATTCAATTCAATTGTTCTTAATGCTTTATATATTCTGATCACATATATATATATATATATATATATATATATATGATTTGGTGAGAACGAACGACTACTGACCATAGCTTTCGACTTTGACCTAATTGAATTGTTCTAATAATTATAATTAGTCTAGGAATGGATAATTCTTTATTAGTGATATTAGGTTAACGTACTTCAAACCTTCGAAGATTATTAGACCACCTAAGGGATTAGGGGCTGTAATCTTAGAAGAGGGTTCTAACTCAAGGGATTGATTAGGACTATTTTGTTAACTATCGTGAAACTAGAAAATCATTCATAAGAATAGGTGCAGTGACCAATTAGGGGAACTCAGATGATTCGAAGACCTAACTCATCTCTCTCTTATTTTAAACAATCAATTTACTTGTTGTTACTAAGTTTTATGTTATTAAACAAATCTACTGCCTAGCGGAAAAACTAAACAACTTTTATTACATCCTAATTTAATAACGTACTTGACTTTTTGAGATTAAAACCAGTACACTTGCCAAAAATCTATCAAACTCAAAGGGCAATGATTTTATTACGTTAAACAAGTAACCCTCGCGTCTTCCCAACACTTTTACGGCTGCATGCTCACTAGTCTTTATTGCTTATGTTTGTTTGTCCTCTTCTCTTTTCCAAACGGTTTTCCATTTTTCACTATAAATAGAAATTACACACAACCCACTTCACTTTTTACACTTTGATTTTTTCTCTGAACATCTCATTCGTTTTCAGTCTCTGAAAATTTTTGTTCTCTAAATCAAAACCTAGAACCTTACAAATGGCAAGTGATCTCGTTCAATCTGGTGTGATCATCAAAACTGGAAAATCCTATGTGATTAAGCCCAGAACTATGAATATCATCAAAAAGACTCTGGAAGTTCAAGTTGAATCTCTAGTTGATTTCGGTTCCCTGATAAGGCATGGTATCGACGTCTCTTCTCATTTCTTATCACAAGGAATGATGAGTTACTTTGGTATGTTGAATGGACCAACATATTAAGAGTTGGTTAGAGACCTCTGGGTAAGGGCAGAAGTTTTTGACAAGGACGACGCAACCATAGAAGAAATTGCTGCAATCATGAACAACCCCTCCCTGGTTGGCAAGAGTAGAAAGCAAATGGGTCTGAGACCGTACAAAGGTCTAGAGATAAGGTCTGTTGTGATGGGGATTTAAATCCTTATCAATGAAGAAATAGTTGCCAGTGCATGCAGGGTAACAAATGAAGGAAAATTTCAGTGGAATGTGGACAAGAAGAGTGAGTGGATGGGCATCTGCAACAAACTTTTATTTGAAGGAATACCCTCAAATAAGTTGGTAGACATGCATCCTTAACATAGGATGCTTCTGAAGATCATTTTGGACAGTATGCTTCAGAAAGGTGGAGGAACAGACACTCTGTCTGTAGATCATAAAGTTCTTCTGTACTTTTTGATTAAAAAGAAGAAAATCAACTTTCCAAGATATATGATGAATCACATGTGCTGGGCCATCAGGGAAGGCCAAACCAAATCCAGAAGACAACTTCCTTTTGGAAGATTGATTTCTGAGATTCTGTATCAAGGAGGCCTCTTGAAGGTCTTTACAGAATCTGGTGTTGTATCAGACGCTCAGCTTGGAACATCAACAGGGAGAATCATCAATGGCAAGATTCTTCAATACATGAAGATTGTCAGGAAGTTCAACCCTTCTAATCTAGATATGAAGGAATCTTTTGTACAATCAGATCTGATGATGGACTTCCCCCCTATTTCCAAAGAAGATAATCCTGAAGTCCTTGCAAGATTTGTAGTAGACTACTACAATGAAACTGGTAGAATAATCAACAATTCTGCCATTCCTGAGACTGCTGGAGGAGGAGGAAGAGAAGCAAGAACCTCCTAAGAAGAAGAAAAAGTCTACAGCTCTTCCAGGAGTGACTATTGGTGCCTCTGAAACCATAGCTCATATGCCTCTATCTATCTCTCCTGCATCCAAGGAAATTAAGGAAAGGATAAAAAAACCCAAGGATGAGAAGAAAACAAAGGACGAGAAGAAGGCAAGGGATGAGAAGAAAGCCAAGAAAGGTAAAGCTGACAGAGATCACAAGAGGCTGGTTGAAGAAATTGTTGAATTTCTTGATACTGATTCTGATGAAGAAGAAAGCCAGGTCAAGAAAAGGAAGGTAGAAGTTGTTCCTGTGGCTAAGGATATAGCACAGAAGATAGGTACTTATGTATCTATGATTGAAGATGATCATGCTGCTGGCAAGGCAATGGCAGCAGAAGTTGTGACAGAAGGACTTAAAGATGAGACTGTGAAGGAAGCTGCTAAGTTGCTTGCAGCAGCTTTGAAACAGAAGAGTCAGACTTATCTCATCATTTGATCCACTTGACCCAAGAATAGGTGAATATGTTGATTCAACTATTGACTGGGTTATTCAAGACACCATCACAGTGTCTCTGAACTTACCCTCTGACCATCCGTCTCAACCATCATTTCTTAAACCACTTCAGGCAATCCAGCCTACTGAAGAACCTGAAGAACCCATTCAATCTGCTCAACAATCCCCTCAACATGAAACTATCTTTGTAGACTCTCTAGACACCCTAGATTCTCTTCAAAGACACCTAGGAGGAGAACTACCAAAGACCCCTGCAAAATCCAAAACAACAAACACTACAGAATCTGTTTCAAAACCAGACTCTGTACCCCAACCTGAACCAGAAATTCAAACCTTAGCTTCATTTGAACCAGTTACTGTAACTGTAGAGGAACCAGTCTCTGAGACTCTAGAACAAGTTTCTAATGTCATACCTGACCCAGAACCTGTAACAGAATGCATAGCAGAGCCTGTGTCTGCAACAGTTACTGAACCCCTAAACCAAACTGTGGAAATTGGCCTTGAAACCTCACAAGCTATCGTAACTTCTGAACCTTCAACTTCATCTGAGCCAAATCAAACTCTTATTCCTCACAAACTCTTTGATTCGTCGAGAATAGATGAGTTTTATGGAGTGTCCAACTCAAAGCTCAAGGATATTATTGAGCAAAGATTTGTGTCAATCCTCAATGTAAGCTATGAGGATAAATTTTCTACTCTGAAGAATGAATTTATGGATTTTGTCACCAAAATTCAGAAGGCTGCTGTAAAAGAACAAGCTGGTGTTCTTGCCAAACATTTGGAAGAAATTAAGAAAGCTGAGACAGCAAAGGCTAAGAAGAAGGCTCCTATTCTGCAGTTGGAATATAAACCATTCTTTGATGCTGATCAATACAATCCAAGGGAAATAGTGGTTTATGATTCGTTGAAGAAGAGGCTTCACAGAGTTCAAGAAGAAGCTAGACTTGAAAGAGAAGCTCGTCTCAGAAGAACAGAAGCTCTCGAAGAAATTGTTAAGAAACAGCAAGAGGATCTCCAGAAATTGATGGATCACATTGCCAAACAAAACCAACCTTAGTTGCACACCTAGTGTTTAATCTGTTTTGTTCTGCTTGTACTCTTATTTGCTAATTTCTATTATCCTCTGAACTTTTACTTCATGATTATTCAATGTTTTACTTCAACTATATGTGCTTCTGATATATCTTGCTTTATTTATCTTAGTGCATCTGAAGTCTAACTACCGAATTCTACTTAGAATTTGTTTGTGCTCTGAATCTTCTTTTCTCATTTTCTTTAAAAAAAAATTTCCCTCACTTGAAGTCATATAAAAATGGGGAGAAACTTGTTTTTTAAACCTTTTTGTTGATGACAAAAGGGGGAGAAAGACCAATGAGTATGTAAAGTTAAAGGGAAGTTTGTGAAAGGTACTTCGTTAGATTCCGAGCCCCGTTAAATTAAATTCTTCAATTTAATTTAAAAAGAATCTTCTCTCATATTCGTTTATTATTCTGAGATTTGATTCAGCTACTTATGCTAAACATTAATTTAATTAACTTAGATAGAACTTAGGGGGAGCTTACAAACCTCAACTTAAGGACTATCAGACTCAGAGGGAGTTAGAGCTTACAAACCTCAGACTCTGAGCTTACAAACCTCAGGCCCTTTAAGTCAACCTGTTAATTAGATTAACAACAATTGACCTTTTAAATACTGATGTTTGTCATCATCAAAAAGGGGGAGATTGTTGGAACAAGGGTGTTCAGCAATACCACGTTTTGAGTTTTGATGATAACAAGGTATTAAAAATTGTCAATTGGATATGCTAATATTTGTTTAAGTATACAGGATATTAATCAAGATTTTAATCTTAGAAAGTATTCTGTTTGAACATTTTGAGAGCAAGACCAAGAGAAGCTTGTTGCTTGTGATTCTGAAGATCTGGAGAGTTTGAAGAATCATCAGAAGATGTGTCAAGAAGTCCTAAAGACTAAAAGAATCTGAAGTTTATATAAGTCTGAAGATGATCACAACCTAAAAGTTCAAGAGAGTCTGAAGACTATCAGAACCTGAAGACCAAGAGAGTCTGAAGATCATCAGAACCTGAAGTGCTACAGTGAGTCTGAAGCCTACAATTTGTAAATCTGCTTAGAAGGATTTCTAAAGGCATTACGATGCATAAGAAACACTCACTTGGAGTAACGGCTAGCTTCAAAGTCAACTTTAGCGTGGGATGATCAACGACAAAGAATGCAGAATAATACAGAGTATGTGTGTACGAACTCTGTTTCCACTACTCCACTACCTCGTACAGTTTGGCAACTGTGTCTACCGGTATTAAGCTTTAAAAGGAATGGATTCAAAATATGCATTTGAAGGACTATTACCATATCAAGCAACAGATCAACAGCTATTGATCAAGCTTCCAGAATTCTCTTGATGTGCTGGATTGTCTTAACGTCTCTTTCCAACGCCTATATAAAGGATAGAAGACTTGAAGAATATGTTGAACTCTACAACTGAAAAACTACGTTGTTAAGCTATTTTCTTCTCACTGAGTCAAACCAGAAACACATCAACAACTTAGATTATTCTTACAAACTGTGTATTTTAGAATCTCTAAGTTTATCAGAAAAACAGAGTCTGTCTTTGTTTAAGTTATTGGAACACATTTGATTGTTTATCAAGTGTCTCCAACTCTACTCAATTTTCTGTAAATTGTGTCAGAAGTCTCTTGCTTGTGTGCTTGAGCAAAGAAGTCTCTTAGTTGTGTCTTTGAGCATTGGAAGACTTTTGCCTTCGTGCTTGAGCAATTGGAAGTCTCTTACTGTGTGTTTGAGCAACTTGTAATTGAAATTACATTTTAGTGAAACTCTCCTTGGAAGTGCAAGGGGGACAAGACTACTTCCGGTTTGTGGAAGGAACCTGTATAATTGCTTGTGTTCTCTCTTTCTCTCTATCTCTTGTTATTTTCCGCTGCAACAGAATCTTGTCTCCCATCAGACTCTGAATCCATTTAGACTCTGATCCTATAGAAACATATTCTTACTCTTCAAGAGTTTCGAAAAAGTAAACACAATTCAACCCCCCCCCCCCCCCCCTTCTTGAGTTTTTCTCACCTTCAGAGATAAATTCTACCTTGGGGACTGCATGGAGTCCCCTATTTATAGAGGTGGAGGGCTGCAGAACCGTTGTACTGGCACACTTGGCTTTGGCGGTTACGAAATCATGGGAAGTGTAACCGCCAAAGAGTTTATTGCGGGAACGTGCAGAGAGACATTGTGGTTCGTTTGAACCGGTCTCACTTGCTTCGTGCACCCCCTCGCGGAGAGGGGGTGTGTCGCAAATAATATGGCCAAACGTTGAGTTTGGGCTTTGGATTGTATTGGGCCCAATAAAGAGAGTGAAAAGATTGTCACTCTTGCCCGTCTTTTCACTATTTAATATAATGAAGCTTACCATTGAAGGTGAGAAAAACACAAGAAGGGGGGGTTGAATTGTGTTAACTTTTTCGCAACTCTTAAAGATTATGAATCTATTTTCCAAGATCAGCGTCTGAACAAGTTCAGGACCTGATGGAAGATTAGAGTCTGTTGCAGCGGAAATAGTAAAGAGATAAGGGAAAGAGAGAACACAAGCAATTAAACAGGTTCCTTCCACAAACCGAAAGTAGTCATGTCCCCCTTGCACAGGAGAGTTTCTCTAAAATGTAATCAACAATTACAAGTTGCTCAAACACACGGTAAGAGACTTCCAATGCTCAAGCACACAAGCAAGAGACTTCTTTGCTCAAGGACACACCCAAGAGACTTCAAATGCTCAAGCACGCAGGCAAGAGACTTCTAACACAATTTACAGAAAATTGAAAGAGAGTTTAAACACTTGATAAACAATCAGTGGTGTTCCAAAATACAAAACAGTAAGAGACTCTATTTTCTGTGATACTTAGAAATTCTAGGATAAACAAGTTTGTAAGAATTCTCTAAGTTGTTGTTGTGTTTCTTTGACTCAGGGAGAATAGCAAATAGCTTAATATATCGTTCAGAGTCAGTAGTCTATTCTCCAAGTCTTCATCCCTTTATATAGACGTAGTAGAGAGACGTTGAGACAGTCCAGCACATCACAGAGTCATCTAGAAGCTTGATCAAATATTGTTGATTTGTTGCTTGATATGGTAATCGTCCTTCAATACAGATTTTGAATTCCATTCCATTATAGGCGAAATACCAGTAGACACAGCTGCCAATTTGTACAAGGTAGTGGAGTAGTGGAAATAGAGTTCGTACAAATTACTTTGTCTTATTTCTCCATTCTTGTCGTTAAGCATCCCATGCTCAAGTTGACTTTGAAGCTAGCCGTTATACCAAGTGAACGTTTCTTTGCAGTCACAAAAACTTCAGAGATTCATATAATCAAATCCTTGATTTGCAATCTTCAGACTATCTGTAGAACTTTTAGACTCTGATGAGGTTTAGACTCTCTTTATTTTTCAGACGCTCTTGGTCTTCAGAACCTCTTGTTTAGCAATTCTTCGAAACAACTTCTTTAGACTCTCCAAGTCTTGTACTTCTTCGATACGGCTTCTTCAGACTCTCCAGGTCTTTAGAACCTCTCGAAATAGCTTCTTATGATTCTTTAGGCTCTCTAAGTCTTTAGAATCACTTGCAACAAGCTTCTTTAGAATTTTTCTCTTCATTTGTTCTTGTAGGATGCTTTCTAAGATTGACAACTTGAATTAAGACCCTGTACACTTGAACAAATATTTGCATATCCAATTGACAATTTTTAATACCTTGTTATCATCAAAACTAAAAGTGGTATTGTTAAACACCCTTTTTGATGATGACAAATATAAGTATTTAAAAGGTCAATTGTTGTTAATCTAATTAACAAGTTGACTTAAGGGTCTGAGGTTTGTAAGCTCTGACTCCCCATGAGTCTGATAGTCTTTAAGGTGAGGTTTGTAAGCTCCCTCTAAGTTCTATCTAAGTTAATTAAATTCATATTAAATGAAAATTTCATAATCAAATCTCACAAAAACTTAAAAGACTAGAGATGAGAAGAGATTCTCTTAAATTAAATTGCAAAAAATTTAATTTAATTGAGGGCTCAGAATCTAATGTGATTATCCATTGCAAACTTCCCTTTTCTTAGAGTTAAAATACTTCAAATACTCCCCCTTTTGTCATTAACAAAAACGTATCAGAGTTAAAAACTTTTCAAAGAAAACGAGAAGAGATAAGAAGATTCAGAGTTAAAAATAAAAAACAGAGTCTAATAAAACTTAGTTTTAAAAACACAAGAGTTGATAAAACAAACAAGATTAAATTATCAGAATCATAAATATATCAGACACATATTATATCAGAAGCAATTTTTATATCAGAACCATTTAAATGATAGTAACGAAATTGTATCAGAAGCAATAACTAGTGCAGAAGCTAAAAAAAAAAATACGACCAAGAAAAAAAAAGGTGTGCAACTAAGGCTTATTTTGGTTGGCAATCAAATTCATTAACTTTTTCAAGTCTACTGCTTGATTCTTAACAATCTCTTCAAGAGCTTCTGTTCACTTCAAATGAGCTTCTTCCTTAATTCTGGCTTTCTCTTGGACAGTCAGAAGCTTCTGCTTCAAGTTCTCAATCACATGAAATTCTCTTTACTTGTACTCAGCTTCAGAGAAGAATGGCTCATTAGAGAGCATCAGGATCTCCGAACTTGATTCCTCTTCTTTCCTTTTGAGCTCCTCAAGATGCTTGGCAAGAACTTCAGCTTGCTCCTTAGCACAAGCATTCTTGATAGTTGTTATAAACTCTTCTATTTCCTTCAGAACAGCAGCAAACTGGTCTTCATAGCTCACAGTTAAAATTGGAATGTTCCTCAACTTGACAATCTCTTTTAACTTCCTGCACCTCTTTACAAAGAAGTCCATTATGTAACCAGGATTCAAGAGATCAGGATGATGTTGAGTTTGTATTGGTTGAGATGAAGAAGGTTGGTCTTTTTGAGTGGTAGAGAGGGTAAGATTGGTTTCTGATTGAGAGTTGATTTCAGATTGAACAGTCTCAGTTTGATGAGTTTCTGTTTCAATTTGTTGTTCAGATTCATTTTGGTGCTCAGGCTCAGAAACTGTGTCAATAATGACAGCAAGTTCTGACTCTACGTTCTCAGGTTCTGAGGAACCTTGAGTCTGAGCTTTGGATTTTATGGGGGTGATAGGTAATTCTCCTCCTAGATGTTTCTCAAGAGAATCTAGGGTTTCAAGAGAACCTATGTTTGATGATTCTGGTAGGGTTGAGAATTGTTGAGATTAAGTAGGTTCTTCAGGTTCTTCATTTGACTGAATCACCTAAAGTGGCTTAAGGAATTCAGGTTGAGATGGATGGTCAGATGGAAGGATTTGAGAGATGGTGATAGCATCTTGAATAGATCTTTCAATGGTTGTATCAACATACTCAATTATTTTTGGGTCAAGTGGGTCATATGATGAGATTGGTGAGGGGGTCTTTTTGCGTAAGGTTGGGATGGCTTTACTTAGAGGCATATCATCTAAGTTGGTTTCAGAATCAGAAGAAGATGAATCCAAATTGTACATAAAGTCATCTTGTAAAGAGTTACCTGAATTTGAAGCTTCAGGAGCTGCAGGTGCTGAGGAGCCAGATTCAGTAGCTCCTTGAGGTTCTGAAGTACCAGCTTCTGTGGACACTTCAATAGCTTTATCTTTGAGAGCAGTAACCAGCAGGTCAGTAGCTTCTTTCACAGCCATCTCTTGTAGTTCAGTAGCAACTACTTCAGCAGCCAAAATCTTGGCAGGAGCATGCTGATCCATGACCATAGGTACTGAAGTACCTATCTTCTGCGCTATTACTTCAGCTGCAGGAATGGCTTCTTGCTTCTTCTTCCTCAGAAATTGTTCTTCTTCTTCAGCAGCTCTGTCATCTTCCTCAAAAATTGACTGATTTCTCTTTTCAGTCTCTTCATGCTTCTCTCAGCTTTACCCCTTTTCCTCTTGGGGATTTTTTATTCTTCTTTTGGAGCTTCTTCAGGAGCATCCTTAGAGCACCAATCTTGACTCCAGTAAGAGCAGGAGCAGTGGACCTTGTGGTTTTGGATTTCTTTGGGGTTATTTGCTGGTCTTCTTCTTCATTGACCGGCTCACTCCTTTTTCCTTTGACTCTAAGAGGAGCACCTCATGCAGTCTCGGGAATTGAACTGTAGTTAATAATCTTCTAAGTTTCTTAGAAGTGTTCTACTACAAAGCGAGCTAGAACCTCTAGGTTATCTTCTTTGGATATTGGGGGGAAATCTATCATCAAGTCAGATTGAACTAGGGACTCCTTCATGTCCTCCTCATGAGACTCATACTTCTTGATGATCTTCATGTACTGGAGAGTCTTGCCATTGATAATTCTCCCAGTAATTGTTCCAAGATGAGCATCAGACACTACCCCAGTGTCACTCAGGACCTTTGTCGCGTCATTTTTCAGAGATCAAGGCTATTTGATTAGCTTTTGACTCACTATTTTACGTCACGACTGAACATTTAATTTTTTTTCAAAAGAAGTGGAAAAAGGTTCAAATACCACTTTAAAAAAGATTTAGGGTTCGGGGGTTAGTTACATAAAGGGAAGGTATCAGCACCCTTTATGTCTGTATTACTCTACGGGAACCTCTTGGTTTTATTTAATTCTTGTGCTATAACTTACTTGTTTTGAAAAAAGAAATTTAAAATGATTATGAAAAAAACCTAATTATCTACATTTTTATTGATTTGAGAGGACGAGTGTCCTTTGCCTACGTACCCGTGAGGGATCAAAACCTCGTAGTTCGGGGTAAAAAATTCCGTTTGATTGATTTTGTATTTTTTATTAGTTTTTGAAAAAGGTTTTAAAATGAAAAGACAAATGGCAAATAAGAATTTGTTTGTGTTTTTTGATATTAAAAGAAAATAAATCAAAGTAAAATTAAGTTGATTGAAATTTGATTAAGAAAGAAAAAAGAAAATAAAAGGATCACTTGATTTAAAAATCAAGGTTTAATTTGAAAATGTTTTTGTGATTTTGTTGTTTTCTTAAATTATTGAACTAAAAAAAAAAAACTAACGGAGCGGAAAAATGAAGCGTAGGTACCACATGGTGGCGTTGGACCACCACGAGGACATTTAACCTAAACTACCGAGCGTAAAATAAACATACACCCACATACGCACACATGCACCTAAAGCTATTACATAAAAACCTATTAATACATTCTAAAGTCTGCGGAAAAATAAATAAATTACAGCAAACCTAAATATACATTCTAAAATCTGTGCGACGAAAATAAAATAAAATATGCATGATAATAAAGTGCAGAATAATAAACCTAAACTAATAAAAATGCATGAGAAAAGAAAAGTAAAATGCTAGAGAAAATAAAAATGCATGAAGAAGAAATTAAAAAAGAAATGCAAAGAGTCACCAGTTCTCTTTATGATGGAATCTTCTTTAACTTTGGAGAGCAGCCGCGACCTTACAATTGGAATGGAATAGGACAGCCACGACAATAGCTAATTGTGATTGAATGAAACAGCAAGCATCAACATGAAAAGAAAACGGCGAACATGAGACGAAAACAACAACAACAATATAAATGGAATAGGATTGGAATTGATGAATACGGCTATGAAAAGTGGATCCACGAATTCATCACCTGGAACAAACTAAATACATGGCAGAAGCAATAATCATCACATATATATATAAATAAAAGAAGAATAATGGATCAGGAACTATTGACACGGGAATTGAATGTACCGCATCAAAGGAATTAAAAAAATTAAAAACAACTAGAACTCTTTTTGAGTATTGTACAGGATCATAAAGTAATATTGTAGCTCAAGGTTCAAAAGAAATAATATTAATATAAAACTGAAACTGAAAAATTAGGGTGCTCAAAATTGCGGTAGCTCAAGATTGTACGGTGGTTAGGATTTTGTTTTTCAGAGGTTTTTTGGAATCATTTTGTGTGTGTGAAAATTGGCTCCCTAATGTGTGTATGCGCAGGTTCTATTTATAGCACTGGATGCTGGGTTAGGGTTTGTTCAAGAGAAACAACCGAATTTCCTTGGTTTTGGGAGGATTAAACTCTGCAGTGTGATCCGTGACAGGCTGTTTGGATTGGAATGAAAAAGGATCGGGATTGAACTGGATTTGGATGGGATTTGGACTTATCGGACATTAAAATAAAAATAAAAACTGGACTTATCATCAATGAATAAAAATAAATAAAAGATAAATATGTTTAAACTAAAATTAAATTAAAAGTGAAATAAAAGATGGAAATGAATTGAAATAAAAGATTAAAAAGACCAAAAATAAAATAAAGTGAGAAGAGGGCCCGACTCGAACTAAAAATGAGGTATTTTAAAATACCTCTCTGCCGAATTTTTACTTGAAAAATCAGAGACCAATCAGGGCCCGAGGACACGTGTCGGTGTATGAATGTATGATCTTAGGTCAAAAATTGGGGTATGACAACCTGAATAAGACCACTCTGGTACAGGATCTCTGAAAGAAGTCTCCCATAAGGAATTTGTCTTCTTTACTTTGATTTACTTTCCTTGATGGCCCAGCACATGTGGTACATCACGTATCTTGGAAAATTAATCTTCTCCATGGTAGCCAAGAAGTACAGAACCACCTTGTGGTCTAGAGAAAGAGTGTCAGAACCTCCACCCTTCTGAAGAAGGCAGTCTGTTATGATCTTCAGAAGCACTCTGTGATCCTTGTGCATATCAACCAGTTTGGTTGAGGGTCTATCCTTAAACAAGAAGGAGTTGCAAATTTCAACCTAGTCTGATTTCTTGTTTATGTTCCATTGGAACTTTCCTTCGTTTGGGACTCTACATGCCCTTGTAGTGATCTCTTCATTAATAGTGATTGGAATTCCCATCATAGCTTATCTAACTTCCAAACCTGTGTAAGGTTTTAAACCCATTTCTTCTCTCGTCTTTCCCACCAAAAACGGATTTGCATTGACAGCAAGAACTTCTTTGTACTTGGCTTCTTCTTTGTCGTAGACCTCTGCTCTAACCCAAAGATCTCTTATCAATTCCTGATATGTTGGTCCATTCAACATACCAAAGTAACTGTTCATCTCTTAACAGAGGATGTTCGTGTGAATATCGATTCCATTTATGTGAAGAGACCCAAAAACTACTAGAGATTCAACTTGAACTTCCAGTTGCTCTTTAATGATGTTCATGGTCCTTGGTTTGATAACGTAGGATTGTCCAGGATTGACATTGAGGATAGGAGCATTGGATGAAGTTCCCATTTTAGTTTTCTAGGGTTTTGAGATTTTTCAAAAGTTTTCAGAGAACTAGAGAGAAGAAGAGTTTAGAAAAACAAAGTGTAGGAAGTGAGAGTGCAGTAGTGTGTGTTTGTGACTAAGTGTATATTGAGGAAAACGTTTGGAATACACAGGGGACAAACAGACAAGAGCATTTAAGACAAATAAGCATGCAGCGAAAAAGTAAAGGGAAGGCGCGAGGATACATGTTAAACAAATACTATCGTTGCCCTTTGAGTTATTACCCAATACACACAGACCACGCCTGATAACCTCAAAAGTAACTGTTACCGTAGTGGGGCAGGTGTCATTAATCACAACGTCCACCTTACCACTAATGCATGCTGCTTCAGAGTCTAAGTCTCCTTAACAGAGTCTGAGTGTCTTCAGAGGCTGTCTTTCACAGAGTCTCTAAAAGAGAGTCTGATACTGAAGTGGCGTCTGAATAACTTTCAGAGTCTGAATTCTATCTTCAGGAGCAAGCCTTACACAGAGACAAAACACATGTTCAAATTTTTCTTTATAAAGTCAAATCTCTCAATAGTTAAAGGTTTAGTAAATATATCAGCCCATTGATGATCAATATCAATGAATTGAATATCTAAAATTCCTTTTTGAACATAGTCTATGATAAAATGATGTTTAATTTCAATGTGCTTGGCTCTTGAATGTAGAATTGGATTCTTAGAGAAACATATGGCAACTGTATTATCACAATAAATTGTGATACAGTATTCAGTTATTTGATAATCCTCTAACTGATGTTTCTTCTAGAGTAGTTGTGTACAACAACTAGCAGCTGAGATGTATTCTGCTTCTGCTGTTGACAAAGCAATAGTTGTTTGTCTCTTGCTAGCCCATGATATCAGATTCTCTCCCAGGAATTGACAATTGCCACTGGTTGATTTTCTTTCAATCCTGTCTCCAGCATAATCAGCATCACAGAATCCAACTAGCTTATAATCTGAAGATTTCTTATACAGAAGTCCAAGATTAGTGGTTCCTTTCAAATATCTGAAGATTCTCTTAACAGCAGTTAAGTGAGAGTCTCTAGGATCTGATTGAAACCTTGCACACAGACATACACTGAATAAAATATCTGGTCTGAATGCAATGAGATATAACAGAGAACCTATCATACCTCTATACAGCTTCTGGTCAACTTTTGTTACTTGATCTTCTTTGCTTAGAGTGCAGGTTGGATGCATTGGAGTGTTCATTTCCTTACAATCCTCAAGATTAAATTTCTTCAGGATCTCTTTAGTGTACTTGGATTGATGAACATACACTCCATCTTTGCATTGGTTGATTTGAATTCCCATAAAGAATTTCAATTCTCCCATCATGCTCATTTCAAATTCATCCTGCATTGTGTAACACCCCGTTTTCCCAACATAAAATTTCATAACAAATAATCAGAGTATTTTTTTCCGCATAAACGGAATGCTACACTTCTTAAAAATCATAAATGGAATAAATAACAATTTATCCTTCATAAATTGGTCAACATAAATATTGAAAACTTCACAGCGGATTTTAATTCAACAATATAATTAATCTTGGCACGAAGGCCTCATCAAAACATCTCGTAATAATCCAAAAACTAAATCATAGTCATGTAAAATCATAAGCAATACGTAATGAATAGAAAATAGCCACAAAAGTTCCCATCCCGTTACGTATCAGAGCACCTAAAGACACAGTGAGAGATAGCCACTCACGACAGCAATCATCAGCTACTTATATTCGATCACCTGCAAGTTACTCATACGAAGAGCAACATTTCCAAGCAGAAGGGGTGAGATTCACAAACAATAATGTTAAGCATATAATTCAACAATTATATTTAACAACATAAACATCATCAACATATCATAACAATAGTCATGTAGCATCATTATCATCATCACAATCAACTTCATAATTCAACATCAATATCAACTTCATAAATCAACTTAACAACTTGACTCGACAATGCAACTATGACTCGACAACTCGACAATGCAACTATGACTCGACAATGCAACTATAACTCGACTATGCGACTCTATCATCTTACACATGTATGTGGTACCATTCTAAGGCATAAGCCCTCGTCGCTTTTGAGCATAAATATACTTCTAGGGCATGAGCCCTCGTTGCTATTGAGCAAAAGCTCCTAAGGCATGAGCCATCGTCTTCATTGAGCAAAAGCTCCTAGGGCATGAGCCCTCGTCTTTAAATGAGTATGCATGGACTCAACATCTTACAACTTAGACAACATTAACGTCTTATATGACTCCAATAATTTGGATCAACATCTCACATCTTAGTTCGACACATGCAGCTTTAATCAATAGTAAACAGCAACATGGCAGCTCATCAATAATCTCAAGATATAACAATGTCAAAATGTAATCATCGTCTCAAAACATCATTTATAATTCACATAATGCATATACGATTATATATATTATCAGTAACAACATTAAATCATCTTATAACAACTTCACAGATCAACAATTCATCATATAAAATCGTATTCAAACATCAACAATTCATCATATAACATCGTATTCAAACAACAACAATTCATCATGCGTTTTTGTAAAAACATAATAAACTATACATAACATATTTCCATGTCAAACCAAGAATACTAGAAAGATATCACAATTATCAACAACTTTCATGTTTATACCAAAGACCAATTTAAAACAGAAACGTGTGAAAAAGACGCAAAAACATGAAACAGAGAATGCTGTCACCGTACAATTTTCTAAGACCTCCTTTGAGTATGTTCATCATAAATAAAAAACTAAAAGACATTTTCACGTCAAACAAAAGCCACTGGAAAGCTAATAAAATTATCTAAAACTTTCATGTTGACACTCAAGACCAATTATGTACCGATCAATACCAGTTCTGGTTTCAAATTCGAAAAAGTTGTGCTAGAAAGTCCATAAAAATTCACTGTGACCTACGTGCAGTAATTTGACCATAACTCAAGTTCTATAACTCGTTTTGACGTTATACCAACGGAATTAGAAAAATAACATTCATACCTACAACTTTCGTGTTTACACCTAAGACCAATTCTGTACCGATCAATACTAGTTTTTGTTTCAAATTTCGGGACGAGATAAAAAAAATCAGAAAAAGCAACTTATATTATTCAAACTTCACATTCATTCAAAATCTTCACAATCATCAACAACAACTCAACATAATTCATACCCAATTCATAATATGACATTAACAACAATAATCATCAACAATCACAACTCGTAATCATGAATTCAACCACAAATTGACAACAACATAACATAAATCATCAATTATCACTCTTAACCCTAATTCTCCAATTCTCAAAAACTAAACCTACAACATGTTAAATGAAATTTTCATAATCATAGACTCAAGATTATTGAATGATAGTCCCACCCTTACCTTAGATTGGTTGATTTACAGAACTCTACAAGCTTCCTCTTAACCTTAGTTTTCTTCTTATGCATCCGCTATCTTTTTCTCCCAAAAACTGTTATAACCCTAATTCTCTAATCTCCTCCTCTATTTATAACCACCAAGAGTTTGTTTCTCTCTTAATCTTTTTAATGGGCTTACTATCTACACACCCTCAGATTGGTTACTAATTCTATAACAACTATTCAGCTCCACTATATACACCTCATTCTATTCTTAACCTAACAAATCTCTCTTATTCCAAAACTGCCCTTATGCCTCATTAATCTAATTAATTATATTCCTTCACCATTAAAGTCATAACAAACTACTAAAAACTACCAAAAAATCACCCATCGCAATTATCCAAATAAAATATTCAAAAAGACTCTAAACTCGATAGAATAAATAAATATTAAAAATGGGGCGTTACACATTGACTTAGAAAATTCCTTGCAAAGAGAACTATTAGTTGAACCAAAAATAATATCATCAACATAAATTTGACCAATTAGAATGTCTTTTTTCAGAGTCTTCCTGAATAGTGTAGTGTCAACTTGACTTCTTTCAAAATCATTTTGAATTAAGAAATTACTAAGTCTTTCATACCAAGCTCTGGGAGCTTGTTTTAAGCCATATAGTGATTTCTTCAATTTATAAACATGTTCAGGATGTTTTAAATCTTCAAAACCTGGAGGTTGTTTGACATACACTTCTTCAGTAATGACATCATTAAGAAAGGCACTCTTAACATCCATTTGATACAGAATTATGTTGTGACTTACAGCGTAGGAAAGAAGTAACCTGATTGCTTCCAATCTTGCAACTGGAGCAAATGTTTCAGTGTAATCAATGCCTTCTTGTTGACTGTAGCCTTGAGCTACAAGTCTCACCTTGTTTCTGATTACTTCTCCTTGTTCACTAAGCTTGTTTCTGAACACCCATTTAGTTCTAATAATGTTCTTGTGCTCAGGCTTAGCTACTAGATCCCATACATCATTCCTTTTGAATTGGTTGACTTTGTAATGCACGTTTTGATTATTTGAATTATTTTATAGAGTATAAAATATATTTATATGATTTAATGTGATTTATGTGATTTATGTAATTTTAGAGATTTTATGTGTTGTGACTTATTTTATTGTTTAATAAAATAAGATTTGAAAATAAAATAAATATTGAGTTGTGGGGTTGTTTTGGAATTAGATAGAGTTATGAGGGAATAAGTGAAATAAGATAAAGAGGGTTGAGGAATAAATAGGAGAAAAATAGGTCAGAATAGTTTTTACGTGAAACAACTGGTTTTTAGAGAAAAAGGGAGAAGACAAGAGAAGAAGGGAACCTAAGAAGAGAGGCTGCTGTCTGATAATTTAAGGTAAGGGTGAGCCTAGCATACAATTTTATTAAATCTGTAATTCATCTAATTGCATTTAACAAGTTGTAGGATTAGTTTTGAGAATTTGGGAATTAGGTTAAAAAGTGGTGAATTGATGATTAAATGATGAAAAATTGTTAGATTGATGTAGAAACTGTTTACAGACCTTAGATAATCCACATGGTGATTTCTGGAATCAACATTAGACATTAAACCACGAGATTAGGCGGATTTTCGAGAAAATCTGCGTTCTACCCGAGCCTAACATTCATCACTCGCCACAACGAGTAACTGCTCGCCAGGCGAGTAACCCTGTTCTTGAAACCTACCCAGAAATTCATAGCTCACCACGGCGAGTGACTGCTCGCCAGGGCGAGTAAGCGTTTTAGTTCGCCACGGCGAGTGACTGCTCGCCAGGCGAGTGAAAGATTAGTTCGCCAGGTGAGAGACTGTTCGCCACGGCGAGTTAGAGTTTTAGTCCGCCACCGCGAGTGAATGCTCGCCTGGCGAAGCAACCCAGGTTTGAACTCGCCATGGCGATTTATACCTCGCCTGGCGAGAAACACAGTACCAGTACCCTTGTTTTCGTGACCTCGAGTCCTTTCTTATCGAGTTGTTGCGAGTTGATCCCTGGGATAGAAATAGAGTTGTTTATAACTTTAAAGATGATCTATGAAGTCGTTACCCAATGCTTTGATTTTGTTACTAATGACATATATGATTGTATATGCTTTCTTTTGAACTATAAGTGATGAAATATATGATTATTTAAGATGTTGTTATATCTTGAAATATTTGATGTGCTGCCATGTTGCTGTCTATTATTGATTAAAAGCTGCATGTGTCAGTCTAATAATATAAGTTGTCGATCCAAATTATTAGAGTCATTTATGATGTCTAATATATAAGAAGTTGAGTCCATGCATATTCATTTGAAGACGAGAGCTCATGCCGTAAGAGCTTTTGGTCAACAGAGACGAGGGATTATGCCCTAGGAGTATTTTTATGCTCAAATAGCGACGAGGGCTTATGCCCTAGGAGTATATTTATGCTCAATAGCGACGAGGGCTTATGCCCTACATTGGTACCACATGCATGAGTAAGATGATTAAGTTGCATAGTCAAGTTAAAGTTGCATTGTTGAGTCATGTCGTCAAGTGAATTTGAAGTTGAATAAGAAGTTGATTAAGATGATGATGATATTACCTGATACTTGTGATAATTTGTTCATATTATGTTGTTAAATATAATTGTTGAATTATATGCTTGATATTATTGTTTTGTGAATCTCACCCCTTCTGCTTGGAAATGTTGCTCTTCATATGAGTAACTTGCAGGTAATCAAGATTAGGTGAAGTCGTTTGTGGATTTCTCTCGTTGTGTCCTAGGTGCTCTGATACGTAACGGGATGGGATCTTTGTTATTGCTTTTCTATTCCTTACGTATTATTTACGAAGATTAATGTTAATGATGTCGACTTTATTTTATGAGACGTTTATGATGAGGCCTTTGTGCCAAAACTATTTTGTTAATTGAATTTTAATCCACTGCGAAGTTTTGAACAATTATGACGATTATTTTATGAAGGATAAATTGTTATTTATTCCATTTGAGATTTTAAGAAATGTAGCATTCCGTTTATGCGAGGAACTCTGACTATTTATTAAGAAATTTTTATTTTGTGGAAAACGGGGTGTTACAATTGGTATCAGAGCAAGTTGGTCCGTCCGGCCAAGTAGTTGAGTCGAGTAGTGTCGTCTTACAATTTGGAATACCATTATTATGTTGTTCTGATTTTTGTATGTTATGTAGAGAACTAAGATGGCTGGAAGAAATGATGCTGCTCTTGCTGCTGCATTGCAAGCGATGCCTCAAGTTGTAGGTCAACAACAAAATGCTGGTGGTAATGATGGAGTGAGGATGTTGGAGACTTTCCTGAGAAACCATCCACCTACTTTCAAGGGAAGGTATAAACTTGATGGAGCTCAGACGTGGCTTAAAAAGGTCGAGAGGATTTTCAGAGTTATGCAATGTACGGACATTCAAATGGTGCGCTTTGGCACGCACATGTTGGCAGAAGAAGCTGATGACTGGAGGGTGAGTGTTTAACCGGTTTTAGAGAATGGGGGTTCTGCTGTTACTTGGGCTGTGTTTAGGAGAGAGTTCTTGAACCGATACATTCCGGAAGATGTTCGAGGGAAGAAAGAGATTGAGTTCCTTGAGCTGAAACAGGGGAACATGTCGGTGACAGAATATTCTGCTAAGTTTGTGGAGCTGGCTAAATTTTATCCACACTATACTGATGAAATTCCTGATGTGCCTCCAGAAAGAGAAGTTGAATTTTCGATTGATATTGTTCCGGGAACAAAGCCTGTGTCTATGACACCTTATCGAATGTCAGCTTCTGAGTTGGCTGAGTTGAAGAAACAGTTAGAAGATTTATTTGACAAGAAGTTCGTTAGACCAAGTGTATCACCTTGGGGAGCGCCGGTATTACTAGTGAAGAAGAAAGACGGTAGTATGAGGTTGTGCATTGATTATCGACAGTTGAATAAAGTAACTATAAGGAATAGGTATCCACTTCCAAGAATTGACGATTTGATGGACCAGTTAGTGGGTGCTCGAGTGTTTAGCAAGATTGATTTGAGATCGGGTTATCACCAGATTAAAGTGAAGGATGAAGATATGCAGAAGACAGCCTTTAGGACACGTTATGGACATTATGAGTATAAAGTGATGCCTTTCGGTGTTACAAATGCACCTGGTGTGTTTATGGAGTATATGAATTGTATCTTTCATGCATTTTTGGATCGTTTCGTGGTGGTTTTCATTGATGATATTTTGATTTACTCCAAGTCTAAGGAAGAACATGCTGAACATTTGAGGATAGTCTTGCAAGTGCTGAAAGAGAAGAAACTTTATGCTAAATTGTCAAAGTGTGAATTCTGGTTGAATGAGGTGAGTTTTCTTGGACATGTTATTTCTGGTAATGGTATTGCAGTTGATCCGTCTAAAGTTGATACGGTATCACAATGGGAGACTCCTAAGTCAGTTACAGAGATTAGAAGCTTTTTGAGATTAGCTGGTTATTATAGAAAATTTATAGAAGGATTTTCTAAGTTGGCACTTCTGTTAACGCAGTTGACTTGCAAAGGTAAAGCCTTTGTGTGGGATGTTCACTGTGAGAATAGTTTTAACGAATTGAAGAAGCGTTTGACGACGGCTCCAGTCTTGATTTTGCCGAAGTCCGATGAACCTTTTGTTGTATATTGTGATGCGTCAAAATTGGGCTTAGGTGGTGTGCTTATGCAAGATGGTAAAGCGGTTGCTTATGCGTCAAGACAGTTGAGAATTCATGAACGAAATTATCCTACTCATGATCTTGAATTAGCTGCACTTGTATTTGTGCTTAAGATTTGGAGACATTACTTGTATGGTTCGAGATTTGAAGTGTTCAGTGATCACAAGAGCTTGAATTATTTGTTTGATCAGAAGGAATTGAAAATGAGACAGCGAAGGTGGCTTGAATTATTGAAAGATTATGACTTTGGTTTGAATTATCATCCGGGTAAAGCTAATGTTGTTGCAGATGCCTTAAGTAGGAAGACTTTACATATGTCTGCCATGATGGCTAAAGAGTTTGAGTTGCTGGAACAATTTAGAGATTTGAGTTTAGTTTGTGAATGGTCACCTCAGAGTGTAAAGCTGGGAATGCTAAAGGTTGATAGTGATTTCTTGAAAAATATTAAAGAAGCGAAGAAAATGGATGTTAAGTTTGTGGACTTGTTGGTTGCTAGTAATTAGACTGAAGAGAGTGACTTTAAGGTCGATGATCAAGGTGTGTTGAGATTTCGAGGTAGAATTTGTATTCCACACGATGACGAGATGAAGAAGATGATTCTTGAGGAGAGTCATAGAAGTAGCTTGAGTATTCACCAGGGAGCTACGAAGATGTACCATGATTTGAAGAAGTTGTTTTGGTGGTCTAGATTGAAACGTGATGTGGCACAGTTTGTGTATTCTTGTTTGGTTTGTCAGAAGTCGAAAGTGGAACATCAGAAACCTGCTGGGTTGATGACACCTTTAGATGTGCCAGAGTGGAAATGGGATAGTATATCCATGGATTTTGTGACGAGTTTGCCGAATACGCCTAAAGGGAATGACGCTATTTCGGTGATTGTTGATAGATTGACGAAGTCGGCTCATTTTATTTCGATTAACATCAGTTTTCCTATAGCTCAGTTGGCAGAGATTTATATTCGAGATATAGTGAAGTTGCATGGTGTTCCTTCGAGCATCGTATCAGATAGAGATCCGAGGTTTACTTCTAGATTTTGCAAGAGTTTGTAAGAGGCCTTAGGTTCTAAGTTGAAGTTGAGTTCGGCGTATCATCCGTAGACAGATGGTCAGTCGGAGAGAACGATTCAGTCGTTAGAAGATTTGCAGAGAGTTCGTGTACTTGAGCAAGGGGGAACTTGGGATAGTCATCTTCCGTTGATAGAGTTCACGTACAATAACAGTTATCATTCTAGTATCGGAATGACACCTTTCGAGGCTTTGTATGGTCGGAGATGCAGAACTTCGTTGTGTTGGTTTGAGTTAGGTGAGAATGTGGTTTTAGGACCAGAAATTGTTCAACAGACTACTGAGAAGGTAAAGATGATTCAAGAAAAGAAGAAAGCGTCGCAGAGTCGACAAAAGAGTTATCATGATAAGCGTAGGAAAGACCTCGAGTTTCAAGAAGGAGATCATGTATTCCTAAGAGTTACTCCCATAACCGGTGTGGGTCGTGCATCGAAGTCAAAGAAGTTAACTCCGAGGTTTATTGGTCTGTATCAGATATCAGAAAGAATTGGAACGGTGGCGTATCGGGTGGGTTTACCACCTCACCTTTCGAATTTGCATGATGTGTTTCATGTGTCGCAACTTCGGAAGTATGTCCCGGACCCATCTCATGTGATCAAAGGGGATGATGTGCAAGTTAGAGATAACCTTACGGTTGAGACCATACCAGTGAGGATCGAAGGCCGTGAAGTGAAGAAATTGAGAGGCAAAGAGATACCTCTTGTGAAAGTCGTTTGGGACGGAGCGACTGGTGAAAGCTTGACAAGGGAGCTAGAGAGTAAGATGCTGGAATCCGATCCAGAGTTGTTTACTTGAGGTAATTTTCGAGGACGAAAATTTTATAAGTTGGGGAGAGTTGTAACGCCCGTTTTGATTATTTGAATTATTTTATAGAGTATAGAATATATTTATATGATTTAATGTGATTTATGTGATTTTAGAGATTTTATGTGTTGTGACTTATTTTATTGTTTAATAAAATAAGATTTGAAAATAAAATAAATATTGAGTTGTGGGGTTGTTTTGGAATTAGATAGAGTTATGAGGGAATAAGTGAAATAAGATAAAGAGGGTTGAGGAATAAATAGGAGAAAAATAGGTCAGAATAGTTTTTACGTGAAACAACTAGTTTTTGGAGAAAAAGGGAGAAGACAAGAGAAGAAGGGAACCTAAGAAGAGAGGTTGATGTCCGATAATTTAAGGTAAGGGTGAGCCTAGCATACAATTTTATTAAGTCTGTAATTCATCTAATTGCATTTAACAAGTTGTAGGATTAGTTTTGAGAATTTGGAAATTAGGTTAAAAAGTGGTGAATTGATGATTAAATGATGAAAAAATGTTAGATTGATGTAGAAACTGTTTACAGACCTTAGATAATCCATAGGGTGATTTTTGGAATCAACGTTAGACCTTAAACCACAAGATTAGGCAGATTTTCGAGAAAATCTGCGTTCTGCCCGAGCCTGACATTCATCGCTCGCCACGGCGAGTAACTGCTCGCCAGGCGAGTAACCCTGTTCTTGAAACCTACCCATAAATTCATAGCTCGCCACGGCGAGTAAGCGTTTTAGTTCGCCACGGCGAGTGAGAGATTAGTTCGCCAGGTGAGAGACTGTTCGCCACGGCGAGTTAGAGTTTTAGTCCGCCACGGCGAGTGAATGCTCGCCTGGCGAAGCAACCCAAGTTTGAGCTCGCCATGGCGAGTTATACCTCTCCTGGCGAGAAACACAGTACCAGTACCGTTGTTTTCGTGACCTCGTGTCCTTTCTTATCGAGTTGTTGCGAGTTGATCCCTGGGATAGAAATAGAGTTGTTTATAACTTTAAAGATGATCTATGAAGTCGTTACCCAATGCTTTGATTTTGTTACTAATGACATATATGATTGTATATGCTTTCTTTTGAACTACAAGTGATGAAATATATGAATATTTAAGATGTTGTTATATCTTGAAATATTTGATGTGCTGTCATGTTGCTGTCTATTATTGATTAAAAGCTACATGTGTCTGTCTAATATTATGAGTTATCGATCAAAATTATTAGAGTCATTTATGATGTCTAAGATATAAGAAGTTGAGTCTATGCATATTCATTTGAAGACGAGGGCTCATGCCCTAGGAGCTTTTGATCAACAGAGACGAGGGTTTATGCCCTAGGAGTATTTTTATGCTCAAATAGCGACGAGGGCTTATGCCCTAGGAGTATATTTATGCTCAATAGCGACGAGGGCTTATGCCCTACATTGGTACCACATGCATGAGTAAGATGATTAAGTTGCATAGTCAAGTTAAAGTTGCATTGTTGAGTCAAGTCGTCAAGTGAATTTGATGTTGAGTAAGAAGTTGATTAAGATGTTGATGATATTACCTTATACTTGTGATAATTTGTTCATATTATGTTGCTCTTCATATGAGTAACTTGCAGGTAATCAAGATTAGGTGAAGTCGTTTGAGGATTTCTCTCGTTGTGTCCTAGGTGCTCTGATACGTAACGGGATGGGATCTTTGTTATTGCTTTTCTATTCCTTACGTATTATTTACGAAGATTTATGTTAATGATGTCGACTTTATTTTATGAGACGTTTATGATGAGGCCTTTGTGCCAAAACTATTTTGTTAATTGAATATTAATCCGCTGCGAAGTTTTGAACAATTATGACAATTATTTTATGAAAGATAAATTGTTATTTATTCCATTTGAGATTTTAAGAAATGTAGCATTCCGTTTATGCGAGGAATTCTGACTATTTATTAAGAAATTTTTATTTTGTGGAAAACAGGGTGTTACAGAGTTCATCTTGCATAGCCAGAATCCATCCTTCATCTGCAAGTGCTTCTTCAATTGAGGCAGGTTCAATTATTAATAACAATCCCAACGCAGACTCTTCTTGTCTGAAGTGTGATCTTGTTCTTCTGGGACTTTCTTTGTTGCCAATAATTTGATCCTCAGGATGTGAAGACTTGTATTTGAATGCGTGTTTGGATTGGTTAGCTTGCTGAGAACCATCTTGAGCTTCTTCAGAAGCTACTTCATCAGGAACTTCAGGGGATGCTACAACTTCTGGAGAATCATCAGACTCTTGAATCTGATCAGGTTATGAGTGATCATCAGACTCTTGAGAACCTGCAAAACTTTCATCCTGCTATGGAGTTTCACTTCCAGGCACTTTGTCATCAAATTTGACATGCATAGATTCTTCAACACATTGGGTTTCCGAATTATACAGTTTGTATGCCTTAGACCTTTCAGAGTCACCTAAAAAGATTCCCTTCTGTGCTTTGGCGTCAAATTTCTTTAGATATACTTTATTGTTCAGGATATAACATGCACATCCAAACTGATGAAAGTAAGATATGTTAGGTTTCCTACCTTGAAAGAGTTCATATGATGTTTTGTTCAACAAGGGTCTGATATTGATCATGTTCTAAACATAACATGTTGTGTTTACTGCTTCTGCCCAAAAATGCTTAGCCAGATTGTTTTCGTGAATCATGGTTCTTGCCATTTCTTGTAAAGTTCTATTCGTTCTCTCTACAACCTCATTTTGTTGTGGAGTTCTAGGAGAAGAGAATTCATGGATGATTCCATGTTTTTCAAAAAAAAGTATTTCAAATGGCTCATTTTCAAATTCTCCTCCATGATCACTTCTGACTTTCAAAATTTTCAATTCTTTTTCAAATTGTACTTGGATGCAGAATTTACTAAACACAGTATATTAATCATCTTTAGATTTCAGAAACTTAACCCAACTCCAACTACTGTAATCATCAACAATGACTAATTCATATTTAAGGATGCAGTACTGACTGGTTCAAATAAGTCAAGTGAAGTAGTTCCAAGGGTCTGGTGGTAGAGACAATTTCTTTTGGTTTAAAAGAAGATTTAACAATTTTTCCTTTCTGGCACGCTCCACAGAAGGCATCTGAATGATAATTAATGTTTGGTAAGCCTCTAACCCGTTGGAACTTTCTAAGCTTAGAGATTAACCTTTAGTTAGCATGTCTTAGCCGTCTGTGTAACACCCCAAATTTCCAACATAAAAATTCATACATAATTATCAGAGTATAACACAAATGAGATGTCACACATCATAAAAATCCTTAAAATAAAAAGAATAATAATTCTTTATCCTTCAAAATTCAATAACATAAATCTTTTCAAAAACTTTGCAGCGGAATCATAATTCAAAAATCCTTAAAAGAATTAGTTCTTGGCACAAAGGTCTCACAGGCATCTCAAAAATTCAAAGATAGATCGTAGACATCATAATTAGTTCAACATGATACATAAGGAATAGAATTCAATAAAACTCCATCCCGTTAAATATCAGAGCATTTCCTACGACACCACAAGGACCTCTCACATCGTCGTACCTAAGCTTGATCACCTGCACTTGCCCACAAGGCGGCAATTCCAACAGAAGGGGTGAGATTTCACAAACAATAATAATGAGCATATAATTCACCAAATGCATTTAACAGCATAGACATCATCAATTAATAATAATAATTCTTCATATAGTACTTCTTTAACAACTCATAAGCAACATCATGTAATCATCATAACAACATCACTTAGTAATACTAATAACCACGTAGTTCATCTTTAATAATACTTCATATAACAATATAAACAACATAAACAACAATCAACTTCAAATCATCTTTAACGATATTTCACATAAACAACAACATATAACTCTTCATTAACGATTCATTGATAATTATCAACTCGACAACTTAGACAACTCGACAACTTCGACATCGACTCGACTATGCAACATCAACAACTTTGACTTAACCATCTTTAACTCGACAATGTAACTCGACTATGCAACTCTATCATCTTACTCATGCATGTGGTACCAATCCAGGGCATAAGCCCTCGTCGCTATTTGAGCATAAAAATACTCCAGGGCATAAGCCCTCGTCTTTAAATGAGTATGCATGGACTCAACATCTTATATCTTAGACATCATAGATGACTCCAATAACATGGATCAATAACTCATAATCTTAGACTGACACATGCGGCTTTTAGTCAATAATAAACAATAACATGACAACACATCAAATATTTCAAGATATGACAATATCATAAACAATCACATAGTTCATCGCTTATAGTTCTCAAAAGGCATATACAATTATATATGTATCTCAAATTATTCAACAACAATATTCATATTAATTCAGACTCACTGAAAGACAATACAATTATAAACAACTTCGTGTAACATCATATTCATCAACTTATACCTTCATATAATAATTCATCAATCATGAACACATCATATAACATCATACTCATCAACATATACATTTATATACTAATTCATCAATCAGGGAAAACATCATATATTATCATCAACATATACATTCATATAATAATTTACTAAAGCCTCCTTGGAGTATTTTCATCATAAATCAAACACCAAAAATCATTTTCAAGTCAAACCAAAGCCAACGGACAGCTAACACAATTATCTACAACTTTCATGTTTACACCTAAGACCAATTCTGTACCTATCAATCCCAGTTTTCATTTCAAATTCGGGAATGGTTGTGCTGAAAATCATAAGTATTCACTGTGACCTACGTGCATTAATTTAACCATAACTCAAGTTCTATAAATCATTTAGAAGTCAAACCAACGACATTAAAAGCTAACATCCATACATACAACTTTCGTGTTTACACCTAAAGCTAATTCAAAACAAAAACGGGTAAAAAGTGAGTGTTTTTCCAGTTTTGGCTTTCAGAAAATCGGTGGCCGAATTCGCTTACGGGAAAGAACAATTTTCACTCCAAAAACCCAATTTTTGATCCCTTAATCACCCAAAATTATTTACAATGATGTTTACAGGTCAAATAGGCAATATAGAAATCAAAACAACATATGAACATGCATCAAACAACACAATTCATCTCATTTTATCAATTAACATAAACTTTCTAACCCTAATTCAAGAACACAACAATTCATCAAATTTCAGAATTATATACTATGATTATTGAAGGAAATCCCACCCTTACCTTAATAAAATTGAAGCAGCAGCCTCTTGGTTCTCCACTTCTAGTTTTCTCCCTTTCTCTCCCAAAACTGATTGTACGTATTGTCTGTTCCTAAACCTAGGTTTTACCTTTTATACCTCTTCTATTTGTTTTATCTTATTCCACTTATTCCCTCATAATTCTAACTAATTCAAAAACAGCCCCACAACTTAATATTCTATTTAAAAATATATATAAATTACTTCCATAACAAATATCAAATATATTTATAACAAATATATTTCTAAACAAAATAACAAACATATTTATAACAAATATATTTCTAAACAAAATAACAAACATATTATCACTTATCAAATATAAAATCATGTAAAAGTATTCAAATATTAACTAAAAATAATTAAATAAAAAGGGGGCGTTACAGTCTGTGCTACAACCACTTCTTATCACTCATTGATAGAAGGCAAACTACCTTCTGATCAGCCAGTTCAGAAAATTTCATTTGATAAACATTGTTTCTTCTCTTTCCCTTGAAAACTATGGATTGATCATCCTTGTTGACTACTGTGCAGTTGTTCTTATTAAACAAAACATCATAACCACTGTCACACAATTGACTTATGCTCAGTAGGTTATGTCTAAGTCCATCTACAAACCACACATTACTGACTGAGATTAGAGAGTTGCAAATGGTTCCAATTGAAGGTGAGGAAAACACAAGAAGGGGGGGTTGAATTGTGTTTACTTTTTCGTAACTCTTGAAGAGTAAGAATCTGTTTTCCAGGATCAGAGTCTGAATGGATTCAGAACCTGATGGAAGAACAGAGTCTATTGCAGCGGAAATAAACAAGAGATAAAGAGAAAGAGAGAACACAAGCAATTATACAGGTTCCTTCCACAAACCGGAAGTAGTCCTGTCCCCCTTGCACTTCCAAGGAGAGTTTCACTAAAATGTAATATCAATTACAAGTTGCTCAAACACACAGTAAGAGACTTCCAATTGCTCAAGCACGCAGGCAAGAGTCTTCCAATGCTCAGAGACACAACTAAGAGACTTTTTTGCTCAAGCACACAAGCAAGAGACTTCTGACACAATTTACAGAAAATTGAATAGAGTTGGAAACACTTGACAAACAATCAAATGTGTTCCAATAACATAGACAAAGACAGACTCTGTTTTTCTGATAAAATTAGAAATTCTAGAATACACAGTTTGTAAGAATTTGCTAAGTTGTTATTGTGTTTCTTGTTTGACTCAGTTAGAATACGATAGCTTGATAGCGTAGTTTTTCAGTTGTAGAGTACAAAATATTCTTCAAGTCTTCTATCCTTTATATAGGCGTTGGAAAGAGACGTTGAGACAATCCAACACATCAAGAGAATTCTGGAAGTTTGATCAATAGTTGTTGATCTGTTGCTTGATATGGTAATAGTCCTTCAAATGCATATTTTGATTCTCATTCCTTTTGAAGCTAAATAACGGTAGACACAGTTGCCAAACTGTACGAGGTAGTGGAGTAGTAGAAACAGAGTTCGTACACAAGTACTCTTTCCTATTCTGCATTCTTTGTCGTTGAGCATCCCACGCTCAAGTTGACTTTGAAGCTAGCCGTTACTCCAAGTGAATGTTTCTTATGCATCGAAATGCCTTTAGAAATCCTTCTAAACAGATCTTCAGTTTGTAGGCTTCAGACTCACTGTAGCACTTCAGCTTCTGATGATCTTCAGACTCTCTTGATCTTCAGGTTCTGATAGTCTTCAGACTCTCTTGAACTTCAGGTTCTGATCATCTTCAGACTCATTTGAACTTCAGATTCTCTTAGTCTTCAGGACTTCTTGAAACAGCTTCTGATGATTCTTCAGACTCTCTTGATCTTCAGAATCACAAGCAACAAGCTTCTCTGGATTTTGCTCTCAAAATGTTCAAACAGAATACTTACTAAGATTGAAGTCTTGATTAAGATCCTGCATACTTAAACAAATATTAGCATATCCAATTGACAATTTTTAATACCTTGTTATCATCAAAACTCAAAAGTGGTATTGCTGAACACCTTTGTTTCAACAATCTCCCCCTTTTTGATGATGACAAACATCAGTATTTAAAAGGTCAATTGTTGTTAATCTAATTAACAGGTTGACTAAAGGGTCTGAGGTTTGTAAGCTCATAGTCTGAGGTTTGTAAGCTCTGACTCCCCCTGAGTCTGATAGTCCTTAAGTTGAGGTTTGTAAGCTCCCCCTAAGTTCTATCCATGTTAATTAAATTCATATTTAACACAAATAACTGAATCAAATCTCACAGAATAATTAAAAGAATATGAGAGAAGATTCTTTTTAAATTAAATTGAAGAATTTAATTTAATGGGGCTCAGAATCTAACGAAATACCTATCGCAAACTTTCCTTTTCTTCAGACTTAGCATGATCAAATACTCACAAATCTTTCTCCCCCTTTTGTCATCAACAAAAAGGTTTAAAGACAAGTTTCATCCCCTTTTTACAAGACTCAAATGAGGGAAAAAAATTTAAAGAAAATGAGAAGAGAAGATTCAGAGTAAAAGCTTATTAGAGTCTGTTAAAACAAGACAGATTCTAATTAAGATAAGATAGTTAGACTTTAGACGTACTTAGATAAATATAACAAGATATATCAGAAGCACAGATAAATAGAAGTAGAAATCGATCAGAAGTAAAGATTCAAAAACTTAAATGAATATAACGAAGTAAAAGTTTAGAAGCCAATAGAAAACAGCAGATAAGAGTACAAGCAAAACAAAACTAAATAAACATTAGGTGTGCAACTAAGGTTGTTTTTGTTTGGCAATGTGATCCATCAATTTCTGCATATCCTCTTGCTGTTTCTTGACCATTTCTTCAAGAGCTTCTGTTCTCCTAAGATGAGCTTCTCTTTCAAGTCTAGCTTCTTCTTGAACTTTGTGAAGCTTCTTCTTCAGAGTATCAAAAACCATTGTTTCCTTTGAATTGTATTGATCAGCATCAAAGAATGGTTTATTTGCTAATGCCAGAACAGGAGCTTTCTTCTTAGCCTTTGCTATCTCAGCTTTCTTGATTTCTTCCATATGTTTGGCAAGAACGACAACTTGTTCTTTTACTGCAGCCTTCTGAATTGTAGTGATAAAATCCACAAATTCATTCTTCTAAGCAGCAAATTTATCCTCATAACTCACATTGAGGATTGGCACAAATCTTTGCTCAATAATATCCTTGAGCCTTGAGCTTGACATTCCATAAAACTCATATATTCTCAACGAATCAAAGAGGTTGGGAAGTATTAGATCTTGGTTTGGCTCAGATGAAGTTGAAGGTACAGAAGCTAAGACTGTTTGTAAGGTTTGGAAGCCAGTTACAATAGTTTGAGGTTGGGAAAGAGGTTCATCAACTGTTTCAGACACTGCCTCTGCTACGCATTCTGTTACAGGTTCAAGGTCAGGAATGACATCAGAAACTTGTACCAGAGTCTTAGATATTGGTTCCTTTTCAGTTACAATAACTGGTTCGTTTGAAGCTTCGGTTTGAATTTCTAGTTCAGGTTGAGGTACAGAGTCTGGTTTTGAAACAGATTCTGTAGTCTTGGTTGTTTTGGATTTTGCAGGGGTCTTTGGTAGTTCTCCTCCTAGATGTTTCTCAAGAGAATCTAGGGTGTCTGGAGAGTCTACAAGGATTGTTACTTGTTGTGGAGATGGTATTGAAGATTGGATGGGTTCTTCAGGTTCTTCAGTGGGTTGAATTGCTTGAAGTGGTTTGAGAAAGGATGGTTGAGCAAGATGGTTAGAGGGTAAGTTCAGAGACACTGTGATGGTGTCTTGAATAACCTTGTCAATAGTTGAATCAATGTATTCACCTATTCTTGGGTCAAGAGGATCAAATGTTGAGATTGGTTTGATTGGAGAGGGGGTTTTATTTCGAAGGGATGGAAGCGCTCTGCTAAGGGGTATGTTATCTGATTCAGTTTCAGATGTGGGTGATGACTCTTGATTCGTAGAAGAGAAAGGTGAGTCAAATGAAATGTTACCTGAGATGTCAGCTTCTGGAGAAGCTAGTTGTTCAGAAGCTTCAGACAAGGCAGCTCCTGATTGATCAGCTTCTTCAGGGATAGCAGGACTTTTCTGTTTCAAAGCTGCTGCAAGCAACTTAGCAGCTTCCTTCACAGTCTCATCTCTAAGACCTTCTGTCACAACTTCTGCTGTCATTGCCTTGCCAGCAACATGTTCATCTTCAACCATAGATACAGAAGTACCTATCTTCTGTGCTATATCCTTAACCACAGGAACAGCTTCTTTCTTTCTTTTCTTGACTTGACTTTCTTCTTAATCAGAATCAGCATCAAGAAATTCAGCAATTTCTTCAACCAGCCTTTTGTGATCTCTGTCAGCTTTGCCTTTCTTGGCTTTCTTCTCATCCTTTGCCTTCTTCTCGTCCTTTGTTTTCTTCTCATCCTTTGATTTCTCATCCTTTCCTTAATTTCCTTGGATGCAGGAGAGGCAGATAGAGGCATAGGAGCTATGGTTTCAGTGGCACCAATAGTGACTCCTGGAAGAGCTGTTGATTTGGACTTCTTCTTCTTCTTAGGAGGTTCTTGCTTCTCTTCCTCCTCTGCTAGATTGACATCCTTGGTCCTTTTGCCTTTGACCTTAAAAGGTCCTCCTCCAAGAGACTCAGGAATGGCAGAATAGTTGATTATTCTACCAGTCTTATTGTAGTAATCTACTACAAATCTTGCAAGGACTTCAGGATTGTCTTCTTTGGAAATAGGGGGAAGTCCATCATCAGATCAGATTGTACAAAAGACTCCTTCATATCTTGATCAGAAGGGATGTACTTCTTGACAATCTTCATGTATTGAAGAGTCTTGTCATTGATGATTCTTCCTGTTACTGTTCCAAGTTGAGCATCTGATACAACACCAGATTTTGTCAAGACCTTCAAGAGGCCTCCTTGATACAGAATCTCAGAGATCAATCTTCCAAAAGGAACTTGTCTTCTGGATTTGATCTGGCCTTCCCTGATGGCCCAGCACATGTGGTGCATCACGTATCTTGGAAAGTTAATCTTCTTCTTTTTGATCAAAAAGTACAGAAGCACCTTATGATCCACAGACAGAGTGTCTGTTCCTCCACCTTTCTGAAGCATACTGTCCAGAATGATCTTCAGAAGCATTCTATGTTCTGGATGCATGTCTACCAACTTATTTGAAGGTCTTCCCTCAAACAAGAGTTTGTTGCAGATGCTCATCCATTCACTCTTCTTATCCACGTTCCACTGAAATTTGCCAAGGTTTGTTACCCTGCATGCCCCAGCAACTATTTCTTCGTTGATAAGGATTGGAATCCCCACCACAGCAGATCTTATTTCTAGACCATTGTACGGTCTCAGACTCATTTGCTTTCTGTTTTTGCCAGCCAAAGAGGGGTTGTTCATGATTGTAGCAGTTTCTTCGACAGTTGCATCATCCTTGTCAAAAACTTCAGCCCTTACCCAGAGATCTCTAACCAGTTCTTGATTTGTTGGTCCATTCAACATACCAAAGTAACTCATCATTCCTTGTGCTAAGAAATGAGTTGAGACGTCAATACCATGCTTCATCAAAGATCCAAAATCTACTGGAGATTCAACTTGAACTTCCAGAGTCTCTTTGATGATGTTCATTGTTCTGGGTTTAATCACGTGAAGTAGTTCCAAGGGTCTGGAGGTAGAAACAATTTCTTTTGGTTTAAAAGAACTTTTAACAATTTTCCCTTTCTACATGCTCCACAAAGAGCATCTGAATGATAGTCAATGTTTGGTAAGCCTTTGACTAGTTGCAACTTGCTAAGCTTAGAGATTTTACCTCCAGTTTGCATGTCCCAACCTTCTATGCCACAACCATTTCTTATCACCCATTGACAAAAGGCAAACTACCTTCTGATCAGTCAGTTCAGAGAATTTTATTTTGTAGACATTGTTTCTTCTGTTTCCCTTGAAGACTATGGATTGATCATCCTTGTTGACTACAGTGCAGTTGTTCTTATTAAACAAAACATCATAACCACTGTCACACAATTGACTTATGCTCAGTAGGTTATGTCTAAGCCCATCAACAAACCACACATTACTAATAGAGATTAGAGAGTTACCAATGGTTCCATTACCAATGATTTTGTCAGTCTGGTTTCCTCCAAATCCCACAGTTCCTCCCTCTTTCATGGTTAGGGTTAGGAACATAGACTTTTCTCCTATCATGTGTCGCGAGCAGCCACTGTCCAGGTACCAGGCCTTCTGCCTTTCTTGTCCTTTTAGACATACCTGCAGCATCAACAATTTCATACTTAGGTACCCATATTTTGATGGGTCCTCTAGGGTTAGTCCTTGAACCATTGAATCCCTTTTGTATTGTGTGTCTTGAAGTCATTAGCATTGTTTTCCTCCAAACTTTGGGTTTAGAACCTGTTAGTTTAGGATCCAACTTACCTTTCACAGTTTCTCTTCTTTGAAACTTAGGCTTTTGTTTTTCAGACTCTGGTTTCTTCAGAGTCTGTTTACATGACTCTGATTTTTTTTCAGAATCTGAATCATTGAAGCCTTAGGTTCAAAGTTTTTCAGAACCTTTGACTTTGGGTTCTGAGATTTTGACTTAGTCATGACTTTAGAACTTGAAGTTTTAGGTTCTGAATAAGTCACTGTGTTGATTTCATCAGACTCACTTACAAAGTGATTTTTCAATGCTTCTCTGGCACCATCAGGACCAGGTTTCAAGATCACTTAATTTGAGCTACCTCCAATGAATCCAAGACCCTGTCCTCTGTTCTGATATGTGCTATAGATCATAGATGCTACCCTTGATCTATCAATTCCAGTAGCAATAAATTCTTGTAGAGAAACATCTTGCTCACTCAAGTATTTACTGTAACACCCCGTTTTCCCAATATAAAAATTTTATAATAAAATCATCAGAGTATGCAACGACGGAGTATCACACTACTTTCGCAATTTCATAAATAGAATATAAAACTATTTATTCTACAACGTATTAGCAACCAACATTTTGCAGCGGAATAATATTTTCATGATAAGCAACTCCAACAAAGTGGCACAAAGGCCTCAACGTGATAATTTTTCAAACATCTGTTCAATGACAATAAAGGCTTAAACAACATGTTTCAAAATTGATACATAAAGGAATGATAAAACATGACAACTATTTTCCCATCCCGTTACGTATCAGAGCCCTAGGACACCTGAGCCAACACCTCTACTAGTCTTCATTACCTGCAAGTTACCCATAGGAAAGGCAACGTTTCCAAGCAGAAGGGGTGAGATTCACAAACAGCAAATAGTTATATAATTCATCAATTAAGATTCAACAATATAATAAACAAGGCTTCTCATTAGTCATGCTCTACAAATTAACAACAACCAATAGCAATTTATAATCTCAATTTAATTCAACAACAAAGATAACTCAACCGACGACAGCGACTATGCAACGACACAACAACAACAACAACGACAACGACCATGCAACAATGCACATGCATGTGGTACCATTTTTACGCGTTTGAATGACTAGCATTCCGGGGAATGAGCCCCCAACAGTTGAATGAGTAACATTCCAGGGCATAAGCCCTCAACATTTGAATGACTAGGCATTCCAGGGCATAAGCCCTCAACGGGTGAATGATTAACATTCCAGGGCATAAGCCCTCAACGGGTGAATGATTAACATTCCAGGGCATGAGCCCTCAACAATGGATGAGTATGAATGGACTCCAACTGTGTATATCTGCATACAACTCAACGACAACAACAACGACTACTAATATGCATAATCAACTATGACATACTCCCCAACTTAGTCAAATATGACACAACCAACTCTTACGACAACATTCCTCATTAATATTATATTCAAACATCAACATAACTCAAGATCTAAGAATTGTGAATATATGTCTTGACATGAATACTTTGGTTTTGATGATCGACAAAAGAAGTCCTAAAAGAACAATGATGCAAAAAGCGGAAAAGAAATTCAAGTTATCAAGTCTTGAGTCTTGAGTTTTTTTATTTATTATTAGGACTTTGTTGTAAGTGGTTAAAAAGCTCTCATTAAAATAAATCACACACTCACAATATTTTTTTCTAAAATGATTTTACATGAAAATATTTTTTGCATGAGATATAATTGATTTTACATGAAAATATTTTTTTTGCATGAGATATAATTTATTTTACATGAAAATATTTTTTGCATGAGATATAATTTATTTTACATGAAAATATTTTTTTTGCATGAGATATAATTTATTTTAATTGCATAAATCTTTTAGCATAAAAATTAAGTTTAGCATGCATTAACAATTTCTAGTGTTATTCTTATCTTGGTCATATCTATTACCTTATTATTATATATATGGTATCATATAATAAGAATAATAGTACGACATTTTTTCTTCTTTCTATATATGGCAGTACATGATATTTTTTGTTTTCAACATTTATGCCAAATATCTTCAACGTGATCTTTCTATGGCTAAACATTCATAAAAATTCACTGTGACCTATGTGAAGTAATTTGACCATAACTCAAGTTCTATAAATCTTTTTGAAGTCAAACCAACGACATTAGAAAGGTAACATCCATACCTACAACTTTCGTGTTTACAGCGAAAGCTAATTCAAAACAGAAACGGGTAAAAAAGATACGAAAACGTAAAACTGGCTATGATGTCGCTGGGCAATTTCGCCAGGCCAACTACTATTTCGCCAGGCGAAGTCAACAAAATGGCTTCTCGCCATGGCGAGCACGATACTCGCCCTGGCGAGATAAATCTGGGTTCTCTCGGGAATCGCTCGCCTTACAGCTCGCCCTGGCAAGCGAGTGGCACTATTTCGCCAGGCGAAATTCTCTCCGCCATGGCGAGTCGCGACAGTACAGACTACGTGAATTCTGCAGTTTTTCACAAAAAGTCCCAATTTTTCCCAATTCAATCCCCAAAACTGATTACAGAAATGTTATACACTCCTAAAATCGACCTGAACACAATCTAACACCATTTCTTTGGTTTCTACACTTATTCAATTCAAGAATCATTAATCAAACCCTATTCCTAAATTTCACCAAAACCCTCTTGCTAAATCCAAAAATCAGAGTTATATAACTATAATCATTGAGAGTTAGTCTCACCCTTACCTGAATAAAATCTTAAATCAAAGTTGCGTTCTTCTCTCTTGTTCTTGCCTCTTCTAGGTTTCTCCTCTTTCTCTCCAAAAACCCACTTTTTCTTATGTCTATACGTACAATTGATTCTCTGACTTTTTCTTACTAACCCTCAAAACATAACCTCTCCCTTTTTTCCACTTAACTACCACTTAAACCAAATAATTATTATTTAACCCCCAACCTCTAAATAATAATAATTCTCACTTTCTATATAAAATAATAATAATAAATTATATAATAAAACATAACACACCACATACTCAACAATAATTATTTAAAATCATATGAAAGACTCTAAACAAATCAGAAATAATTAATTAACAACTAGGGCGTTACATTTACAACTACACTTCTTGATCAGTAAAGAGTCATTTTGTTCTTTTAAACTTTTTAACTCCAACAGAGTTGAGTTATGCCTTTTTGACAGCTTGTCAAGCTGTTGTTTGACTTTCTTCAACTCAGTGGATTTAGTTTCATAGTGACCAAGAAGTTCTTTGATAGAATAACCTAATTCAGATCTTGTGAGTTTAGAA
Source organism: Medicago arabica (assembly GCA_946800305.1). Lineage (NCBI taxonomy): Eukaryota > Viridiplantae > Streptophyta > Magnoliopsida > Fabales > Fabaceae > Medicago > Medicago arabica. Next base: position 20,274,935 of record OX326969.1, read on the forward strand.
AATACCTCAGTCTCACTTTCAGAGTCTGCATCTGATTCTGCCTCAGGTGCTTCTTTTACTAATTCAGTTGTAGCCATTAATCCAACAGCTACATTAGCTTCACCATCAGCATCATCTTCTTCAGACCCTGACTCATTATCAAGATATTCCCAGGTAGCCATTTGACTTTTCTTGATATGCTTCTTAAACTTGCTTGACTTGAAGGTTGGCCTTTTTGATTTGGATTTCTCTTTCTGCAACTCTGGACAATCAGCAATAAAGTGCCCAGGCTTCTTGCAGTTGAAGCAACCTTTTTGTTCTTCCTTCTTGAAACCCTTACCACTGCTCTTACTCAAAAACTTTTTGTTCTTTTTAGCAAGGTATTGCATTCTGCTTGAAAGCATAGTCATTTCTTTAGCAACATCAGGATCTTCCTCAGAGCTTTCAGAAGCAGAAGATTCATTTTCAGACTCTTCCACTTTGAGAGCCTTTGAGGATCTCCCCTTTGACTTTAAAGCAATGGTTTTAGACTTTCTTGCAGGTTCATGTTCATTGAGACTTAACTCATGAACTTTGAAAGAACTGACAAGATCTTCAACACTCAAAGTGTTTAAATCCTTAGCTTCCTCAATTGCAGTAACCTTTGGTCTCCACCTGGAGGGTAAACTCCTTAGTATCTTGCTAACATGATGAACCAATAGAAGAGCTTTAGCTTCCCTGACCTTCTTGCTCCCTTCATAGTTTGCACAAAGAGAAGCAAACATGGCTTTAGCAGTAGATTTGTCACTCATCTTCATGTATTCAGACTTAGGAATAGCAGTGACAAGAGCTCCTCTGATGATATGATGTTTCTTGTAGATCTTCTTCTGAGCAGCAGTGTGAAGTTTACGGTCAATGGCAGCACCTTCGTCATCAAGTTGTAAGTCACCAACACCATCTTCAAGTATGTCCGAGAGTTCTTCATCAAGACCCATGACATAGCTACAAAAGTTGGTTTTCCACTAAGAAAATTCTTCAGGATCACCATTAAACTTTGGAATTTTCCCATAATCAGCTTTCTTACTGCTGTTATTAGATCCATAGTCATATTGTATAGCAGCACCATAATTAGCACCAAAAGTAGAAGGTTCGTTGTAAGACATGTTTTTCTCTGGATCTTTTCTGTAACACGGTTAAGTGTTTTGACAACAGAGCCGGAGCTCTGATACCAACTGAAGGTGAGAAAAACACAAGAAGGGGGGGTTGAATTGTGTTTACTTTTTCTTAACTCTTGAAGAGTAAGAATCTGTTTTCCAGGATCAGAGTCTGAATGTTTTCAGAACCTGATGGAAGACCAGAGTCTGTTGTAGCGTAAATAAACAAGAGATAAAGAGAAAGATTGAACACAAGCAATTATACAAGTTCCTTCCACAAACCGAAAGTAGTCTTGTCCCCCTTGCACTTCCAAGGAGAGTTTCACTAAAATGTAATATCAATTACAAGTTGCTCAAACACACAGTAAGAGACTTCCAATTGCTCAAGCACGCAGGCAAGAGTCTTCCAATGCTCAGAGACACAACTAAGAGATTTCTTTACTCAAGCACACAAGCAAGAGACTTCTGACACAATTTACAGAAAATTAAATAGAGTTAGAAACACTTGACAAACAATCAAATGTGTTCCAATAACATAAACAAAGACAGACTCTGTTTTTCTGATAAACTCAGAAATTCTAGAATACACAGTTTGTAAGAATTTGCTAAGTTGTTGATGTGTTTCTGGTTTGACTCAGTTAGAATACGATAGCTTGATAGCGTAGTTTTTCAGTTGTAGAGTCCAACATAATATTCAAGTCTTCTATCCTTTATATAGGCGTTGGAAAGAGACGTTGAGACAATCCAGCACATCAAGAGAATTCTGGAAGCTTGATCAATAGTTGTTGATTTGTTGCTTGATATGGTAACAGTCCTCCAAATGCATATTTTGAATCCCATTCCTTTTGAAGCTTAATACCGGTAGACACAGTTGCCAAACTGTACGAGGTAGTGGAGTTGTGGAAACAGAGTTCGTACACAAGTACTCTTTCCTATTATGCATTCTTTGTCGTTGAGCATCCCACGCTCAAGTTGACTTTGAAGCTAGCCGTTACTCCAAGTGAATGTTTCTTATGCATCGAAATGCCTTTAGAAATCCTTCTAAACAAATCTTCAGTTTGTAGGCTTCAAACTCACCGTAGCACTTCAGCTTCTGATGATCTTCAGACTCTCTTGGTCTTCAGGTTCTGATAGTCTACAGACTCTCTTGAATTTTTAGGTTCTGATCATCTTCAGACTTATATGAACTTCAAATTCTTTTAGTCTTCAGGACTTCTTGAAACAGCTTCTGATGATTCTTCAGACTCTCTTGATCTTCAGAATCACAAGCAACAAGCTTCTCTGGATTTTTCTCTCAAAATGTTCAAACATAATACTTATTAAGATTGAAGTCTTGATTAAGATCCTGCATACTTAAACAAATATTAGCATATCCAATTGACAATTTTTAATACCTTGTTATCATCAAAACTCAAAAGTGGTATTGCTGAACACCTTTGTTCTAACACCAATACCAATAATTTTGCCAGTCTGGTTTCCTCCAAATCCCACAGTTCCTCCCTCTATCATGGTCAGGGTTAGGAACATAGACTTTTCTCCCGTCATGTGTCGCGAGCAGCTACTATCTAGATACCAAGACTTCTGCTTTTCTTGTCCTTTTAAACATACCTCAGTTTCACTTTTAGAATCTGTATCAGATTCTGCATTGGATGAATCTTTTTCTAGTTCAGTTGTTGCAACCAAACCAACAGCTACATTGGCTTCATCCTCAGCGTCATCTTCATCAGATCCTGACTCATTGTCTAGATCTTCCCAAGTAGTCATCAAGCTCTTTTTGATCTGCTTCTTGAACTTGTTTGACTTGAAGGTTGGCTTCTTTGACTTGGATTTCTCTTTCTGCAACTCTGGACAATCAGCAATAAAGTGCTCAGGCTTCTTGCAGTTGAAGCAACCTTTCTATTCTTCCTTCTTGAATCCTTTAGCACTGCATTTTCTAAAGAACTTCTTGTTCTTTCTGGCCAAGTACTCCAGTTTGTTTGAAAGCATTGCCAATTCTCTAGCAACATCAGGATCTTCCTCAGAACCTTCAGAAGAAGAAGATTCATTTTCATACTCTTTAACTTTAAGAGCGTTAGAGGATCTTCCTTTTGACTTTAGAGCAATGGTTTTTGACTTTCTTATAGAGTCATGTTCATTGAGACCTAACTCATGAACTTTGAGGGAACTGACAAGATCTTCAACACTTAGAGTGTTTAGATCTTTAGCTTCCTCTATGGCAGTTGCCTTAGGTCTCCATCTTGAGTTAAGACTTCACAGAATCTTGCTTACGTGATCAGAGGCTATGTAGCTCTTCTTCAGTATCTGAAGTCCAGATACTAGAGTCTAAAATCTTGAGTACATTTACTCAATACTTTCATCCTCTTTCATTTTGAACGGTTCATACTGATGAACTAACAAAAGAGCTTTTGCTTCTCTTACTTTCTTGCTACCTTCACAGTTAGCACATAGAGAGGCAAACATAGCTTTAGCAGTTGATCTGTCACTCATCTTCATGTATTCAGACTTTGAAATGGCAGTGACAAGTGCTCCTCTAATTATGTGATGTTTCTTGTAACTCTTCTTCTGAGCAGCAGTGTGTTTCTATAACGCCCCATTTTTATTATTTATTTATTATATCGAGTTTAGTGTCTTTTATATATTTTATTTGAATATTTGCGATGTGTGATTTTTGGTATTTATTAGTGGGTATTTATTAGTAGGTTGTTATGATATAAATAGTGAAGAAATCTAATTAGATTAGATTTAATGAGGCATAAGAGAAGTTTTGGAATAAGGGGAATTTGTTTGTTAGGTTAAGAATAGAATGAGGTGTAAATAGTGAAGCTGAATAGTTGTTATAGAATTAGTAACCAACCTGAGAGTGTGTAGATAGTAAGCCCATTAAAAAGATTAAGTGAGAAACAAACTCTTGGTGGTTATAAATAGAGGAGGAGATTAGAGAATTAGGGTTACAACAATTTTTTTGGAGAAAAAGATAGCGGAGGCATAAGGAGAAAACTAGGGTTGAGAGGAAGTTTGTAGAGTTCAGAACTTCAACCTATCTAAGGTAAGGGTGGGACTAACCTTCTTTAATCATAAACATATAATTCTGAAAAAGGTTTAATCTTGTTGTTGTTGAATTTTGTTGTTGTAGAAGTTAGGTTTTGAATTGAATTAGGTTGTTAAGAGTATAGATAATCCCATGAATTAATGTGAAAGTTGATGTTTAGGTTGTAGATTATCAGTAGGCAATGTTTCCTATCAATTTTGGGAGTTGGGATGTCGAAATTGGGATTTTGGAGTGAAAAATGAGTTTTTCCCGAGAGCTACCTGTCACAGCACTCTCTGTTTCGTGTTCTTGTGTCTTTTTCACATATTTATGTTTTGAATTGGCCTTTAGTGTAAACAGGAAAGGTTTAGATAAGGATGTTAGCTTTCACTTGCCTTTGGAGTGACTCAATTTAAATGTCCAGAACTCTAGATATGATTAAAATACTACACAGGGGTCAACAGGGTCGTGCTCTTGTCCATTTCTGTAACGGAAATAACAACTGGGACATTTCTGTTCATAATTAGGTTTTGATGTAAATATGAAAGTTTTAGATAATTAAGTTAGCTTTCCAATGTCTTTGGTTTTATTTGAAAATGTTTTGTAGATTTTGAATTATGATATAAACACTCCAAGTAGGTCTTGGAAGACTTTTAAGAAAATTTAGCATAACCGCTTCTAAATCAACCCGAAACTTTTGGTTGCATCCAAACTTCAAATCCTAAGTATTATGAGTTCAATTAGAATGTTTAAGAATTGGTGAATCATATTGATATGTTGTTGTCGATTTATGATTGAATCTATGATTATATGATGATTATATGAAAGATATTTATATGAAATTTATTTATATGATGTTTATATGAAAGATATTTATATGATGTTTATATGAAAGTTATATATATGATGTTTATATGAAAGTTATTTATATGATGTTTATATGAAAGATATTTATATGATGTTTATATGAAATTTATTTATATGATGTTTATATGAAAGATATTTATATGATGATTGTATGAAAGTTATTTATATGATGTTTATATGAAAGATATTTTTAAGATGATTATATGAAAGTTATTTATATGATGTATATATGAAAGTTATTTATATGATAATTATATGATGTTTATATGAAAATTAATTATATGATGTATATATGAAAGTTAATTATATGATATTTATATGAAAGTTGTTGATGATTAAGTTATGTTTCCAGTAGCTTTGGTTTGACATATAAATCTTTTATAGATATTTTATTATGTGAATTACGATGTTGTTGTTGTTGTTGCATTCTTGAGTCGTATATTTGCATAAACATTTGTCTAAAGTTGAAGGCTTGATGCATTGTTAAAGTTGAGGGCTTGATGCCCTGTTTAGTCGAATTACGACATTAAAGTTAAAGGTTTGATGCCTTGTTAAAGTTGAGGGCTTGATGTCCTGTTTAGTCCAATTGCGACATTAAAGTTGAAGGTTTGATGCCTTGTTAAAGTTGAGGGCTTGATGCCCTGTTTAGTCGAATTACGACATTATGTTGAGGGTTTGACGCTCTGTTGGTACCACATGCATAACTATATTGCATTTTCGATAAGTTGTTGTTGTTACGTTGTTAAGTTGTTGTTGTTGTTACGTTGTTAATTTGTTGTTGCTACGTTGTTGAGTTATTGTCGTTACGTTGTTGAGTTGTTGTTGTTACGTTATTGAATTGTTGTCGTTACGTTGTTGTTGTTACGTTGTTAATTTGTTGTTGCTACGTTGTTGAGTTGTTGTCGTTACGTTGTTGAATCGTTGTTGTTACGTTGTTAAGTTGTTGTTACGTTATTAATTTGTTGTTGCTACGTTGTTGAGTTGTTGTCGTTACGTTGTTGAGTTGTTGTTGTTACGTTGTTGAATCGTTGTTGTTACGTTGTTAAGGTTTTGTTACGTTGTTAATTTGTTGTTGCTACGCTGTTGAGTTGTTGTCCTTACGTTGTTGAGTTGTTGTCGTTACGTTGTTGAATTGTTGTTGTTACGTTGTTAATTTGTTGTTGTTACTTTGTTGAGTTGTTGTTGTTACGTTTTTGAGTTGTTGTTGTTACGTTGTTAATTTGTTGTTGTTATGTTGTTGATTTGTTGTCGTTACGTTGTTGAGTTGTTGTTGTTACGTTGTTGTTGTTGTTCTATGTTGATTGATTCCTTTATGTGAATTAATTGTTGATGATTAATTGTTGTTGTTTTATGTTGATTAATTCTTCTTTATGAATTGTTGCTTATTATTAATGAATGTGAAATATTACCCCTTCTGTTTGAATGTTGCCTCTAAGTGAGTAACTTGCAGATACCTAGGAGTAACCGCTGATGTGAGTTGAGTCTTCGTGACGTCATAAGAGTCATGCTCTGATACGTAACGGGATGGAGATATTTATATGTTTTGTTTTTCCTTTGTTACATATCTCTTTATAAGATGTTGTTGAACCATATTTAATTGGAGTTTTTATTATGTTGTTGACGTTGAGGCCTAGTGCCAAGTTTTGAATTAAAACGTTGAATATTTTCCGCTGCGACATTGTTTAAATTATCGAAAGCAGTTGTTTTAATAAATAGTGATTTTAACTCTATTTATGATGTAATGATTTTTTAAGAACGTAGATGTAACATCCTGTTTTACGATGCACTCTGATATATTTTATGTATTATTTATATGTTGGAAAAACGGGGTGTTACAGTTTCTTTCTGTCAATAGCATCTCCTTCGTCATCAAGTTCTAAGTCACCAACACCATCTTCTAATATGTCCCATAATTCTTCATCTAAGCCCATGACATAACTATAGAAGTTGGTTTTCCACAATGAAAATTCCTCAAGATCACCATTGACTTCAGGAATTTTTCCAGAATTAGCTTTCTTACTACAGTTACTGGATCCATAGTCATGTGGTATAGCAGCACCAGTACTAGCACCAGAAGTTGTAGGTTCACCGGAAGACATGTTTTTCTCTGGATCTTTTCTGTTACACAGTTAATGTTCTGACAACAGAGTCTGAACAAGTTCAGGACCTGATGGAAGATCAGAGTCTGTTGCAGCGGAAATAGTAAAGAGATAAGGGAAAGAGAAAACACAAGCAATTAAATAGGTTCCTTCCACAAACCGAAAGTAGTCATGTCCCCCTTACACAGGAGAGTTTCTCTAAAATGTAATCAACAATTACAAGTTGCTCAAACACACAGTAAGAGACTTCCAATGCTCAAGCACACAAGCAAGAGACTTCTTTGCTCAAGGACACACCCAAGAGACTTCAAATGCTCAAGCACGCAGGCAAGAGACTTCTAACACAACTTACAGAAAATTGAAAGAGAGTTTAAACACTTGATAAACAATCAGTGGTGTTCCAAAATACAAAACAGTAAGAGACTCTATTTTCTGTGATACTTAGAAATTTTAGGATCAACAAGTTTGTAAGAATTCTCTAAGTTGTTGATGTGTTTCTTTGACTCAGGGAGAATAGCAAATAGCTTAATATATCGTTCAGAGTCAGTAGTCTATTCTCCAAGTCTTCATCTCTTTATATAGACGTATTAGAGAGACGTTGAGACAGTCCAGCACATCACAGAGTCATCTAGAAGCTTGATCAATTGTTGTTGATCTGTTGCTTGATATGGTAATCGTCCTTCAATACAAATTTTATAATTTAGTCAATTTATTTTGATAAGTGATATTTTGTTATGTATTATTTATTTATTTTATTGAGTTTAGATATCTTTTTATAATTTAGTCAATTTATTTTGATAAGTGATATTTTGTTATGTTATATGTTGGTATTTATTAGTATAATATATATGTTATCTGGTGTAGAAATATATATGATATATATGTTATTTGGTATTTGTTATAGAAATATATTTGTTATCTGGTGTAGAAAATATATCTGTTATAGAAATATACATGTTATTTGGTGTAAAAAATATACTTGTTATTTGCTATAGAAATATATTTGATATTTGTTATGGAAGTAATTTATATATATTTTTAAATAGAATATTGAGTTGTGAGACTGTTTTTGAATTAGTTAGAATTATGAGAGAGTAAGTGGAATAAGATAAAACAAATAGAAGAGGTATAAAAGGTAAAACCTAGGTTTAGGAACAGACAGTACGTACAGTTTTGGGAGAAAAAGGGATAAAACTGGAAGTGGAGAACCAAGACGCTGCTGCTTCAATTTTATTAAGGTAAGGGTGGGATTTCCTTCAATAATCATAGTATATAATTCTGAAATTTGATGAATTGTTGTGTTCTTGAGTTAGGGTTAGAAAGTTTATGTTAATTGATAAAACGAGATGAATTGTGTTGTTTGATGCATGTTCCTATGTTGTTTTGATTTCTATATTGCCTATTTGACCTATAAACATCATTGTAAATAATTTTGAGTGATTAAGGGATCAAAAATTGGGTTTTTGGAGTGAAAACTGTTCTTTCCCGTAAGCGAATTCGGTCACCGATTTTCTGTAAGCCAAAACTGGAAAAACACTCACTTTTAACCCGTTTCTGTTTTGAATTAGTTTTCGGTGTAAACACAAAAGTTGTAGGTATGGATGTTAGCTTTTTAATTCCGTTGGTTTGACTTATAAATGATTTATACAACTTGAGTTATGGTTAAATTACTGCACGTAGGTCACAGTGAATATTTATGAATTTCAGCACAACCTTTCCCGAATTTGAAATGAAAACTGGTATTGATAAGTACAGAATTGGTCTTAGGTGTAAACACAAAGGTTGTAGGTATGGATGTTAGATTTCTAATTCCGTTCGTTTGACTTCTAAATGATTTATAAAACTTGAGTTATGGTCAAATTACTGCACGTAGGTCACAGTGAATATTTATGAATTTCAGCACAACCTTTCCCGAATTTGAAATGGAAACTGATATGATAGGTACAGAATTGACCTTTGGTGTAAACATGAAAGTTGTAGATAATTGTGTTAGCGCTCCATTGGCTTTGGTTTGACTTGAAAATGATTTTTGGTTTTTGAGTTATGATGAAAATACTCCAAGGAGGCTTTAGTGAATTATTATATGAATGTATATGTTGATGATAATATATGATGTTTTTCCATGATTAATGGATTATTATAAGAATGTGTATGTTGATGAATATGATGTTATATGATGTTGTTCATGGTTGATGAATTATTATATGAATGTGTATGTTGATGAATATGATGTTATATGATGTTGTTCATGGTTGATGAATTATTATATGAATGTATAAGATGTTACATGATGTTGTTCATGGTTGATGAATTATTATATGAGTGTATATGTTGATGAATATGTTGTTTCATGATGTTGTTCATAATTGATGAATTGTTGTTGTTAATACGATGTTATATGATATTGTTTATGACTGATGAATTATGATATTATGATGCGAAGTCGTTGTCGTTGTCATTGTCACTGTTGTCGTCAATGTCGTTAAAGTTGCAAGTGTTGGTCTAAGTTGTCTGAGTTGTAAGTGGTTGTTCCAAAGTATTGGAGTCTTATAAGTTGTTGACATTGTCTATGTTGTAAGTTGTTGAGTCCATGCATACTCATTTAAGTTGAGGGCTTATGCCCTGTGAGCTTTTGCTCTTAAAGTTGAGGGCTTATGCCCTGGAGCTTTTGCTCAACTAAGTTGAGGGCTTGATGCCCTGTGAGTTTTTACTCTACACGTTGAGGGCTTGATGCCCTCGAGCTTTAGCTCATTTGCGATGAGGGCTTGACGCCCTCGAAGTATATTAATACTTATTACGTTGAGGGCTTGATGCCCTGGATTGGTACCACATGCATGAATAAGATGTCTAAGTTGCATAATCGAGTTGAAGTTGCGTAGTCGATGTCGAAGTTGTCGAGTTGTCTAAGTTGTCGAGTTGATAATTATCAATGAATCGTTAAGGAAGAGTTACATGTTGTTGTTTATGTTGTTTATGCAAAGTATCGTTAAAGATGATTTGAAGTTGAATGTTGCTTATGTTGTTTATATGAAGTATTATTAAAGATGAACTACGTGGTTATTTGTATTACTAATTGATGTTGTTATGATGATTACATAATGTTGCTTATGAGTTGTTAAAGAAGTACAATATGAAGAATTATTATTATTAATTAATGATGTCTATGTTGTTAAATGCATTTGATGAATTATATGCTTATTATTATTGTTTGTGAAATCTCACCCCTTCTGCTTGAAAATGTTGCCTTCTCTATGGGTAACTTGCAGGTAACCAAGAATAGTTGCGGTCGTGTGAGGTATCTCTCGCGTGTGTCTTAGGTGCTCTGATACGTAACGGGATGAGAATTTTGTTGTCGCTTTCTATTTCTTACGTATTGTTTTATGAACATGTTGATGAACTAAATTTATGAGATTTTGTGTTGAGGCCCTTGAGCCAAAGATTGTTTTGAAAAGTTGAAATATTTCCGCTGCGATGTATTAAAGGATTTTCTTTATTCCATTTATGATTTTATGAAAAGAAGTGTGATATTTCGTTTACGTTGAAAAACTCTGATTAATCTATGCTATTTTAAAGTTGGGGAAAATGGGGTGTTACAGTAGACACAGCTGCCAATTTGTACAAGGTAGTGGAGTAGTGGAAACAGAGTTCGTACAAAGTACTTTGTCCTATTTCTCCATTCTTGTCGTTAAGCATCCCATGCTCAAGTTGACTTTGAAGCTAGTCGTTATACCAAGTGGACGTTTCTTTGCAGTCGAAAAACCTTCAAAGATTTATATAATCAAATCCTTGATTTGCAATCTTCGGACTCTCTGTAGAACTTTTAGACTCTGATGAGCTTCAGACTCTCTTCAGCTCCTTCAGACTCTCTTTATTCTTCAGACGCTATTGGTCTTCAGAACCTCTTGTTTAGCAATTCTTCGAAACAGCTTCTTCAGACTCTCCAAGTCTTGTACTTCTTCGATACTGCTTCTTCAGACTCTCCAGGTCTTCAGAACCTCTCGAAACAACTTCTTATGATTCTTCAGGCTTTCTAAGTCTTCAGAATCACTTGCAACAAGCTTCTTTAGAATTTTGCTCTTCATTTGTTCTTGTAGGATGCTTTCTAAGATTGACAACTTGAATTAAGATCCTGTACACTTGAACAAATATTAGCATATCCAATTGACAATTTTTAATACCTTGTTATCATCAAAACTCAAAGTGATATTGTTAAAGCCATTTGTTCCAACAACCATAACTAGATAAATTAAGTCGAAACTAAGAAAGGTGAAACAAAATAGAGTGAGTGATGAGATGTGACGATGATGAGAGAAAGTGAATGAATCAAAAAGTATTTTTTGTTGGACTTTAATTTTGAGTTGAATCATAAGTGTGTGTGAAGAGAGATAATATTACTAAATTGGGGAGTGAGGTTAGCATCGATTCAGTTCATCAGTTCTTTGGATCTCAAAATTATAAACTAAGAACCGAACAAAACTAGATCGATTTAGGTTGACTTGGTTTAATTTTGAACCGAACCAAACAAGATCAGAGACTTTTTCAGTTTTGTTCGGTTTGGATTATCGGTTTCATCGGTTTTATCCGAACCACTTACACCCTTAACAAAATTGAAGAGTCTATATTTTAATTAAAAGAGGAAGCAGTCACCGTGAGCTTAGCTCAATTGATAGGGACATTGTTTAAAAATGATTGATGAAATTTAGGTAAAAAAAATTACTTTTTGTTGTTTAAATGGGTTCAGTCAGGGGTGTAACTGTTCGGTTTGGATCGATTTTTGGTTAAAAAATTGTCCGAACAATGAAATCTTCATCAGTTCGGTTTGGTTCAGATTTTATTGTTTTTCAAAAAAGAAACCGAACCAAACTAGTTGGTTTGGTTCGTTTGGATTAGTTTGGTTGGTCAGTTTGTTTGAAAATACAATTAAAAAAACAATATTTTCACAAAATTTGTATTACATGCATACTACATACTCAAATATTTCTTATAAATTTGTTTTCCATGTTCTTTGTTTTTGAAACTACTTTGTATAACTAACATGAAAAAACTATTAAGACATGGACGATACAACGGCAGTGAGGAACGATGAGTTAGGTGTGACTGACGGTCAGTGTTCTTTTTTAGTAGAAACGAAATAAAGTGAGTGATGAGATGAGATGATGATGGGAGAAAGTGAATGAATCAATGAATATTTTATGGTGGACTTTAATTTTGAGTTGAATCGTAAGTTGGAGAGGGATAATATTACTAAAATGGAGAGTGAGGTTAACATCGATTCAGTTCATCGGTTCTTTAGATCTCAAAATAAAAAATTGAGAACCAAACCAAACTAGATCAGTTTAGGTTACCATACAAGATTAGATACTTTTTCAATGTCAATTTATAAGAATTTTTTTTTTTTTTGTGGTAGTCAGGGTTTGAACACCGGACCTTACATATATATTACGCATTATTCAAACCAACTGAGGACACATGTGCGTTGTTTGTTTAAAGGGGAATGATTAATACAACCATAAGAAAAATCATGAAATTGTCCCGAGACATTTTTGTCACTTTATATTTGAAATTTGACCAAAACTTTTACCCCACAACAACCCATGTTTTCCGGCCATGAGAACTTTGTATTGGTGAACGGTGACTTCGGGATGCATTCGCGTTAAAATCCTTCGCGGTAAATAACACCGCTCTTGTTTAAAAATGATTGATGAAATTTAGGTAGAAAAAAAATTATTTTTACTGTTTTAATGGATTGAATGCATAATTTCCAAGATAAATTCTCATTTCGAAAGAAAAAAAATCTAGTGCTACTCGTAGGGGTGTAAATGGTTCGGACAAAACAAATGAAACCGAAAGTTTAAACCGAACCAAACCTAAAAAATATCCGACCTTGTTTGGTTCGGTTTGAAACCGATGAACCAATTCGATGATAACCACACTCCTTATTTTACTAATATAATCCTACCTCACACAAACTTATGGTTAGGCCAAAATTAAACATAAAATATTTTTTAATCCATTCCCTTTCTCTTTGAAATTTTTGTGTTTGTTGATGAATGATGCATTTATGGATTATGAAAGATTGAAATATTTGAGTTTGACGAAGTTGTTTTTGAAAAATGATGGATGAATGAATCTTGGATCATATGCATGAAATATTGAGTAAGGTTAGTGATAAAAACTTGTTTGAAAAATAGAAAACATGAAATACAATTATACAAAATTATATGAAATATTTTGTGAGAATATGAATATTTTGTATTTTTATATAAACCGATCAACCGAACGAATCCAAACCGATTAGTTTAGTTCGATTTTTTTGAAAAACAGTGAAAATCGAACCAATCCAAACCGAAGAAAGTTTCTTCGATTCAGACATTTTTTTGACCGAAAACCAATCCAAACCGACTTTGTAAGTGGGATGAGTGCCATCGTTGATATCTTTATCTTGCTTATCGAATTTAACTTTTTCCCCTATCAACCGTTTATTATTCCATGGATCAAACCACACCGTTGCCGTCAACCACACCGGAGCAAAGAGGCGCCGGCGGTAAACTTCGAAAACCACCGCCAAGAAAGCCACCAGCCACTCCTTACGCCCGTCCATCGAACCGCCGATGGATTTCGAAGCTCGTTGATCCTGCCTACCGCATCATCGCTGACGGAGCCACTCGTTTTCTTCCTTCATTCTTCTCCGCTACTAACCCTCCCTCTTCCATTGAAGATGATCAAGGTTCGTTTCTCTTTTCGCGTTCTGCTATTCTTCAAACGCAATTCACCTAGATCTCTATGAATTATCATTATTGCGATTGTGAGCATGATTATAGTGATTACAAAAAGTAATCAAACAATGTGAGTTGTTTAACTTGAGATTAATGACATAATTAGTTTGGTTAACAAGTGTTGTTTATGTGAGGGAGAGAGTTAAGTAGCTTTGGTTACAGGATGCAGAGTTATAGAATTTGAACTTTGAAATCCTAATTTATTAGTGACAGTTTATATTTGGGACTCTGTTTTGTTGAAACCTTGTACAGATATACAATTCTTTTATATAATCATAATAAGAACAGTATATGAAGGAGTCAAGGCGCTGTTTGGTAGATGATAGCTTATAGTGGATAGCTGATGGCAGATAAGTTAGTTGATTGAATTTATACAGTGTTTGGTAAAACTAGCGCTTGAACTAGCTTATTAGTATGAAATGATATAAATAAGATATGTTAATTTTTTTTTCAATCAAGGATACATGGGTAAAATTGAGATAAAAAATGATAAGCTACAAGCTTTAAGCTGTAAGCTACTTGAATTATGGCCAGTTTGGATTAGGCTTATTTTCTACTTATGCAAACAAATAAGTTTTTATGTTTTATTCTCGTGAGCTAAGATTAGTTAGTAAGGACAATACGTAATATATGCAAGGTCAGGGGTTCAAACCCAGACCACCACAAAAAAAAGAAACAAACTAATTGTTTCTTATGAATATTGTGGAGAGTTTGAAATATAAATAAATACATTGTCCATACAGAGCAAAGCTCTGGCTTAGAACGGGGCCCCCGCAAGTGGGCGGGGGCATTGATCCCCTCGGATTAGTCGGTACTTGGATTGGATACCGAGTTTTAAAAAAAAAAGTTCATATTCATAAGTTTGTAAATGTAGTTTATTAAAAAAGTTTTTCTAAAGAAACAATTTTTGTTAGTGAGAACTTATAAATTAACATATAAGCTTATTTATTTGCATAAGCTGTTTTGCAGAACCTCAAAATAAGCCTAATCCAAACAGGCCCTTAGATTATCAAGAAACACTACAAGCTAGTAAAAATAAGCTATAAGCTAGTGAGAAAATTGCGGTTTTTAAACGGGTCTTTTTTAGTCAAATGAGCTTATAACACACCAGCTATAAGTTATAAGCTCAAATATGTGACTTACCAAACAGACCCTGTAGCCTACTAAGTATTTGTAAAAATGGCGTTTGATTTTAACTTATGCATTTAATGGGAGGATTAACATGTTAGATGTTGATGTTTCTATTGATTTCAATGAAAGGCCTTCATTCTGCTAATTAAAGCTTAGTAGAGGGGAAAATGCAACGACAATCGTATTAGGTTAATGTGAACTAATAGGTATGGCGACTACGTTTGTATTAAAATGGGTGTAACGATCAGGTGCCATGAAGTTTGTGGCTTTCAAGAAGTGACATATTAAAAGAGATAGTTTCTCGCATTTCTGTGAAGCTATTTACTATTCTATTTCCCTAGTGTTTCATCCAGCTACATGTCTAAATTTGTATTTTATCAGTGTAAAACCGTCTGGTGCTTGATTAACGTTAAATATTATTTGTGCTTCTTATGCTTTCAAATTATAGACGCAACAAGTCTTTTAATTGTGGAGTTACTTATGTAGCCAATTATCAATACGTGTTAAATGTATAATTTTAGGTGTTGATTAATTTTGATATTGGCGATACACTCATATTCTCGATCATTTTATTGAATTGTGACAGGTAAATTGGGAACCAGTGAACAGCACAATGAAGATAATCTGCTCAGAAGCAATTTACATGTAAGAAATGTTTTTGCTTCTTCTCTATTAGTATACAGTTTTAGTGCTTAGTATGTTGCAGTTGTGATTACTTACAACAGAACCAGTCTATAATTACCCTATTTATATAATTTCTAACAGCATTTTTTAGGCTGGCCACTGGTGCTGCCATTCAGGATTAGTAACTATGCTGTACAATATAATTCCTTCTAAACCAATTCAAGTAGTTACGTTCATAAGTTATTCTTCTAAGCAGATACAAATTTAACTCTCCATTTTCATTTTTGAAATGATACGGCCTTATCCATTAATGTCACACGACTGATTATAATTTATCTGGATTTTCGCATCATATGATCTTGTGACGAGACCTTTCAGACTTGTTCTTCATTTTCTTCATCCTAAATTTTTGTTTGTTTGAATCTGCCTGTTTCAATGAATAACTTCTTTTTTTATCTATCTCACACTTTCTGCATTTCACGTCTCAATTTTCGGTATTGAATTTTATTATTTTCCTATCAACAAATATGCTTATTTATTGGCAGCTCCCGCAATCTGAATTGTCTAAAATGGCAAACACCGGTGATGGCACCAGTACGCTAAACAGCAGTTTTGACTTTGCTCTGCCTAGGCGTGTTGAAAAAGGAGAGCAACATGAGAATAATAAGCTTTCAGATATAGAGCAACTGGTGAAACAAACAAAATTCACTAGGTACGGTAATTAACTTCATAATAACTGTAGTAGTTTTTTCTCCCATGGTTGTCAAAATGGAGATCTCACCTAAGACCATTTAGGTATCGAAAAATCGTAAATTGTAATATCGTAAGATCCTACCCGAAACAAAATTATATTATAATTAAGAAGAATAATTAGTATTTTGAGTATTTAGTATTATATTATTAAATAGTATCATGTCAAATAAATAACCAATAGTACTAAGTATTAAAATAATTTGTCAGAAAAATAACTATCAAAATATCTATGAAGTAATATATTAAATATAAAAATTATTAAGGCTAAAACAATCAAATCAATCAAAAAAGAGAGTACACTTGTCAAATTTGCATTAAAAAATAAAATAAAATTAAGAATATCAAGCAATTAGCTGGCACACTCCTTTTTTTGAAGGATAGCAGGCACACTCATTGGGTGACTTTTCAACATCCATATGGGTCAACGAAATCTTAAATCAGCTTTTATTTTATTTTTTTAACCAATAAATTAGCTTTTATTATTCACTGCGTGAAAGGTACACTCGCTTGTTTTGGCGTTTCAACATCCACAGGCCAACAAAATTTTCCCCATGAACTGAGTCCAAACGGGTCGTATGGGTCAAAAGGCGTGAAACCGGTGCGAGAGAGATCGCTGCTCCCACGATCTTACGATCTATCTCTGCGTGCCAGCCGCGCCGCCCTCTCCAACGATTTTTGCACTGCTTCGGCACGGTTGAAGGAGAAGACACGTGAGATCGTACGATCTAAAGCGCGCGCTTAACAACCATGTTTTCTCCACCTTGCTGAGTGGCTCATTTACCAATTTTATTATTGAAATTGGTAATGCTGCAAAATGAGATTATTCATCCATATGGCTTAGAGCTTACACAAGGTTCTTGTAATTTGATATACAATTTTTACAGAGATGAACCTTGTTTGTTATTCTTATGTTTCTTGCCAACTTTGCTTGCTTTGGGATGGAGTTCAAATTTTATCATCGTCTGTCTTCTTTTTCTCTTCATGAGGATATCCTAGAGCACAGAAAAGTCTCGTTTGGATATTACTTGCATAGTTTATGATATTTTCAAGCATGCCTCTCTTATTCGGTGTTTGAAATATTTGGGCCACGCCTAGCTTGGGGCATCATCGACTCAACAAAATAAAAGCCAATACTGAGCCCTTTAGTCTCGGTGATTTAAGTTCAAATTTGTGACAAATTTTTTATACATGTGTCAAAACTTAATGTGTACTCCCTCCGTCCCATTTGGCTTTACACAAGTATCAAGGAAATGATTAATAGTGTTGATTTCAAATGTAAAATGTGTCATTTACTAAAACGCCCTTATAAGTTATAGTTAGTGGTGTAGTTATAGATAATTAAAATGCAATAAATAGGGGTATGTTTGTAGAAAAGAATAATAAATGTTGTATTGGTATTATAATAGAGACAAATAATTTGAGACAAAAATAGTAAAGAGGACATCTATTTTGAGACGGAATGAGTATATATATAGGGTATATATATAGGGGGCTGCTAACTTGCACCCATCTATAAACACTAAGGTGCAAGTTAGCAAGCTACACCCACTTGTATTTTACCAAAAATCCACTATCTACTATTTTAAACTAGTATTAACTAAAGGATAGTTTTGTAAATTTGTTTCTACTCATTTATTTAACAAACAACAACAAATGTTGTTAAAAATCCCATGTTTTACGCTTTTTTGCTTTTTTTTGTTGTTACACGTTTTTGCTATTTTCCTTTTCTTCTGTTTCTAGGAAACGTTTTTACTATTTCCTGGCTCAGGCTTTTTTGTTATTTTTTCTTCTAAGTTTTGTAATTTTGATTCACGTTTTTGCTATTTTTTTTTATGGGAACGTTTTTACTATTTCCTGGTTCAGGCTTTTTTGGGGTGGCCGCATTTCCTCTTTGACAACAGAGACTGGCACTCATCCCTCTCGAGTCTTGACACATTTTATTTTACTATGAAGCCAAATTTATTATTTCTTAAAGATTTTAATGAATAAAGCTGTGAGCAGGGTCAAGATATGACTCGGCAAAGTTCTGTCCCTTCTGAAGCTATGTGCTCATGATGTTAGAAACCCTCTTAGCAATTACTATTTTCTTTACTGTATGTTTGAGTGAAGGGCTTGGGATAGAGGGAAACAAGGGTTAATATTTCAATCTCGGATTGACTTAAAGTGCATAAAAATGGATGAAGGTCGTTCCTCGTAAGCATAGCTAGGGACATCGCATAATATATGTAGGGGTCGGGGTTCAAACCTCGGATTTCCCACTTAATCACCTTGAAAAAGGTGAATTTCTAGCCACTAGACTATTTGACAAAAAAAATAAAAATGAATGAAGGATTGAAGGTCAATTGGACGATTACACTTACATGTTAATCTTTCATTTTATTCTGTTGAAAAAAAAATCCAAATAGAAGAATATTCTTACTTAAAAATGAAACAATTACCCCCCTTTCCTTTCGAAACGTCACATCATGAAGAAAACCATTTGTTGTTTGCTTTCTCCAGACCATCTAAATATCTTTAATCTTCTTATGTAGAGATGAATTCGATCATATGGTGGAGATTTTGAATTCAAGAGCAATCGATGTTTCGAATGTTGAAGAAGGAAAGGAACATACAAATTTGACTTCTAGACAAGATGATGGGGGGCTTGTAGCAGCACAGAAGCTTCCAAAGGTTTTCAATGAAGGAAGGCATGAAGAATCAAATGCAGCCATACGGAGTAGCTCAACACCTGGCATGTCAAAAGTGTGTGAGCATTGCATGTACTTGTTTGAACTATTCACATTTCCTAGTAGTCATGATAAATTCTTTTCCAATATGTGCTATCTTCTTAGGGCTGAATTGTGTCTACAATCTATTAGATATCTATGGTAGAGTTGGGCAAGAGAAAGGAGAGAGGAAAGAGAATGTGTAGCATCAATACTTCAAAATAAAAGCTGTTATTGTTGGAAATCATTGTGCAAATAGATTATATCAGTTTGGAAACAATTTCAATTGATTTTCTTGGGGGATCTTATCCCAGATTTTATTGGGATAGAATTTTCAGCAATAGGTTGTCTACCCAATTATAGATTTAAGTAGCTTATTCAATTTGTTTTCTTGGCTTTATGTCTCCCCCTGTGGTCACATACTCACGTGTATTCTTTTCTATTAATTTTCAATAAAAAATTATGGTAAGCTGTAAATCATTGCTAGGGTTCTAGGTGCCAACAAAGTTAACATCTATTTAAATCTCTCTAAAATTCTGCACTTTCATTTTCTTTCACATCTCATTTTCCTTCAGTTTCTCACCATTACCAAATCCTAATGTTTCAAATTCAATCATTCATGAAAGGGTTAAACATATAGAAGTTGATTGCTGTCACTTGAGGAATGATTCTCTTAAGTGTCGATTCTTTTGTAAATTCTATGAATCAGCTTAAAGACATGTTGACTAAGTCCTATCGAGGTGCTGAGATAGCATACATGGGTTACAAGCTAGATAAGCTAGATGCATCTTGTAAAAGCTCTTGTTTGTGGAAGAGTTTTGACTTTAGTTATAATTACCATTTATACATTTTTTTAGTTATTATTCTGTCCTCTTATTAAAATTTTATTGTTACCAACGATAGCACACGATAATTAATTTCTTCCAAAAACTCAGGAATCACGGTATTATGGAGTAAATAGACAGTTAAATCTTCAAGCTCAAATCTGTCTTGTCTTAAGAAAGAAATATGGAGTTTGACATTCCCTGAAAGCCGTATTATATATTAGGATGCATTTGAATTGTAAAATGTTTTTGTACACAGTTCCATGTAAATAGAGGGTGAAATGTTTGGATTCAAATTTCGCTCATCTAAAGGAAGAAAGGTTGAGCTTGACAGTACCTGAAATATTAGGATGCATTTGAATTGTAAAACATGTAGTCATTTTAGGGTTAATTTTGTTGTATAATAGTCTAATTAACAACTCTACAGGGTCAAGATGAAATTGGTGCTTCAGCAATTGAGATTGCTAGATCATTTATGGGTTCCCGAGCATCTGAAGCAGGCCCCAGTTCTAAAAACATGATTCAAACTGTCGAAAGCACAATGCTCCTTACTGATGAAGCTGCAATAAAATCATATGATCCATCACCAACAGGCTGGCCAGGTGCTTTCGTGCAGCATGCTTACGCAACGCCACAAAGTCAGGGAAGCAAATATGGATTTCTTAATCATGCACGGACTCCATATTCCAAAACTCTATTAACAAAGTCCAAGTCCAAGGTTTGTTTTTTAGATATAACATATCTTTTACTTCAATGCTCAAGTTGTATCTAAAATTGTATTGTTTTTTGTTTTCTTTTTCTCCAGTTGATTCATACCCAAGGCAATTACAGCCACATTTCATCAACTCCTCTCCGTCAATCACAAACAAGTTTGTATCTAAAGGTAGGTCTCAATGTTCTGTTATTGTGATTCTATTCGACTTATTGTATGTTGATTCCCATTCCCTTAACACCCCGTAAATGTCTAATACTGAAATTCGTATGTAACAGTCTTAATGGTTATTGGTTAGAATATGTTAATTTTGGTTGAAGTTTGATCCTTTCACGGTCTATGGCATTCCTATCTATCTTGCTTACTTGTTAAGCTCTGAGAGATTGTAGACAAATGATATTGACAGATTATGATTTAAACAATTAATGGCCGTAGAAGATTAGTTTTCGGTTAGCATATCACATATCAAAACTTAACTTGCTAGCAAACTTGATTGTACGAGCCAAATATCTAAAATTTCCTGCTTTGACTTTAGCATTTAGAGGTGTGTTGGGTAAATGGAGACGATGCAGTTTTATTTGGCATCCTATTGTTTGTAAAGACCATGATTTTTTCACTTATTAATTTGGTTATTGCCTACAAACTTTAAATTAAAGATTTTGTAGATATATTCTATTTATGAAAATTGAACTTTTCGTATCTCAAGTAAAGGGCATCTAAAACCTCGAAAGTCTGATCACGAAAATGGGATTTTTTTGTGCTTTTTTCTGAATCTGGCAAGTTTTGTCAAAATAATTTAACTTTTTTGAATCAAGTTCATCTCCAGTTTCGGTGATTATGTTTGAGATTTTATTACTTAACTATCTTGTAATTGAATTTGGTTCATTCCTCTAGTTTCAATATTTTATTTAATTCTTTAAAATGGTTGATTACTTTTTCCCTTCTGTTGGTAATTGATTACTAACATAATTATATAATAAACAAAGGACAAATCTGAAGTTGGTGCATCGGAAAGTGGATATGGGTCTGTTGGACCTATTCGTCGAACTAGGCATAAGGTTGGTGTACAATCGACTTCACAGAGACTGGCATATTCATCTATGAGTTCTTCACAGAGAGAAAATTCCAGTTTTATTGAATGTTCAACTCCTACCGTTGCAACAAGAATGGGTCTGGGCGGGATGAGCAACAGTCGTAAGTCATTGGACTTTGAGCGCAGTGTTCCAACAGTACCCATGCATACTAGCTTGATGGCTAAGAAGATATTGGAGCATATTGATAGAAACATCCCCACTCCTAAGGATAAATCTGCTGGCTGAAGCTAGCAACTAAATGGAATAATGCTGAATCTTCGGTTACAAGTACTGTCTTTTCAAATGTAGACAATGGCTTGGTTAAACTAAACGATGTAAGCCCTAGTAAATACAATGAGTTTGGTGGAATGGATTCTATTCTAAGACATGAAGATGAAGGGAACTGCAATGTTGATATTCAACCTAGGGAGAGTACTGATAAATCTGTTGACATCACAGAAGGGACTTTGACATCTGACCTGAATGTTCACAGAAGCATCCCCAGACTCGCTAATGATGCAAGGACTACACAAAATTTTGGTAGTTCTCAAATGTTTTCAGTGAAGTCTACTGACAAGGTACTCTATTTTATGGCCATTAATGTTTTTACATGTAGTTTTGTCCTAAACTTGTGTCACAAGGCTGAGCGAGAAAAAATTGTTAGTTTGTTTGAAAAGAAAAATAAGGATTTTGGGGCTGAATTACATGTAGTTTTATGCACCCTGTGGTATTATAATAAAGCAAAATTATATAGTTTAGATAACCAATGGTAGAAAAAGGAATTAAGTTGTAACAACCTTACCTACATGGAGAGAATGGCAAGATAGTGGGAAAGGCATCCAGAAATAAAGGTTTTGGGGCTGGGAAGTTATTTTGTAGTAGCCAATTTACTAATCATTTGTAGATTTAAATATTACGGTCCTTGTAAAATATAATTATTTATTTAATATCTTGAAATTTTTGTTATGAAGTGTTCCCTATAATGTATAAATACACCCTTCTTTGTTTGAGTCCATTTTTGAGTTTTGAACATATACCAAATAATACTAGGACTAAATGCAAAAAATATTGCATGCACTAAAACATATTAAAAGAACACCAAAGTAAACAAAATGAATAATGAGAAACTATCAAGAAGGATCTAGAGATTAATAGATTGGAGAAAGACATGATTTTTTATAGAACACTATGGCGTCGTTTGACTCATGTGCCGACCCAACTTAGTGGGAAAACGTTTGGTTGTTGTTGTCAACAAAAAGAATATACATCTCATAGATCAGTTTGTTACATTGAATTTTACAGGGACTAAGTCTAAGAGGAAAAACTAGATGTATAAGGGATAAAAACGTATCTAAATTGTTTTATATATGTGTGTGTGTGTGTGTGTGTATTATTATCACAATACATATATTTTTGGCCTGCTATTTCATGAACGTAATGTTTTCGATGTACTAACTGTGCAGGATGTTTTGATGGCTCTCCCAAGTGCTGGTCAGTATCCTTCTTCACTAAATCAAGAAAAGAAGACTGTCCCTAATAATTCCACCAGTAAACCAGTTTTAGCTCCTATTTCCATAAAAAAGCCTGAATCAAAATGGACCTTAGCATCAGATAACAGCTCGGGATTTACCTTCCCTGTTACAGCAACCTCGTCTGTCTTCTCTGAACCGCCAACACCATCAATCATGCCATTATTATTCTCTACCGGTAATCAGCAACAATTAGAAGAAACATCTAACCAATTGTCATACAGTTTTGGAGTTAAAAAGTCGAGTCCATCAGTAGTATTTTCCTTCCCTTCCACAAGCAATACTGTTGATAATGATGCTGGAGTCATAAAGTATAAATTTGGTTCAATCAATACGGCAAGGCTATCGTTTTCATTTGAAAAAACTGCTGTCAACTGTTGAGTAAAACGAACAAATGAGGTTCCGAAAGATTGTCCCTGCTAATTTTTTTCCTCTCATTTCTTTATTTATACCCTTCATTAGGCTACAAGCAGGTTTTGTACTTCAGCTTTCGTTTTGTTTTATGGTAAATATGAGGAAAATGATGTCGTTTTGGTGCAGGAAATGTGATGTTTATGGTCCTCATCCCACTTGTGTATTTTCTTTCTACAATGCATCTCGTCGGAAAACATAAAAGGTTATATGATGAGATCTTTACATTCGAGAAAGATTTTGTCACAGGAATATAAAATTAATTTTCTATACACTAATGATGTAAAATGTTTTTACACACATCCAGTTAAATCATGCCAAATACATCCAGCTAAATCACGCCAAATAAATATCACATATATATTGAACTAACCTTAAAATGCTAAGCGGTGCCTCAGGCACTTGTTAAGGATGCTAATGAAGGAAATTATATAATAGTCACTGTATTGAAAATTGTGTAATTAATAATGTTTCCTTTTATGGTAATAATTTCTTTTTTTGCCATCCTTAACTAGTGTCTGGGGCACCGGTTACTAAGACCCTAAATTTATATATCCGGTGATAACGATTGAGTTGCAGCGGTGGCAAAGAATGCTCCGATGTGGTGGTAACGACTTTTTATACGGCGGCGATGAGTCTTCGTAGTGGAACAAAGGGTGTAAGCACTCCAACGCTTAAGTTAGTAATAGAACTGAAAAAATGTGTGTAAGAAGTGTTGTGGAAAGTGATGTGTACCTTGAGGGTGAAACAAGTTCACCCTTATATAAGCACGCCTTTAACATAACTGTCTCTGTGAGATGCGGCGTATGATTAAGGCAGTTATGGGAACGTGTATCGTGATCCCTGTGTCGAGGCATGCTCTTGTCTGACATGGTACACGCGAGTTAGCGTGCTTCTTTGAGGGCGGAGCCTTAAAGCGGTGTATCTTAAGCCACGTGTAACCATGTGAGTGGTCTTGTGACTGATACAAAATAAGTAATTTGAAATATTAATCAAGAATATATATTTTAGGGTTTAATATGTTTTTGGTCCCAATAAATATACTATATTTTTGTTTTAGTCCCTCTAAAAATTTCCTTAAACTTTTAGTCCCTAAAAAATTTTCAATCACTACTTTTGGTCCTTATTTTTAAGTTAATTTTAGTATCTTTTAATGAAATTGTGCAGATGTAGGATATTGTAAAAATATTTCCCAAAAAAATTTAGGATTTTTTACAAAACATAAATTTAATATGAATTTTTAACCATCAAAAATATAAAAATTCATATTAAATTCATGTTTTGTTCAAAAATTCTAATTTTTTTTTGGGAGAGATTCTTATAATATTATGAATTTTTTGGCAAAATTTTATTCAAAAATATGAATTCTACATATGAGTTTACTTTAAAGGAGGAACCAAAAGTAAAGATGGAAAATTTTAGAGGGACTAAAACAAAAAGTTGGTATATTTATAGCGACCAAAAACATATTTAACCCTATATTTTATAATGAATATAATGGGCACATGATATTTTCATATATATCAAATTGATTTTATTCAAATAATCACTTAAAATTTTCTATATCAATTTATTTTTTAAAACAATGAATTATCTATTAAAGAATTGGTTATAATAAGTCTGTGAGAATACAAGTGCTCAAAGAGCGGTATCAGAGGTACTTACAAATCATCCACTAAAATATCAAATGATGTTTATATTTTTCAATAACACTAACAATATAACAAGAGTTTTTCTATCATATACAATTTTACACATGTTAAGAAGTTCAAAATGGTTCTAAAAAAAAAAAAATAGTTCGGAGTATTAAGTTTGTATTGAAACTTATGTATTTTATATTAAGGGTCTTGTTAATCAGTGTCTCCGGGCACTAGTTAAGAAACTAAAGCCAAATTTTGTATTGGAAAGAACATTTTTTAACTTTCAAAAAGTATAATGCACAATTTCCAAAAACATATTTCCTTTTATAATTCCTTAAGTGTGCAGGGTCACTCGTTAACATTTCCCTTGTATTAAATATATAATTTTTAACAAATAATAGTTTTTTTTAGAGAAATAAATATTTGTTGTTTTTGCAAGGGTTAATTAAATTTTTGTTCAGTATAAATATCTGCAATTTTGTTTTAGTCCTTATAAAATAAAATCACACTTTGTAGTCCTTGTAAAATTTTCCGTCAGCATTTAGTCCCTATATAATTTTCCATCAACATTTTAATCCCTATAAAATTTTTACGTCAGCATTTTTGGTCCCTAAAATGCTAAAAGAAAATTTCAAATGGATAGGGACTAAAAACGAAACTGCGGATATTTATCGGACCAAAAACTTAATTAACCCTTTTTTCAATAAAAAGTTGCTAATATTCATTGATCGTGTATGTTGTAGATCAGTGCATGCTGCCTCCATCCTCTCACGTCCAAACCCTAGCTTTCAATCTCACCATCTGAAATGTCCTCCCCACGTTCAATTTCAACTGTCGACAGAATCAGCGCCCTTCCAGATTCTGTTATCTGTCACATTCTCTCTTTTCTCCCTACCAAACAATCTGCTGCTACAAGCATCCTCTCCAAAAGATGGAATCCATTGTGGCTCTCACTCCTCACTCTCGACTTTGACGAGCATGGCTTTTCAGATTTCGCTACTTTCCGACATTTTGTCTATTACGTCATGCTTGCGCGTGACCCCACCTTGCCCCTTCAATCTTTCCGTCTCAAATGTGGTGCCTCTTGGGGATGCGACCCACAGGATATCAACCGATTTGTTCGTGCTGCTTTGCAAAGAGGAACTCATAATTTCATCTTGGATTTGGTTAAAACTAATGGAGCATTTCTAAACAAATTAGGTTCTACCGTTTCCACAATTTTCAATTCTAGAAACCTTGTGGTTCTTAAGTTGAAAACTTTACTAGTCACTGTTCTTCCTCAAATCGATTTTCCCCTACTCAAAACTCTCCATTTGGGGAGGGTTGCCATTCTAAAAGACTTTAATAAGCTTATCGAGGGGTGTCCCGTTCTAGAGGAGTTGGAAATAACTTCTTTATTATGTAGGTTTTCGAATGATGGTATTGGAGAGTTTAAACACTTGCCCAATTTGGTCAGAGCAAACATTTCTCAATTTGATCCACAAAATATTCGATTTGCTTGGATTTGCAATGCAAAGTTTTTGCGTTTAGAACTGGTATGACTATCACTACTCATCACTAGTTACATTAAGTTGAAACTTATTTCTAATGTTTGTGTTTGTAACCAACGCAGCAGCGTAGCGAGCATCAAGTTCACACTTTTCATAACTTAACTCACATGGAGCTTATATTCACATCAAATTGGCGTACCAAATGGAAGTGGTTGCTAGAAATGCTGAACAATTGCCCTAAACTTCAAAATCTTGCCCTTCACAAGGTTGTATTTTGTAAATGATAATAATTTTTTTGTAGCTCGACTTTCAACTAATTTAATTTTTTTTCTTTTTATGTGGATTTTGACAGCTTCATGGACATGACATTGATGAGGACGATTGGAAGGAACCAGAAATTATTCCAAACTGCCTTTCCTCTCAACTAAGAACATGCTCGCTTATAGATTACAATGGCACGAAGTGTGAGCTTCAGTTTGCCGAGTATGTTTTGAAGAATGCCAACTTACTGCGCACAATGACAATTAGTGCCTCTCCAGGCGATTTAGCTATAAAACACCAAATGTTAATGGATTTATCTCTGTGTCCAAGGGGCTCTACTACATGTAAACTTTCATTCATTTGATTTAAGAAGGTTAGGACATGTCTACTTTAATTCCTACTTTTTAATGTCATATTAGATTCTAGATATGAAATAGGTTTGAAATACCTGCACTTTATTCCTTCCTTGCTGATAATTGTTTTTGTTTTTAGCTATATCCATGCTTATTACTGTCTGGCACTTGTTCACTAAATACCGATACGATGCAGAACTTGAATCATCACTAATAAGTTCATATTGAAATTTGATTGCATGCATGTTATTGAAGCTGAAAATATTAACATACAGTACAACAATGCATTAGGTAGTGTAGGGAGCTTTTGTTAGCTAGTACCGACTTTCAGGTAAGTTTTATTAGGCGACAAGCCAATTGAGTTACTCGTTCTCTAGTGAGGTCATCTTGTTCTCTTTCTAGTCCCTCTGTTTTTTATTACTTTTCACTCTGTATTGAGACTATTATTATGAATGAAATGTACTATGGCTCTCTAAGTCAAAAATAAATTTGTCAATTATGTCTTTTCTCTCACCGACACAAAGGCGTAGGTTGTGCACCTGCATGCACAGCTTGTTCTATGACTCTATGCTAATACTGTAAAAGTAACCTTTTATCTTTTGACATAATTAAGGTTTGCAATTGACACATGTGTACGTGCCTTCACAGTGATTACTGACATGTTTATTTTGGACTTGTGGAAATGAGTCACTGATATCATAGTTTGCAACTACGTAGCGTAGACTAAGTAGTTGAATGCGAGTGTGGTTTCAATGGAAAATTGATAACGTGGTGATGGATACCGTAAAATCAAGATAAGAAACTGTGTATTATTTGATGAAAAAGTGATGAGCTCAAAGCTCTACAATGGTGGAAAACGGAAACGAAAAGATAAACCAGAGTTCTAGACTCCTACCAGAGCATTTCTGCTCCTGACCCAGAGAGAGATTTTTAGGCTTGCCTCCATGGTAAATGTCGGCTGATGTTGTAGGTTTTAATCCTCTATGACAGCACTACAAGGCGGCCGATATGGTGGGATTTTGGCTCTCCGCCATGGTCCACCATCGGCAACACTTGTTCAGTATCAGTCTCATTGTGGTAGCATTTACTAGTGACCTGTCAAGTTTTGTTTAACTAGACGCATCCACTTGCTTAACTAATTTAAGCAAGGCCTACAACAGTTGAGGGTTTGTTTTGTATCCGCTTACGTGAGTGTTGGATTACATTGAAATTTTCTTCTTTACTGGGCTTGTTTCTTTATTGTGATATAGTAATATGAATTTTCTTCTTTTATTGACATTTTGTTTATTAAATTTTGTGTGCAATTGAGTTTTTGCTAGGCATATGCTACTTTTTAGGCTTAATTATTGATGTGGTCCCTTAAGTTATTTGTTGGTTACATTTTGATCCCATAGTTATTAACGTTACAATTTGGTCCCTTTAAGTCATCTTCCCTCAACCAAATAAATCCTCACCGTCAAAACCGTTAACCCAATATCTAAGGTAGATACACATTGCAAGTTGTCACGTCACCGTTCGCATTTGCCTATTTAACTTTTTGGCAAAAGACTGACGGTGAAGATTTATTTGGCTAACAGATACTAATTTAAGGGACCAAATTGTAACGTTAATAACTTATGAGACCAAAATGTAACCAACAAATAACTTAAGGACCAAATCATTAATTAAGCCTAGTTTTTACTAGCAAACATTTTTCGTCAGAATGTTCTCTAAATCAAAATAAATGAATTTTATTGACAAATGAGGCACAAAAGAAAATAACCAGGTTCCAATAAATTCATAGTAATTGCAATTTTCCACATTAAGTAACTTTCAGCAGAAAAAGGAATGACAGCTCAACGAAATAGCTATAG
Organism: Medicago arabica; assembly: GCA_946800305.1. Classification (NCBI taxonomy): domain Eukaryota; kingdom Viridiplantae; phylum Streptophyta; class Magnoliopsida; order Fabales; family Fabaceae; genus Medicago; species Medicago arabica. The sequence goes on from OX326969.1 coordinate 20,304,176, forward strand.
AGAAATGAGTTGAAATTAGGGTTTTCACAGAGGCAAATTAAAATATTTGGAACTGATTGTTGATGCAAGTGAGAACAAGAATAGGTATCATTAGACAAATGTTGTAATGTGTTGATAACCGCTGTTAATTGTATGTTGATGATTGTATTTAAATGTTTTCACATCATTTATGCAGGTTGATGGTGAATTGGCAAGTGAACATGAAATTCAAGCAGAAGCTAAGGAGTCATCAATATGCAGCTTTAATATTGGATAGTTTTAATTGTCGTTTTGTTTTCATGTCGAGTTTGGCTGGCTTATAATATTTTTATTCGAGTTATGTTAGGATTGGATGTGATATACTCCCTCCTCCGTTCCTCATCATAAGTAAATTTAATTTTTTAGGTTTATTTAATTAATGATGTATTAGGTCCATATAATTGAATAAACTTAAAAAATCAAATATACTTATAATTAGAGGTTTAGACTCTATTTTTTTTTTTTGTTATATTCACACTTGACTAAGTGATTTATTTATATTTAAATTATTTAATTAGACCAATTTTACCAATTTTTGTTTTCTTTCATACTTGTATGGTTTGAATGCTCGGGTAATTAAATGGTGTTGCAGGTACTTCTTTCTATCTATCTAGTCTAGTATAACACTAACAGAGAGATTAATGGATAAACATTTACTTTATATTTAGGTTAGATAAGTTTAAGGACAATTAAACTTTTTTTTTTTTTAATTTAGTAGGGGTTAAAACCGCACGTTAGAGAATTTTATAGGGAAGAAAGCATGTTGATTTTTTTTATAAAGATGAAAAATAAAGTTTGGTAATTTTGTAATGCGGAAAAAACCTATTTACACTTGTCTATATCTATATTATATATAAAGAACACTACCTAGCACATGTTTGGGTTGAATTTTTCTTTTTTAAAAATATCTTTAATTTTTTAATTTTAATTTTAAATACAAATAACTCATGTAACAAATAGATAATAATATATTTAATTTAAGGAGAAAACTTACGCACAATTCTTTATGAACTGTTCTTACTGCTAGCCAGTTACTCTCTCCGTTTCTTTTCAAGTGTCTTTTTAGAAAATTAGCACTAAAGATGTGTATTTCTGCACATTTTCTTCCTATTATACCCTCATCTTAATCCACCAATAAATTCTTATTTTTTGCGACACTTTATCTTTTCAATAAACTTAATATGTTATATTTCTCTTTATTATCTTTTTCGCCAACAAATTCTTATATAAAAAAATTATGTTGATGAAATTTCTTCTTTTTCATCGTCATCTTGTTCTTGTTCTTGTATCTTGTCAAATGAATCTTCAACTATTGCTCCCTCTTCACCTCTCATCATCAGTTTTAACGAGTCTTCCACTTTTTCTTCCTTTTGAACATTCATGGAGTTTTTTATTTTTCTTCTCTCAAATCTGTTTTTTACTTTGCACTTAAATTTTTTAACAATTGCTACTCAATTTATTTATAAAATTTTAACTCTTCTTGAAAACATTGCTAGTAACAAAATTTTGTTTAAATTTAATGATAACAAGAAACAAACTTTGTTTAAAAAAACATACTTTAGTTTTCCAAATAGATAGCATTAATTAGTTTTATTGAAAAAAATAAGTAATTGACAATGGATATAATTGACAAATCGTGCCATTAAAATATCAAAAAGACAGTTAAATAGAAACAAAAATTTCACCCTAAAAAGACACTTAAAAAAGAACGGAGGGAGTATAAAATAACAAATGGATTACTAATTCATGTCACTAATCGTTCCCGTTAACTCACTTTTACCCCTGTTTACCACATATCAAACTCACATAAAACTAGCACAAAACAAAAACTCATGTTTCTTTTTTATCAGCCGATTTTATGTTGTACAACTGTGTTGTTCCCCTCGATACAATCGACAAAGATTACCAAGTATTTTCATATCTCTTCCACAAAAAACATTATTTCCACATGATTTTATTACTTCCACAAAAAACAGTATTTCCATATTATTTTATTATTTTATTAATATAAGTTACTCTTTCATAGCTTTTGATCAATTGTAACAAACGTGAGCAAAAAATAAGGGTAAATATTAGACTTTAAATCCTCTAAAAAATATTAGTAATAAACGTGAGCAAAAAATAACGGTAAAGATTGGACTTTAAATCCTATAAAAAAAAATTAGTAACAAACATGAGTGAAAATAATGTTAAAGATTGAACTTTAAATCATCTAAAAAAAATTAATAACAAACATAAGCAAAAAATAATGTTAAAAATTAGACTTCAAATCCTCTAAAAAAAAATTAGTAACAAACGTGAGCAAAAAATAATGTTAAAGATTGGACTTTAAATACTCTAAAAAAAAAGATTAGTAACGAACGTGAGCAAAAACTAATAATGTTAAAGATTGGAATTTAAATGCTCTAAAAAAAAGATTAGTAACAAACGTGAACGAAAAATAATGTTAAAGATTGGACTTTCAATCTTTTGATAAAAAGATTAGTAACAAACGTGAGCAAAATATAATGTTAAAGATTGCACTTTAAATTCTCCAAAAAAAATATTAGCAACAAAGTGAGCAAAAAATAATGTTAAAGATTGAACTTTAAATCTTCTAAAAAAATATTAGGACTCAAAATATTTTAGAAAAAGATTTTTTAGCACTATATTAAATATTAATAAGTAAGGTTCTCACAGTTAATAGTTCGTTCCCGCATTGTTTAGTTTTTTTCAGCCTCTCTCAACCCTCTGCATCGGAATTCAGAATTAACCTGTTTAGTTATTTTCTTTTTCTTTCATGTTACAACTAATCAAAGTCGATTAATTTTATGGATTATATATTTGACTTTGCTGTTTATAAGCGATTATGATTCAAATTGTTTACGATTAATTTTAAGAATTATTTGACTTTGCTGGTTTATAATTGCTTATACAAACTAGAATAAAGTGGCTTTTTTTTTATATATAAAGAGAACCGTGATTTTTTTTTAATTATTAAATAAAGGGAAAATAAGCAATAACATCACCTGCCGTTCAAATAAATAAAAGCATTTTCTTTTTGTGATTCCAAATGTTCTGCATGTATACAATTAATAAACTGCTCACATGGCCCCCCATCCAATATCCAACAAAATATAGTGAAATCAAAGTGTTAAAACCATTTAAATAATTCAAAATTGTTAAACGATAATCACATTCATGTTACCAACAACTAAAAACAGAAACACTAGAAAGCTTCAAACCACCATCTTTTGGTTTTGGTTACATTCAAACCACCATCTGAGAGGCCATAAAAAGAGAGGACCACTGAGAAGTATTGATACGAACACCGACACCAGATACAACACGGATATTGGCACGCCAATAACGTTGATAATTTTAGAAAATCAGATAATTTAGGGTAATTATATTTGTGGATGTGGATGCAACCCATGTTCAGACACATCTAATATGAATGTGAGAAAAACACAAGAAGGGGGGGTTGAATTGTGTTAGCTTTTTCTTCGATTTCTCCTAAGCTGAAAACACTGATTAGAAGCAGATAAAATTCTACTTCTGAAGTGATGTTCAGGACTAATTGTAGCGGATAAAATAGAGAGAGAGAGAGAGAGAGAGAAAGAAGAAGGACACAAAGCAATTATACAGGTTCCTTCCACAAACCGGAAGTAGTCATGTCCCCCTTACACTTCCAAAGAGAGTTCACTAAAAATGTAATATCTGATTACAAATGCTCATTGTTAAAACTAGCATGAGTCTTCAAACTACTCAAGCACAACTGCAAGAGATTTCCTATGCTCCTGAACACAATCAAGAGACTTCCTATGCTCAAGCACAACTGCAAGAGACTTCTATTCAAACATAATTACAAAGAAATTGTTTGAAGCTGAACACTTGATATACAATCAGTGGTGTTCACAAAACAAATTAGATACAGACTCTTAATACTTTAGAATTTCTAAGATGTGAACTTTTTTAAGAAATTTTAAGTGAACTTTTGATGAAGAACAATTTTGACACTTTCAAAATGTTGTTGAGTTCTTGCCATTCTCAGAATCTTCCCTCCTTTATATAGAGGTGTGAAAGAGACGTTGTAAATTGCCAGCACATCAAAATAAAGCCGTTTGAAGCTTTGATCAATCACCAATGATCTTTTGCCTGATATGGTTATTGTCCTATGAAGGATCAATTTCAAATTCATTCCAAGAATGAAGGAACATTGTAGCAGACGTAGCTGTTATCCTTGTCCTGTAGCAGAGACACAAACTGAGTAGTGAAGGTAGTGGTTGTACACTTCGTATAGTTGTACTTTGTTAGCGCTTTTTAAAAAGCAAGTATCCAATGCCTTCATCTTTATTTGAATTAGCCGTTGTTTCACTCTCCTGATCTTCTGCAATGCTTAGACGAGATCAAATCCAATGAACAACCTTTGGAGCTTTAAGTCTCTCATCTTCTGATGAACTTCAGCTTTTGGTGATCTTCAGCTTCTGATGAGATGCTTCTGATGAACTTCCTTCTGATGATGTCATCACTTCAGGAACACTTAACTTCAGGAGCACTTATTTTCAGATGCTTCAAGCTTCCTTATTGTTGATTTCGTAGCTCTAAATTTGTTCCATCATAACCTTTACAGACATATTTAACCTTGTATATGATCCTGCATACTTGCACAAATATTAGCATATCCAATTGACATTTTTTAATACCTTGTTATCATCAAAACTCTCAAAGGGTAATGTTAAACATATTTTGTTCCAACAATCTCCCCTTTTTTGATGATGACAAACATTAGTATTTAAAATGTGCAATTGATGTTAATCTAATTAACAGGTTGACTATAAGGGTTTGAGGTTTGTAAGCTCCCCCTGAGTTCTATCCATGTTAATTAAATTTATCATTAAAAACGAAATAACGCTCAGAATTAATCTCACATTAATAGGCTAATAGATAAGAAGAAGGTCCTATTAATTTAACTTGATTAAAATTAAATTAATGGGGCTCAGAGCCTATAAATACTATACATCTACTCCCTCTTTTGTCATCAACAAAAAGTATAAAAACTAGAGACAAAAAGACAGAGATGAGAAAAACACAGTGAGAAATTCTGTAAATAATATAAAGTTGGTTCAGAAACTGGTTCAGAAGCATAAAAGTAATTCAGAAGCACATAAATTAGTTCAGAAGCAGAAACATGCATAAGTACAAACAAAGAAAATAAATAAGCTAAGGGTGTGCAACTAAGGTTGGGCTTGTTTCTGGAACATTTCCATCATATATTTGAGCATCTTGTTTGTTTCTTCTGCCTGTTGTTTCATTTCCTGTTTGAAAGCCTCATTGCTTCTGAGTAGATTCTCTTCTCTAATTCTTGCTTCTTCCAGCTTTGCTTATGTAGATGACTTGTATTCAAGCAACAATAGTTTCTGGTCAAGAAGCTATTTCCTTAACTGCTTGTTTTGTCTTTCCAGTAAAGAGTTCTTTTGCACCAATTCCAGTTCAGTAGAAGCTGACTTGAAGTTTATCTTGTTCAACCAAGTTAGATCCAGCTCCATAGGATGAACACTAGAAGGAATAAAATCAGTAGCTTTTCAAGCTTCTAGGCACAAAGGTGTTCTTACAAGAGTTCTTCTTCTGACTTCAACATCTTGCAAGTTACTGACAACCCCTCTTAGCTAGTCTTGAAGATTGTTCTGAGCAGTTTCTTGAGCATCAAGCGATGATCTCTGAAGTTCAGTCATGACAAAGTCCACTCTTTCTTTCAATCTCCTCCACTGCTTAACATAGTTGTCTTCATGTACCAGGTTGTTCCTTGCTTGAATTATCTTGTTCAGCTCCTGAAAGATATTCTCACACACATCTGCTAGTATAGAAGAATCTAGAAACAGGGTGGGTGGAGAAAGAACATTTATGGTTTTGGCAGGAGCACGAACTTGAATGGCTTGTTTTGAAGATGCGTGTTGGTCATTTGTAGGTATGGCAGTTTGAGTATAGGTCTCAGTAGGTTGATCAGGAACAGAAGTTAAGATCACAGGAGAGGATGAGTTAGATTGCTCAGCCTCAACATCATAATCTTTTGATGTGATCATAAATTGATAATCACTGACTTTTTCAGTAGAAGAATGAGACTCAATATGATTAGGGACAAGATCAGGAACATGTTGTTCAGGAACAGATTGTTCAGGAACAGTTTGTTCAGACGTTTGGGTAGTTGAAATGGGATGAGATGATGATTCAGTGAAGTTTGCAGACTCAGGACCTACTTGTTCAACTATAACCTCTGCATCAGCAGGAATAAAGTTAAGAGGTTTAATCATAGGTGGTTGTAAAGGATGAATATCAGGTAGTCTATGTCAAGCATCAGCTCTCATTTGAGCCATATCAATTATTATTTCTTTAATATTTGGATATACGGGCTCAAATGTATCAACATTAGGCTTTTTTTGGTGTTTGGTGGATGGTGAAAGGTCTTTGTTTAAGGTCGAATAGATTCTACCTAAGGGAATATCATCATAATCTGAGGCGGTTGAGGAGCTTGATAGAGATGTTGAATGAGAGGTTGAACTAGATTCAATTTCTATAATATTAGCAGAGTGTAGAGAATCAGGATTACCTCTTGAAGCTTCTGGAGCATCAGCTTCTGAACAACCAGCATTCTCCTCTTGGACTCCTTCAACAGTATCTTTCATCACTACACCAGACACTACCATCTGCTGAAGATTCTTTGTAAGCTCAATTCCTAGTTGAGCAGCATCAATAGTTGATTCCTTCAGCAATTGCTCAACAGGAACTCCAATCTCCTGAGCAAGTTCATCAGCCTTCTACAATGCAGCTTCTTCTGCAGCTTTTTTTAACTTGAGCTCTCTGATTACTAGATCAGTAGCAGCTTATATCTGATCCTCTTCTTCTACGTGAAGATGAGAAAAACACAAGAAGGGGGGGGGGGGGTTGAATTCTGTTTACTTTTTCCCAACTCTTAGCAAGAATCTGTTTTCCAGGATCAAAGTCTGAATGAGTTCATGACCTGATGGAAGACCCGAATCTGTAGCAGCGGAAATGATAAAGAGATAAAGGAAAGAGAGAACACAAGCAATTATACAGGTTCCTTCCACAAACCGGAAGTAGTCCTATCCCCCTTGCACTTCCAAGGAGAGTTTCACTAAAATGTAATTAACAATTACAATTTGCTCAAACACACAGTAAGAGACTTCCAATGCTCAAGCACGCAGGCAAGAGACTTCCAATGCTCAAAGACACAACTAAGAGACTTCTTTGCTCAAGGACACAACCAAGAGACTTCTGACACAATTTACAGAAAATTGAATAGAGATTGAACACTTGATAAACAATCAAACGTGTTCCAATTACAAAACAAAGAGACTTTGTTTTATGATAAACTTCGAAATTCTAGGATATAAAGTTTGTAAGAATTTACTAAGTTGTTGATGTCTTTTTGGCTTGACTCAGAGAGAATACAATAGCTTGATAGCGTAGTTTTTCAGTTGTAGAGTCCAACATATTCTTCAAGTCTTCTATCCTTTATATAGGCGTTGGAAAGAGACGTTGAGACAATCCAGCACATCACAGAGTCTTCTGGAAGCTTGATCAATTGTTGTTGATCTGTTGCTTGATATGGTAATAGTCCTTGAAATACAGATTTTGAATCTCATTCCTTTTGAGGCGAATTACAGGTAGACACAGCTGCCAAATGTACGAGGTAGTGGAGTAGTGGAAACAGAGTTCGTACAAAGTACTCTGTCATATTCCTTCATTCTTTGTCATTAAGCATCCCATGCTCAAGTTAACTTTGAAGCTAGCCGTTACTCCAAACGAACGTTTCTTCTGCATCGAAATGCCTTCAGAAAACTTTCTAAGCAAATCTTCAATTTGTAGTCTTCAGACTCTTTGTAGCACTTCAGACTCTTATGAGCTTCAGACTCTGATGGGCTTCAGACTCTCTTCAGAACTTCAGACTCTGATGGGCTTCAGACTCTATTCAGCTCCTTTAGACGCTCTTTTGTTATTTAGATTTTCCGAGTCTCCAGAACCTCTCGAAACAGCTTCTGATGATTCTTCAGACTCTCTTGGACTTCAAAATCACAAGCAACAAGCTTCTTAGCGAAATTTTTCTCTTCATTTGTTCTTACAGAATGCTTTTTAAGATTAAAATCTTGACTAAGATCCTGCACACTTAAACAAATATTAGCATATCCAATTGACAATTTTTAATACCTTGTTATCATCAAAACTTAAAAGTGGTATTGCTGAACACCCTTGTTCCAACACTACGTACCTTGATTCCTTCATTTTTCTTACAACATCTTTTCTCTTCTTCTTTGGAATTGAAGGTTGATCAGGCAGAGGTTGTGAAATTTCAACTGATTTACCACTTCTTGTCCTTTTGTTTAAGATCTTAGCAGGTTCTAGATCTTCAACTTCTTCTTGAATGGGTTGTACAGCAGGACCAACTACATTCTCTTGAATATATGCTTTCTCCTTCTTAGCTTTCTTGGAAGGTTTTTCAGAAGCATCATCCAGATACTCAGCTTCAGTGAGTGCTTTCTTCTTTGTCTTTCTACTATTGGCTACTGGCAGAGCACCACCATACATGGTGTCTAAAATATCACTTAGCTTAATTTGTTGACCAGTTTTCTCAAAGTGGTCAATAATGAAGTTCATCCTTACATCAAGAGGATCTTGTTTGCAGATTGGAGGAAAGTCATCCATCAGATTGGATACTGCATTAGATTCCTTCAAATCTGTGCTAAGCTTTGTATAATCTTCCTTCTTGATCAGATGCATATTCTTGAGTGTACTACCATTGATCATTTTGCATGTTTCAGTGCCAAGCTGATCATCAGTGAAGATGTTGACCTCCTTGAGTACTTTCAGAATCCCTCCTTGATGAAGGATCTTTGAGATAAGCCTTCCAAAGGGAATCCAACACTTCCTGTTTACTTGGCTTTCCCTGAGTTCTTTGATCATGTGCTTAAAAGTATATTTAGGCACATTTGCTTTCTCTTTTATGATGAAGTATTGGAGAAACACTCTGTGCTCCAAAGAAGGTTGATCTCCACCACCACCTTTTGGTAGAAGATTCTCATTCTGTATCTTCAGCAGCAGTTTCTTCTCCATTGTCAAGTCACTGTATGTACCTTTATTCTTGCTATTGAATATAGACTTGTTAACAACTTCAATCCAGGGACTCTTTTTGTTGTTGTCCAGACCATCTTTGAATCTTCCTTCTGAAGATCTCCTGATTACATATGCAATCACTTTCTGAGAGATGAAGACTAGAATACCCATAATGCTTGACCTTATCTCTATACACGTGAAGGGTTCCAGACCCATTTCCTCTCTTGATTTTCCCTCTAGATTTGGATCAATCAGCACATTCTCATCCATTTCTAATTTATCAGCTTTTCGATCATACACTCGTGCTCTAACCCATAAATGCCTTACTAGGTTCTTGTATGTTAGACCATTCAACATGTTGAAGTAATCCATGAGACTTTGAACTTCATAGTATCTTCTAAGCTCGCATCCATGATGTGCTAGTGAAATGAAGTCTACTGGATTTTCAGTTTGAACGTTGAGTTCCGATTCCTCTAGAGACATAGTTCTCCCTCTAATTTCATACGCAGGAGTTTCTTGAGTAGTTGTTTCTGGAACTACTTCTTGCATGGTTGATTCTGGAACTGAGCTTGAAGATGCCATTGATGAGGATGAAGTTTTAGGGTTCTAGGGATTTGTTTGAAAAAGATGAATTTTACTTCGCAGAAAATTAGTGAAAAGAGAAAGTGTAGGTTGTGAAGTGAGTAGTGTGTGATTTGTCTAAGTGTTTTGAGCAAAAACGTTTGCAATTAAGAAGGGGACAAACAAACACAGCATTAATGACATAGGGGGCACGAGATAGTACATTCAAAGCTTAAATCATCATTTCCCTTTTATGTTATACACCAATACAAATAAGCCACATCGGAAGTTTTTCAGAGAAACTGCTGAGTTAGTGGGACAAGTGTTACTAAAAAGTAACTTCCAACGTTACCACTAATACTACTTGTTCAGGAGCAAAGAGTCCAGCTTCTGAAGTTAAAATGCTGACGTCATCTTTATAAGCACATTTTTCTCAGGATCTCAGTTAAGAGCTTCTGATGGACCATAGCTTCTGAACAGACTTTAGGACCTAACTTCTAGTTCAGGAGCAAGCAGATTTAATCAGACACAAAGTGCATGTTCAAATTTTTCTTGATAAAATCAAATCTTTCCACAGTTAAAGGTTGAGTGAATATATCAGTCCATTGATGTTCAGTATCAATGAATTGTATATCCAAAATCCCTTTTTAAACATTGTCTCTAATAAAGTGGTGTTTGATTTCATTATGCTTGACTGTTGAATGTAGAATTGGATTCTTTGACAAACAAATAGCAGCAGTATTATCACAAAAGATGGGAATACTGTTAGCATTAATCTGATAATCTTCCAACTGATGTTTCATCCAAAGTAGTTGTGTACAACAACTTGCAGCTGAGATGTATTCTGCTTCTGCTGTAGACATAGAAATAGTTGCTTGTTTTTTGCTAGCCTAGGATATCAGATTCTCTCCCAGGAACTCACAGTTACCACTGGTTGATTTTCTTTCAATCCTGTCACCAGCATAATCAGCATCACAGAATCCAACCAACTTATAATCTAAGGATTTCCAATAGAGGAGTCTAAGATTTGTTGTTCCTTTCAGATTCATGAAGATTCTCTTAACATCTATTAAACGAGATTATCTAGGATCTGACAGGAATCTTGCACACAAGCATACACTGAACAAAATATCTAGCCTAGATGCAGTGAGGTATAACAAAGAACCAATCATACCTCTATACAGCTTCTAATCTACCTTTGATCCAGTGTCTTTGTAACACTACTTTCTCAATTTCATAAATAGAATATAAAATCATCAGAGTATACAACAACGGAGTATTACACTACTTTCTCAATTTCATAAATAGAATATAAAACTATTTATTCAACAATGTATTAGTAACCAACATTTTGCAGCGGAATATTATTTTCATGATAAGCCACTCCAACAAACTGGCACATAGGCCTCAACGTGATAATTTTTCAAACATCTGTTCAATGACAATAAAGGCTCCAACAACATGTTTCAAAATTGATACATAAAGAAATGATAAAACATGACAACTGTTTTCCCATCCCGTTACGTATCAGAGCCCTAGGACACTTGAGCCAACACTTCTACTAGCCTTCATTACCTGCAAGTTACCCATAGGAAAGGCAACGTTTTCAAGCAGAAGGGGTGAGATTCACATCAATAAATATAGAAATATAATCATCATTCGCATTTAACAACTTCAATAGATAAATCAGATAAATATATATATACATATTCACAGCATCAAAGTTCACACACTTCATCGATGGCTACAACAACGACGACACGACAATGCAACCGACAACAACGACAAGACGACTAACAACAACAACTAATGCAATATGCATGTGGTACCGTTTAACGTGTTTGAATGACAAGGCATTCCAGGGCATAAGCCCTCAACAGTTGAATGGTTAAAGCATTCCCAAGGCATGAGCCCTCAACAATTGAATGGACTAGCATTCACAGGGCATAAGCCCTCAACAGTTGAACGACAAGGCGTTCACAGGGCATAAGCCCTCAACATTTATGAGTATGACTTACTCTACAACATTCGTCAATTAGCAACATAGCAATAATTGTATGATGTAACTTGTAACGCCCGTCTCAATTATTTAATTAATTTGTCGAGTTAGAATATATTTATGTGATTTATGTGTTATGTTGTGATTGTATTAGATAGTCTATTTTATTATTTAATAGAATAAGGGTTGAAAATAAAACAAATATTAAGTTGTGGGGCTGTTTTCGAATTAAGTAGAATTATGAGGGATTAAGTGAAATAAGATAAAATAAAATAGAAGTGGTTTAAAAAGGAAAATTAGGTTTAGAATTGTACAATACGTACAATTCAGTTTGTGGGAGAAAAAGGGAGAAAACAGGAGAGAAGAACAAGAGAGGCTGCTGCTCAATTTTCCAAGGTAAGGGTGAGCCTAGCATTGCAATTCGTTAAGCTTATGATTCATGATTGTAGTTAACATGTTTAGGAATTGTTCATGAGAATTTAAGAACTAGGAATTAGGTTAAAAAGTGATGAATTGGTGACTAGATGGTGAGAAACTGTACCGATGACGTAGAAAACTGTTTACAGACCTTAGAATAACCCTTGTACATCATTATAGTCGAAATTTGGAAGGTTTAGGATGAAATTTGGGGTTTTGGGTGAAAACCCTCGTAACCCCGTAACTGTTCTGTCGCAGCTCGCCACAGCGAGCAATCAACTCGCCACGGCGAGTGCTCTTCATGAGCTCGCGAGGCGAGCAACCCACTCGCCATAGCGAGTTAACCCTAGTAGGCTCGCGGGGCGAGCAATCCACTCGCCATAGCGAGCAACCTTTGAGAAGGCTCGCGAAGCGAGCAACCCCACTCGCCATAGCGAGCTACCCGTGATGGCTCGCCAGGCGAGCAACCCTACTCGCCATAGCGAGCAGTACCCCTGGTGGCTCGCGAGGCGAGGATTCCACTCGCCATAGCGAGTAGTTCTGTACCAGACTACCATTAGAATAATGCGACTCTTGTCGCACAATTGATTATGAGATAAACCCTGGATTAGATTAAATACTGAGATATTAAGAAGAAATGTAGAGCTGTTAACTGAATATTTGATTTGTTATTGTGACCTATGCATTGTATATGCTTTCATGAATTACAAGAGATGAGGTATGTGAATGTTTACGATTTTGCTAGGTTTGAGATGTTGATTGCTGCCATGCTGCCATGTTTTATTAATTAAAAGCTGCATGTGTCGTTATAAAGTTTATGATGTTGTAATCCAAATTATTGGAATTTATTTTGAGATGTCTAAGAGTTAAGAAGTTGAGTCCATGCATATGCATCCAGAGACGAGGGCTCATGCCCTAGGAGCTTTTGCTCAATAGCGACGAGAGCTTATGCTCTAGGAGTATTTTATGCTCAATAGCGACGAGAGCTTATGCTCTAGGAGTATTTTTATGCTCAATAGCGACGAGGGCTTATGCCCTAGGAGTATATTTATACTCAATATGGTACCACATGCATGATTAAGATGTCTAAGTTGCATTGTTGAGTCTAAGTTGCATTGTCGAGTCGAGGTCGCATTACCGAGTGGTACTAAGATTGATGACTAAGATGTTGAACATGATGTTGATTATGATTATGATGTGGATTTATGACGTTGATTATGAGTAAGTTGTTACTTGACTGTTGTTGTGATATTATGATAATGAAGTTATGTTGTTAAATATAATCGTGGAATTATATGTTTAATGTTTTGTTTTGTGAATCTCACCCCTTCTGTTGGAATTGCCGCCTCGTGGGCAAGTGCAGGTAACCAAGCGTTGGATTGACGATGTGAGAGGTCCTTGTGGAGTCTTAGGAGCTCTGATACGTAACGGGATGGGGATTATCATTTGTTTCTATTCCTTTATGTATCGTTTTTGAATTAATTATGACATTGGTGCGAAGAACTAATCTTTTTAAAGAGTTTGAATTATGATTCCGCTGCTACGTTTTGAATAAAGATGAGGAATAAACTATTATTCTTTTTGTTTAAAGATTTTATGAAATGTGACATTCTGAATATTGCGATATACTCTGATTATATAAATGAATTTATAAGTTGGGATTTTGGGGTGTTACATAACTCATTAACAATTATACTCAACAACTTGCATAAATATTTAATATAGCTATTCATAGGACAACGGTCGACCAATCAGTTATTTTACGTTCAACAGCTCCTTCAAATTATCTTAGTAATTTATGAGCATCTACCTCACACACTAACTCATCTCTCAACTCGAAACAGAGCGGCTTCTGGTACTGCGCAATTCGCCAGGGGAGTGCTCTTGTCGCCAGGCGAGAGTTGAATGGGTTTCTCGCCAAGCGAGCAGACTTGTCGCCAAGCAAGGGTTGAACGGGTTGCTCGTTATGGCGAGAAAGCTTATTCACCAGGCGAGTCGCGACAGAACAGACTACGGGATTCTGCAGTTTTTCACCCCAAACCCCAATTCTCCCAAATTCTAACTCCAAAACTGGTTATAGCAATCCATTAAGGTTTTGTCCACAACTAGGATTCTTTTTAACACTCTTAAACAATATTCTTACACTCAATTTTCACCCTAAGGATCAATTCAACCCTAAATTCCCAAATTCTACAACCCTCTTGTGAAACACAAAATCAAATTATATAACTATATTCATAACATAAATCTCACCCTTACCCGAATTCGGATGAAAGAAGATTCTAAGACCTTTGATTCTCTCCCTCTTGGTTCTCCTCTTGGCTTTCTCCCAAAACTGATATTTTTGTACGTGAAACTGTTTCTGTCAGTTTTCCTTTTTCTCTCCTAACTCCTCATAAATATTTTCTATTATATTAAATAACTTCCCCTTAATTCCACTTAATTACCACTTCAACCAAATAAATATTATTTAACCCCAAACCTCTAAAATAATAATAATTCTCACTTTCTATATAAAAATATTAATAATAAATCATATGATAAAACATAACACACCACATACTCAACAATAATTATTTAAAATCATATGAAAGACTCTAAACAAATCAGAAATAAATAATTAACAACTAGGGCGTTACAACTCTCCCCAACTTAGAGAATTTCGTCCTCGAAATATTACCTCATGTAAACAACTTCGGATACGACTCTAGCATCTTACTCTCCAGCTCCCAAGTCAAGCTTTCACCAGTTACTCCTCCCCAAACAACCTTCACTAGAGGTATCTCCTTGCCTCTCAACTTCTTCACCTCACGCCCTTCAATTCTCAATGGTAAGGTCTCAACCATAAGGTTGTCTCTAACTTGCACATCATCGCTTGGAATAATATGCGAAGGATCCGCTACATACTTACGAAGTTGCGACACATGAAACACATCATGCAAATTCAAAAGATGTGGTGGCAATCCCACTCTATATGCCACTATTCCAACTCTCTCAGATATCTGATATGGTCCAATAAACTTCGGGGTCAGCTTCTTAGACTTCAATGCATGACCCACACCTGTCATAGGAGTGACTCTCAGGAACACATGGTCTCCCTCTTGAAACTCAAGGTCCTTTCTACGCTTGTCATGGTAATTCTTTTGTCGGCTCTGCGACGCTTTCATCTTTTCTCTAATCAACTTCATCTTTTCCGTAGTTTGTCGAACAATTTCTGGTCCCAACATTACACTTTCTCCCGACTCAAACCAACATAACGGAGTTCTACACCTCCGACCATACAAGGCTTCAAACGGTGCCATACCAATACTCGAATGGTAACTGTTATTATATGTGAACTCTATCAATGGTAAATGACTATCCCAAGCTCCACCGTGCTCGAGCACACAAACCCTCAACAAGTCTTCTAATGACTGAATTGTTCTCTCCGACTGACCATCGGTTTGCGGATGATAAGCCGAACTCAACTTCAACTTCGAACCCAACGCCTCTTGCAAACTCTTCCAAAATCCAGAAGTGAACCTTGGATCTCTATCCGACATAATGCTTGACGGAACACCATGCAACTTCACAATATTATGGATATAAATCTCCGCTAACTGTGCCACCGGAAAACTAATATTAATTGGAATAAAGTGCGCCGACTTTGTCAACCTATCAACAACAACCCAAATAGCATCATGCCCTCTCGGAGTATTCGGTAAGCTTGTCACAAAATCCATGGAGATACTATCCCATTTCCATTCCGGCACATCTAATGGTGTCAACAACCCTGTAGGCTTCTAATGTTCCACTTTTGATTTCTTACAAGTCAAACATGCATAAACAAATTGTGGAACATCTCGTTTCAACCCGGACCACCAAAACAATTTCTTCAAATCATGATACATTTTCGTAGCTCCCGGATGAATACTCAAGCTACTTCTGTGACTTTCTTCTAAAATCAACTTTTTCAACTCATCATTATCCGGAATGCAAATTCTGCCTCGGAACCTCAACACACCTTGATCATCAACTTTCTGCGCCTCTTTGATACTATTCAAGAAATCACTGTTGATCTTCAACATACCCAACTGCACATTATGAGTTGCCAACTCACATACTAGACTCAAGTCCCTAAACTATTCAAGCAACTCAAATTCTTTTATCATCATGGCAGACATGTGCAACGTCTTTCTACTCAATGCATCAGCAACCACATTGGCTTTACCTGGATGATAACTCAACTCAAAATCATAATTTTTCAACAACTCAAGCCACCTCTTCTGCCTCATGTTCAATTCCTTCTAATCAAATAAATATTTCAAACTTTTATGATCACTAAACACTTCAAATCTGGAACCGTACAAATAATGTCTCCAAATTTTCAATACAAAAACCACCGCAGCTAACTCTAGATCGTGTGTAGGATAATTCTTCTCGTGAATTCTCAATTGTCTCGAAGCATAAGCTACTACTTTGCCATCCTGCATAAGCACACCACCTAAACCAAACTTGGACGCATCACAATATACAACAAAAGGTTCATCTGGCCTAGGTAAAATCAAAATTGGAGCAGTTGTCAATCTTTGCTTCAATTCATTGAAACTATCCTCACACTGAGCATCCCACACAAATGCTTTACCCTTACAGGTCAACTGAGTCAATGGAAGTGCCAACTTCGAAAATCCTTCTATAAATCTGCGATAATAACCAGCCAAACCCAGGAAACTTCTGATTTCTGTAACTAACTTCGGAGTCTCCCATCGTGATACCGCATCAACCTTGGACGGATCAACAACAATACCACTATTAGAAATAATATGACCCAGAAAACTTACTTCACTTAGCCAGAACTCACATTTGGACAACTTAGCATACAACTTCTTTTCTTTCAACACTTGCAACACAATCCTCAAATGCTCGGCATGCTCTTCTTCAGTCTTAGAATAAATTAAAATATCATCAATGAATACAACCACAAATTTATCCAGATAAGCATGGAAAATCCTATTCATATACTCCATAAACACACCTGGCGCATTAGAAACGCCGAAAGGCATCACAGAAAATTCGTAATGTCCATAACGTGTCCTAAAGGCCGTCTTCTGCACATCCTCATCCTTCACTTTAATTTGATGGTAACCTGACCTCAAGTCAATTTTGCTAAATACACGTGCACCCACTAACTGATCCATTAAATCATCAATTCTTGGAAGTGGATACCTGTTCTTTATGGTTACCTTATTCAACTAACGGTAATCTATACACAACCTCATGCTACCATCCTTTTTCTTAACCAACAACACAGGTGCTCCCCATGGTGAAACACTCGGCCTCACAAACTTCTTATCTAGTAGATCCTCCAACTGTTTCTTCAACTCCGCCAACTTTGAAGCCGACATACGGTATGGTGTCATCGATACAAGCTTCGTTCTGGGTACAAGGTCAATAGAGAATTCGACTTCTCTTTGTGGAGGCACATCAGGAAGCTCATCAGGAAAGACTTCTGAAAATTCATTCACCACCGGCAATCCATCAATTACAGCTTGGTTTTCCAACGACAAGGATGCCATTAAGGAAAACATCAAAACTCGGTCACGTTCTAGTTGCTTCAGTTGCTTGGTAGACAGGAACTTTTCTCCACTTTCTTCTTCGACAGAAGAGAAACGCACCGACTTTCTAAAACAATTAATAAGAACATGGTTATACTCCAGCCAGTTCATACCAACAATCACGTCCATACCCGTCAACGGCAAACATACAAGATCAACCTCAAAATCTCTATCAAACATAGATAAAGGACAACTCAAACAAACAAGAGAAGTAGTTACTGAACCCTTAGCGGGAGTCTCAACAACCATCTCCCCACTCATACTTGACACAACCAGACCCAACTTATGTGCACAATCAACAGCAATGAAACAATGCATAGCACCAGTATCAATAATAGCAATTAAAGGAGTATTCTGAATATAGCAAGTACCTCTGATCAAGCGATCCTCGTTCTCCGTCTGAGTGCCAGTCAAAGCAAAAACTCTACCAGTAGTCTGCGCCTTCTTAGGCTTCTTGCACTGAGAGCTAAGGTGCCATTCTTCATCACAGTTGAAACAGACAATGTCACCACGCTTGCATTCAGCTATCGTATGCCCTTTCTTTCCACACCGGAAACAATTCTTCTCATCACGTTCACATACATTACTCTTGTGGCCTTTGTCACCGCACTTGTAACAAATAATCTCAGCAGGAGTATCTCTCCTCTTGGGCCTCCTCTCATCGTTCAATCTCTGTTTACCTTTGTCAGCAGGAGCACTATAGGGCTTCGGGCGACTCTGTTGTCCCTTACTTCTACACTCACTCATCACCTTGTAATGAGCTTTCGTATCTTCATAAATTCTGCAGCTACTCACAAGGTCAGAAAAATTGCGGATCTTCTGATAGCCAATGGCCCGCTTAATATCAGCTCGCAAACCATTCTCAAACTTGATACACTTGGAGAACTCAGCTGTCTCCGCGGTGTAATGGGGATATAACTTAGCAAGTTCCACAAACTTTGCAGCATATTCTGTTACAAACATATCTCCCTGCTTCAACTCCAGGAACTCAATTTCCTTCTTACCTCGGACATCCTCTGGGAAATACCTGTTCAGAAACTCCCTCCTGAACACGGCCCAAGGCACAACAGCACCATCTTGCTCTAAGATAGGAAGCTCAGCTACCCACCAATCATCCGCCTCCTCAGCCAACATGTGTGTGCCAAACCGCACCTTCTGTTCCTCACTACACTACATAACCCTGAAGATTCTGTCAATTTCCTTGAGCCACGACTGAGCTCCATCAGGATCATACCTTCCTCTGAATGTCGGTGAATGATTCCTTAAAAAGGTTTCCAACAACCTCACTCCATCATTACCAGCAGCACCACCTTGAGGCTGTTGTCCCACAGCTTGGGCTACAACTTGCAATGCAGCAGCAATGGCAACATTATTTCTTCCAGCCATCTCAAAGTTCTACACAACAAACAACAATTTAAGACAACAAGGACAATATAACTTGACACACAACACTACATGGCTCGACACAACTCTACTACTTGGCCGGGGTGAGATTCACATCAATAAATATAGAAATATAATCATCATTCGCATTTAACAAATAAAATAGATAAATCAAATAAATATATATATATATATATACATATTCACAGCATCAAAGTTCACACACTTCATCGATGGCTACAACAACGACGACACGACAATGCAACCGACAACGACGACAAGACGACCAACAACAACAACTAATGCAATATGCATGTGGTACCGTTTAACACGTTTGAATGACAAGGCATTTCAGGGCATAAGCCCTCAACAGTTGAATGGTTAAAGCATTCCTAGGGCATGAGCCCTCAACAATTCAATGGACTAGCATTCACAGGGCATAAGCCCTCAACAGTTGAACGACAAGGCGTTCACAGGGCATAAGCCCTCAACATTTATGAGTATGCAATGGACTCTATTAAGTGTATATCTACATACAACTCTCCTGCGACAACGACAACATGAACCACAACAACTACGACTCAACAATGCATATAATTAAATATGACTTACTCTGCAACATTCGTCAATTAGCAACATAGCAATAATTGTATGATGTAACTCATTAACAATTATACTCAACAACTTGCATAAATAATTAATATAGCTATTCATAGGACAACGGTCGACCAATCAGTTATTTTACGTTCAACAGCTCCTTCAAATTATCTTAGTAATTTATGAGCATCTACCTCACACACTAACTCATCTCTTAACTCGAAACAGAGCGGCTTCTGGTACTGGCCAATTCGCCAGGCGAGTGCTCTTGTCGCCAGGCGAGAGTTGAACGGGTTTCTCGCCAGGCGAGCAGACTTGTCGCCAGGCAAATGATGAACAGGTTGCTCGCCAGGCGAGCAGACTTGTCGCCAGGCGAGCAGACTTGTCGCCAGGCAAGGGTTGAACGGGTTGCTCGCCATGGCGAGAAAGCTTATTCGTCAGGCGAGTCGCGACAGAACAGACTACGGGATTCTGCAGTTTTTCACCCCAAACCCCAATTCTCCCAAATTCTAACTCCAAAACTGGTTACAGCAATCCATTAAGGTTTTGTCCACAACTAGGATTCTTTTTAACACTCTTAAACAATATTCTTACACTCACTTTTCACCCTAAGGATCAATTCAACCCTAAATTCCCAAATTCTACAACCCTCTTGTTAAACACAAAATCAAATTATATAACTATATTCATAACATAAATCTCACCCTTACCTGAATTCGGATGAAAGAAGATTCTCAGACCTTTGATTCTCTCCCTCTTGGTTCTCTTGGCTTTCTCTCAAAACTGATATTTTTGTACGTGAAACTGTTTCTGTCAGTTTTCCTTTTTCTCTCCTAACTCCTCATAAATATTTTCTATTATATTAAATAACTCCCCCATAATTCCACTTAATTACCACTTAAATCAAATAAATATTATTTAACCCCAAACCTCTAAAATAATAATAATTCTCACTTTCTATATAAAAATATTAATAATAAATCATATGATAAAAAATAACATACCACATACTCAACAATAATTATTTAAAATTATATGAAAGACTCTAAACAAATCAGAAATAAATAATTAACAACTAGGGCGTTACAGTCTTCCTTGCTTAAGGTGCAGGTTGGGTGCATTGGAGTGTTCATCCCTTTACAGTCTGCTAGCTTGAACTTCTTCAGAAGCTCCTTAGTTTACTTTGTTTGATGAATATACACTCCATCTTTGCATTAAATAATTTGAATTCCAAGGAAGAACTTCAATTCTCCCATCATGCTCATTTCAAATTCCTCCTGCATTAACTTAGAAAATTCCTTGCAAAGAGATGCATTAGTAGAACTACATATTATATCATCAACATATATCTGCACAACAAGAATATCTTTCTCAAGAGTCCTTTTGAAGAGTGTTGTTTCAACTTGACCTCTTTTAAAATCATTTTTAATTAGGAAATTACTTAGTCTATCATACCAAGCTCTAGGAGCTTGTTTCAAGCCATATAGTGATTTATTAAGTTTATAAACACGGTCAGGATGCTTAAGATCCTCAAAACCAGGAGGTTGCTTGACAAACACTTCTTCTTCTATGACACCATTGAGAAATGTCTTCTTGACATTCATTTGATATAATATTATGCTATGATTAACTGCATAGGATAGAAGTAACCTGATTGCTTCCAATCTTGCAATTGGAGCAAATGTTTCAGTGTAATCAATGCCTTCTTGTTGAGTATAACCTTGTGCAACAAGTCTAGCTTTTTTTATGATTACATCACCTTGTTCATTCAGCTTATTTTTGAATACCCATTTTGTTCCAATAATGTTCTTATGTTGAGGTTTGGGTACCAGATCCCACAAATCATTTCTTTAAAACTAATTGAGCTCTTCTTGCATAGCTAGTATCCATCCATCATCTGAAAGTGCTTCATCAACTGTAGTAGGTTCAATCACTGATAACAATCCTATCATAAACTCTTATTGTCTCAAATATGATCTTGTTCTTCTAGGACAATCTTTGTTTCCAATGATTTGATCTTCAGGATGTGAAGACTTGTACTTGAATGTATTCTTGGATTGATTAGCTTGTTGAGAGCCATCTTGAGCTTCATCAGAAGCTACTTCATCTTGAGCTTCTGAAGTGGGTTCATCTTCTAAACTGTCTTTAAATTCTCTAGTCTGATCAGGTACTGAAGTATCTTCAGATACCTGCATATCTGCATAACTTTCACCCTGCTCTGAAGTTTTACTTCCAGGCATCTTATCATCAAACCTGGTGTGCATGGATTCTTCAACACATAGTGTATCTGAATTATACACCCTGTATGCCTTTGACCTTTCTGAGTAACCAAAAAGATTCCTCTTTGGGCTTTGGCATCAAATTGCTTTAGGTAGGTCTTATTATTTAGAATGTAACAGGTACATCCAAATTGATGAAAGTAAGAGATATTGGGTCTTCTTCCCTTAAAGAGTTCATATGATGTTTTCTCCAAGATAGGTCTGATATAAATCCTATTTTGAACATAACATCCTGTATTCACTGCTTCTACCCAGAAATGTTTAGCCAAATTATTTTTATGAATCATGGTTCTTGCTATTTCTTGTAAAGTTCTATTCTTTCTTTCTACAACCCCATTTTGTTTTGGAGTTCTAGGAGAAGAGAATTCATGAATAATTCCATGTTTTTCACAAAAAGCTTCAAATGGCTCATTTTCAAATTCTCCACCACAATCACTTCTGACTTTTAAAATTTTCATTTCTTTTCCAGACTGTATTTGAGTGCAGAAGTTACTGAATACATCATAAGCATTATCCTTACTTCTTAGGAATTTTACCCAAGTCCATCTACTGTAATCATCAACAATGACTAGTCCATATTTACTTCCATATAAGGATGCAGTGTTAACTGGTCCAAATAAATCAATATGAAGTAATTCTAAGGGTCTGGAGGTTGAGACAATGTCTTTCTGGCATGCACCACATAGCGCATCTGAATGATAATCAATGCAGGAAGGCCTTCAACCAGTTGTAACTTACTAAGCTTAGAGATTAATCTCCTGTTAGCATGTCCCAACCTTCTGTGACACATCCATTTCTTATCATTGATTGATAGAAGACAAATTACCTTTTGATCAACCAGTTCACAGAAGTTAATTTTATAGACATTTTCTAACCTCTTTCCTTTGAACACTATGGATTTGTCATCCTTGTTGATTATTGTGCAGTTGGTCTTTTCAAACATCACATCATAACCATTGTCACAAAGCTGACTAATACTCAAAAGGTTATGTTCAAGACCATCTACCAACTGTAACACCCCGTTTTCCCAACACATAAATAAACATAAAATATATGAGAGTGCATCATAAATAGGATGTCACATAACGTTCATCAAAAATCATTTCATCATAAATAGGGTTAAAATTACACTATTTATTTAAAACAACTGCTGTCAATAATTCAAATAATGTCGCAGCGGAAAACATTCAACGTTTAAATCAAAACTTGGCACTAGGCCTCAACGTCATCAACATAATAAAAACTCCAATTAAAAATGGTTCAACAGCATCTTATAAAAAGATACGTAACAAAGGAAAACAAAACACATAAGAATCCCCATCCCGTTATGTATCAGAGCATGACTCCTAAGACGACACGAGAACTCAACTCACATCAGCGGCCACTCCTGGATGTCTGCACGTTACCCACGTAGAGTCAATATTCAAACAGAAGGGGTGAGATTTCACATTCATTAATAATAAGCAACAATTCATAAAAAAGAATTAATCAATAGAAAGCATCCACAAATAATCATCAACAAGTACTTCATATAATTTCAGATATAAATCATCAATTAACTGCATTCATCAATGCAACAACAACAAATCATCAGTGCAACAACAACGACTCAACAATGCAACAACAACGATTCAACAAATGCAATATAATTATGCATGTGGTACCAACAGAGCGTCAAGCTCCCTTTGCTAATGTCATAATTCGACTTGAAAGGCATCAAGCTCCCTTCGCTACAACTAGACAGGCATACAGCCCCCTACGTGTGACAAATGCTTATGCAATGATACGACTAAAAAATGCAACAACTATAACATCGTAATTCACAAAAGATTAAAATATCCACAAAAGATTTTCATGTCAAACTAAAGCTACTGGAATCATAACTTAATCATCAACAACTGTCATTTAGAAACCAAAGATCAACTCAAAACAGAAACGTGTGGAATATATACAAGAACGCGAAACATGGCATGCTGCCATTAAGCAATTCGCTGTGGCGAGTAGGGCTACTCGCCGTGGCGAGCTGACAGTAGCTCACTATAAAGATTTCATTGTGGCGAGCAAAACTACTCGCTGTGGAAAGCGATAACTGGGTCACTCGCTAGGCGAAGGAAACATACTCGCCGTGGCGAGTTATCCACTACTCGCGAGACGAGGATAATCGCTCGTTGTGGCGAGCGACGACAAACAGAACTACGAACAACACGAACAGAATTTCAGAATTTTGCCCCAAAACCCAATTTTCAACACCCTAACTCCCAAAATTGATAGAAAACATTACCTACTGATACTCTACAACCTAGACAGCAACTTTTACATTAATTCATGTGATTACCTATGTTCTTAACAATTTAATTCAATTCAAAACCTAATTTTCACAACCACAACAATTCAACATCAAGAGATTAAACCTTTTCAGAATTATTACTTATGATTAAATAAGGTTAGTCCCACTGTTACCTTAGATTGGTTGATTTTCAGAACTCTACAAGCTTCTCCTCTTTATCTCCCAAAAACCGTTTTCTTAAAGTTTTCTCTGTTTTCTCCCAAAACTATTTTCCTGTTCTAACCCTAATTCTCTAATGTTCTCATCTATTTATAATCTCTCCTATTCTTAACCTAACAAACTCCTCTATTTACCAAACTACCCTTATGCCTCATTAAATCTAATCTAATTAGATTCCTTCACTTTTTATGTCATAACAACCTACTAATAAACACTAAAAATCATCACATAGCAACATATATCAAAATTATTGAAATAAACTAATAAAAAGACTTCAAACTCGATAAAATAATTAAATAAATAAAATAGGGCGTTACAACTCTCCCCCACTTAGAATATTTTCGTTCTCGAAAATTTACCTCTCTCAAACAACTCTGAATACGACTCCAGCATTTTGCTCTCCAACTCCCACGTCAAACTTTCACCAGCCGCTCTTCCCCAAACGAATTTCACAAGAGGTATATCCTTGCCTCTCAACTTTTTCACTTCGCGACCTTCAATCCTCACTGGTAAGGTCTCGATCGTAAGATTGTCTATCACTTGCACATCATCTTTTGGACTCACATGAGATGGATCCGAAACATACTTCCGAAGTTGGGACACATGAAACACATCATGTAAATTCAAAAGATGCGGTGGTAAACCCACTCTATACGCAACCGCCCCAACTCTTTCCGAAATCTGATACGGACCAATAAACCTCGGAGTCAACTTCTTTGATTTTAGTGCTCGTCCAACACCGGTCACAGGGGTGACTCTCAAAAACACATGGTCTCCTTCTTGAAACTCAAGATTCTTCCTACTCTTATCATGATAACTCTTCGGCCTACTCTGCGACGCTTTCATCTTTTCCCTAATCAACTTAACCTTCTCAGTAGTCTGTTGGACAATCTCTGGTCCTAGTACCACACTCTCACCTGACTCGTACCAACACAATGGAGTTCTGCATCTTTGACCATACAATGCTTCGAACGGTGCCATTCCAATGCTAGAATGGTAACTGTTATTGTAAGTGAACTCGATCAATGAAAGATAAGTACCAATGATCTTGCCAGACTGGTTGCCTCTAAACTTCACACTTCCTCCTTCTTTCATTGTGAGGGTGAGGAACATAGACTTCTCTTCTGTCATATGTCTTGAGCAACCGCTGTCTAGGTACCATGATTATTGCTTTTCCTTTACTCTTAGGCATTTCTCATTTTCTTCTTCTGAGTCTGATTCAGGTTCTGCTTCTGAAGTCACTGTTGTAACACCCTATTCCTATTAAACGGTAAAACGCGCGAATATACAAACATATTCTAGAAATAGATGTTACGTCGACAACAAACTTCAAAATTCACAATTATAAATTACCATGATTCATTAACATAGTAGCGGAACATATCAAGCATATAAGCAATATCTCCAATCTCATGATAATAAATACATAATCTCATCCTCAAACATCGGATATAAATGAATCATGTCATAACTCCTCGAAATCAACATATGATAAACAAAATTCAACATATAAACGTTATCCTAGATCAGAGCCCTAATATAGACGCGCACAAAAAGAAATAGAGGACTCCTGCTCCTCAGCAACATCAAGCAAACAAGCTACCAAGTCTCCTCAAGGTCGTCACCTTCGATGCAACAAAAACATCGAATGTAAGGTTTCACGCCCCGCCTTACATTGGACATAAGTCTGTCACCAAACAATTAATGCATGAATGTCGTGTCATTTTTTGGAGATCATAGCTATTTAATTAGCTTTGACTCACTAATTTATTTCACGACTGAACTTTTTATTTTTTAGAGAAAGTGGAAAAAAGTTCAATTACCACCTTAAAAAAGATTTAGGGCTTTGGGTTAGTTATATTTAGGGAAGGTGTTAGCACTCTAAATATTCGTAGTATTCTACGAGAACCTCTTAATTTTATTCATTTTTCGTGCTATTACTTGCTTGCTTAAAAAAAGAATTAAATGGTGATTAAAGAAAAGAAAGAGGCCTATTATCTACATTTTTTAATTGATTTGAGAGGACAAGGTCCTTTTCCTACGTACCCATGAGGGATCAAAACCTCGTAGTTCGGGGTAGAAATTGAAGTTTGATTTGTTTTGTGTTTTTCTATTAGTTTTGAAAATGGTTTTGAAATAAAAAGCCAAATGGCAAAAAGAATTCGTTTGTATTTTTTAAATTAAAAGGAAATGACTTGAAGTATGGTTAAATGGATTGAAATCTGATTAAGAAAAAAAATGAAAATGGAACGTCACTTGATTGAAAATCAAGGTTTATTATGAAAATGAGTTTTTTTGTGAGTTTTGGATTATTAGCATGTTTTTGTTTTTTTTATTATTAATTAAAACAATAGAAATAAACTAACGTAACAATAAAGTAAAAGCACGGGGATTATTAGTGACGTTGGATCACCATAAAAATCTCTAACCTAATTTTTTTTACATTTTATTAATATATAAAAGCGGAAAAATAAATAAAGTAAAGACATATGCATGATTGTTCTCATTTATATTTAAATTGGATCTAAGTACATTCTAAATATATGCAAATAAGTAAATGACAATAATTATATGATGATACTAAATAATTAAATGAAATGCAAAAGAAAATAACAAGAAATAAAATGGATGAAAAAAAAGAAATAAAAGACAGGGATAAACGAATGGACTAAAGTACTGAAGGGATAAAATTCCGAAGAGACTTTTCCGAAGGGACTTTTTCCGAAGGGGCAGAAATAATTAGAGGGGGAAAAGAATAGCTCGTCAACACAAGCTAAGGGAGAAAGAAGAGAGAAAAACTCTTTGACAAATCAAGAGAAGTTTTTGGTCCCTCAAATGTTCAACAAGGGCTCCTATTTATATTGAAATTTTGATAGAGGAGCGTTGAAAAATGCTTCAGCCAAACTGCACATTTAAAATCCAATTATGTTGCTATTGAATGCCCATAAAACCAACAAATGTTTTGAAAACAAGTCAAATATTTGAGAGGCACGTCAATAGTTCACAAGGATGTCAAAGGAACCATTTGTTTGATGATAAAACCAATATGCCAAATTTAGAGAAACATGTTTATGATAACCATTTAAAGCCATTAATGAAAATTGTAGTTGAGCAAGAAAACCGAACAAAAAAAAAACTTTGCATAAAAAATAAATTGGTCATGTAAAATAAATTAGTATAACATGCTTTATAGAAAAAATAATGTCGAGTAAATCTTAGGTCAAAAATTGGGGTATGACAGATGCCCTTATTTAAGTTTCTTCGTCTGGAGATTTGAAGATGGAATCTTTGATTTGACGGGCTGAATAGACTTAAATACAAAGTACACCTATTTTTTATCCTAAGATACTGTGAATGCATGTGAAGCAATTATGAATGCAAGACGGCATAGATGACTCGTGCAACACCCCGTTTTCCCAACATAAAAATTTCGTAAATAAATCAGAGTATTCACATAACGGAATGTGACATTTCTTTCATAAAATCATAAACGGATTAAATAACTATTTATCATTCAATTTCATTAACAAAATCTTTAAAGTATCGCAGCGGAATTTATTTAAACCTGTAAAATAGTCTTTGGCACAAAGGCCTCATCATAAAAGTCTCATAAAACAAAGTCAACATCGTTATCATAAATCTTCATAAATAATACGTAAGGAATAGAAAAGCAATAACAAAGATCCCATCCCGTTACGTATCAGAGCTCATAAGACACAACGAGAGAAATCCTCACACGACATCACCTAATCTTGATTACCTGCAAGTTACTCAGAAGAAGAGCAACATTTCCAAGCAGAAGGGGTGAGATTCACAAAACAATAATATTAAGCATATAATTCAACAATTATATTTAACAACATAACGTAAACATATTATAACAAGTATCAGGTATCATCATCATAATCATCATAATCAACTTCATAATCAACTTCAAAATTTACCTAACAACTTGACTTGACAATGCAACTTTAACTTGACTATGCAACTTAATCATCTTACTCATGCATGTGGTACCAACCTAGGGCATAAGCCCTCGTCGCTTTTTGAGCATAAATATACTCATAGGGCATAAGCCTTCGTCGTTATTGAGCAAAAGCTCCTAGGGCATGAGCCCTCGTCTCTGTTGAGCAAAAGCTCTTAGGGCATAAGCCCTCGTCTTTAAATGAATATGCATGGACTCAACGTCTTACAACTTAGACAACACAACCATCTTATATGACTCTAATAATTTGGAAATGAATTTTTTTTGGTTTTTTGTGTTACCATTTTTCCAGAACAAGCACGAAACAAACTCGGGATCAAAACGATCAAAGCGCTCTCCATTTGACAAGCCCTGGCTACCACCTCTTCAGTGATAACTATTGGTATTCCCATCACAGCAGACCTTACTTCAAGACCATTGTACGGTCTTAAACCCATTTGGTCTCTGTTCTTGCCAGCAAGACTGGGGTTGTTTCAGATTGCAACTGTTTCTTCCAAAGTAGCTTCAGCTTTGTCGTAGACTTCTGACCTAACCCAAAAATCTCTAACAAGCTCCTGATATGTTGGTCCATTCAACATACCAAAGTATCTCATCATTCCTTGTGATAAGAAATGAGGTGTAACGTCAACTCCATGACGACTAAGCGAACCAAAATCTACTGGAGATTCAACTTGAATATCCAGAGTCTCCTTGATGATGTTCATTGTTCTGGGTTTGATAACGTAGGACCTTCCGGACTTGATTATGACACCAAATTGGATGAGATCACTTGCCATTAGGGTTTTCTAAGAGTTTGATTTGAGAACAAAAAAGTTTTGCAAAGTATTGAAAAACAAGAAATTTGTTCAGAGAGAAAATCAAAGAGTGAAAAGAGAAGTGAGTTGTGTGTGTTATGTATTTATAGAGAAAAAGTTTGAAAACTGTTTGGAAAGAATAGGGGACAAACAAACACAAACAATAAATACATATAGCATGCAGCCGTAAAAGTATTGGGACAAAGCGAAGGTAACTTGTTTAACGTAATGAAATCATTGCCCTTTGAGTTCTTACCCAATACAGACAGGCCACGTCTGAGAAACTGTAAAGTAACGGTCACCATAGTGGGGCAGGTGTTACTGAACTCAACAATCACGCTTCCACTAATACGAGCTTCTGAGAGTCTAAAGATTCCTCACCAGAGTCTGAATAGTTTATCAGAAGCTTTTATCAGAGTATCTTTAAGAGGGTCTGATTCTCAAATAGCTTCTGAATATTTTCAGAGTCTGAATTCTGTTTTCAGAGGCGCACATTACCCAGAGACATAGCACATGTTCAAATTTTTCTTTATGAAATCAAATCTTTCAACAGATAAGGGTTTAGTAAATATATCAGCCCATTGATGATCAGTATCAATGAATTGAATATCTAAAATTCCCTTTTGAACATAGTCTCTTATAAAATGATGTTTAATCTCAATGTGCTTTGTACTTGAATGCAGAATTGGATTCTTAGACAAACATATAGCTGCCGTAATATCACAATAAATTGGGATATGGTTTTCAGTTATTTGATAGTCCTCAAGCTGATGTTTCATCCAGAGTAGCTGTGTACAACAACTAGCAGCTGAGATGTATTCTGCTTCTGCTGTAGACAAAGCAATGGTTGCTTGCCTCTTGCTAGCCCAGGATATCAGATTCTCTCCCAAGAATTGACAATTGCCACTGGTAGATTTTCTTTCAATCCTGTCTCCAGCATAGTCAGCATCACAGAATCCAACTAGCTTGTAGTCAGAGGATTTCTTGTAAAGAAGTCCAAGATTAGTAGTTCCTTTCAGATATCTAAAGATTCTCTTAACAGCAGTTAAGTGAGACTCTCTAGGCCTGATTGAAACCTTGCACACAAACATACACTGTATAAAATATATGGTCTGGATGCAGTTAGGTATAACAAAGAACCAATCATACCTCTATACAGCTTCTGATCAACTTTGGTTCCTTGATCTTCTTTGCTTAGAGTGCAGGTTGGATGCATTTCTTCAGAAGCTCTTTCGTATACTTGGACTGATGAACGTAGACTCCATCTTTGCATTGGTTGATTTGAATTCCAAGAAAGAACTTCAATTCTCCCATCATGCTCATTTCAAATTCATCCTGCATTACTTTCGAAAACTCTTTGCAAAGTGAACTATTTGTAGAACCAAAAATGATATCATCAACATAAATCTGAACTATAAGAATGTCTTTCTTCAGAGTCTTTCTGAATAGAGTAGTGTCAACTTGTCCTCGTTCAAAGTTGTTTTGAATCAAGAAATTACTTAGTCTTTCATACCAAGCTCTGGGAGCTTGTTTCAAGCCATAGAGTGATTTCTTTAATTTATAAACATGCTTTGGATGCTTTAAATCTTCAAAGCCAGGAGGTTGTTTGACATATACTTCTTCAGAAATGACACCATTAAGAAATGCACTCTTAACGTCCATTTGATACAGGGTTATGTTGTGATTAACTACATAGGAAAGAAGTAACCTGATTGCTTCCAATCTTGCAACTGGAGCAAACGTTTCTGTGTAATCAATGCCTTCTTGCTGACTGTAGCCCTGCGCAACAAGTCTGGCCTTGTTTCTGATTACTTCTCCTTGTTCACTAAGCTTATTTCTGAACACCCACTTGGTTCCAATGATGTTCTTGTGATCAGGCTTAGCTACTAGATCCCATACTTCATTCCTTTTGAATTGATTCAGTTCTTCTTGCATTGCCAGAATCCATCCTTCATTTCCAAGAGCTTCTTCAACAGAGGTTGGTTCAATAACAGATAATAATCCTAAAGCAGACTCTTCTTGTCTGAAATGCGATCTTGTTCTCAAAGGACTTTCTTTATTGCCAATTATCTGATCTTCTGGATGTGAAGACTTGTATTTGAAAGATTGTTTGGATTGACTAGTTTGCAAAGAACCATCTTGAGCTTCATCAGAAGCTTCTTCATTAGGAACTTCAGGGGTTGTTCCAGTCTCTGAAGTATCTTCAGATTCTGGAATCTGATCAGATTCTGAGTTATCATCAGAATCTTGAGATTCTGCATGACTTTCATCTTGCACTGGAGTTTCACTTCCAGGCACTTTGTCATCGAATCTGACATGCATAGCTTCTTCCACACATTGTGTTTCTGAATTATACAGCCTGTATGCCTTAGAGCGTTCAGAGTAACCTAAAAAGATTCCCTTTTGAGCTTTGGCATCAAATTTCTTTAGGTAGACTTTGTTGTTCTGGACATAACACATACATCCGAACTGATGAAAATAAGATATGTTGGGTTTTCTTCCTTTAAAGAGTTCATAAGCTGTTTTGTTCAACAGAGGTCTAATATAGATTCTGTTCTGAACATAACACGCTGTGTTTACTGCTTCTGCCCAAAAATGCTTAGCCAGATTATTCTCATGGATCATGGTTCTAGCCATCTCTTGTAAGGTTCTGTTCTTTCTCTCTACGACTCCATTTTGTTGTGGAGTTCTAGATGCAGAGAATTCATGAATAATTCCATGTTTTTCACAGAAAACCTCAAAAGGCTCATTTTCAAATTCTCCTCCATGATCACTTCTGACTTTCAAGATTTTCATTTCCTTCTCTGATTGAATTTGGATGCAGAATTTACTAAACACAGAATATGAATCATCTTTAGTTTTCAGAAATTTAACCCAACACCATCTACTGTAGTCATCAACAATAACTAGTCCATATTTACTTCCATATAAGGATGCAGTGCTCACTGGTCCAAATAAGTCAATATGAAGTAACTCCAAGGGTCTGGAAGTTGAAAAAATTTCTTTCGGCTTGAAGGGACTCTTGACAATTTTCCCTTTCTGACATGCTCCGCAAAGAGCATCTGAGTGATAGTCAATGTCTGGTAGGCCTTTGACAAGTTGCAACTTGCTAAGCTTAGAGATTAATCTCCAGTTAGCATGTCCCAAACGTCTATGCCACAGCCACTTCTTATCACCCATTGACAAAAGGCACACAACCTTCTGATCAGTCAGTTCTGAGAATTTTATCTTGTATACATTGTTTCTTCGTTTTCCCTTAAAGACTATGGACTGATCATCCTCGTTAACCACTGTGCAGTTGTTCTTATTAAACAATACATCATAACCACTGTCACATAATTGACTTATGCTTAGTAAGTTATGTCTAATTCCATCAACGAACCACACATTACTGATTGAGATCAAAGAGTTACCAATGGTTCCAGTACCAATGATTTTGCCAGTCTGGTTTCCTCTAAATCCCACAGTTCCTCCCTCTTTCATGGTTAGGGTTAGGAACATAGACCTTTCTCCCGTCATGTGACGCGAGCAACCACTGTCCAGGTACCAAGCCTTGTGCTTTTCTAGTCCTTTTAGACATACCTCCAGCATCAATAATTTCATACTTAGGTACCCATATTCTCATGGGTCCTTTTTGGTTAGTCTTAGAACCATTGAACTTCTTTCGTAAGTTACGTTTTGAAGTCATTGGCAATGTTTTCTCCCATACCTTGGGTTTGGAACCGTTTGGTTTAGGTTTCAACTTGCCTTTCACAGTTTCTCTTCTTTGAAACTTGGGCTTTGGTTTTTCAGACTCTGGCTTTTTCAGAGTCTGTTTATCAGACTTTGAATGTTTCAGAGTCTGAGACTTTAAAGCTTTGGGTTCAAAGTTTTTCAGACCCTTTAACTTAACATTATGAGATTTGACTTAGTCAGAATCTTAGAAGTAGAAGTTGTAGGTTCTGAATGAGTCACTGTGTTGACTTCATCAGACTCTCTTACAAAGTGATTTTTCAACGCCTCTCTGGCTCCATCAGGACCAGGTTTCAGAGTCATTTCATTTGAGTTTCCTCCAATGAATCCAAGACCCTGTCCACTGTTCTGATACGTGCTATAGATCATGGATGCAACCCTTGATCTGTCAATTCCAGTAGCAATAAATTCTTGCTGAGCAACATCTTGCTCACTTAAGTATTTACAGCTACACTTCTTGATCAATAAAGAGATATTTTCTTCTTTTAAATCTTCTAATTCCAACAGAGTTGAATTATGTCTTTTTGACAGCTTATCAAGCTGTTGTTTGACTTTCTTCAACTCAGTGGTCTTAGCTTTAAAATGACCAAGAAGCTCTTTGACAGATTCTACAAGTTCAGATCTTGTGAGTTCAGAATATACCTCTGTTTCATTTTCAGAGTCTGCATCTGATTCTGCCTCAGGTGTCTCTTTAATAGATTCGGTTGTAGCCATTAGTCCAACATCTACATTGGCTTCACCATCAGCATCATCATCCTCAGACCCTGTTTCATTATCAAGAACTTCCCAGGTGGCCATCAGACTTTTCTTGATCTGCTTCTTAAACTTGCTTGACTTGAAGGTTGGCCTCTTTGACTTGGATTTCTCCTTCTGCAGTTCTGGACACTCAGCAATAAAATGTCCAGTCTTCTTGCAGTTGAAGCAACCTTTCTGATCCTCCTTTTTGAACCCCTTCCCACTGCTCTTGCTCAGAAATCTCTTGTTCTTCTTAGCAAGGTACTGCATTCTGCTTGAAAGCATATCCATTTCCTTTGCAACATCAGGATCCTCCTCTGAGCTTTCAGAAGCTGAAGACTCATTTTCAGACTCTTCAACCTTGAGAGCCTTTGAAGACCTTCCTTTTGATTTTAAGGCAATGGTTTTGGACTTTCTTGCAGAATCATGTTCATTGAGACTTAACTCATGAACCTTGAGTGAGCTTACAAGATCTTCAACACTTAAAGTGTTTAAATCTTTAGCCTCCTCAATTGCAGTGACCTTTGGTCTCCATCTAGAGGGTAAGCTCCTTAAAATCTTGCTAACATGATCAGAAGCTATGTAACTCTTCTTCAGTATCTGAAGACCAGATACTAGAGTTTGAAATCTTGAGTACATCTGCTCAATACTTTCATCCTCTTTCATCTTAAATAGTTCATACTGATGAACTAACAGAAGAGCTTTAGCTTCCCTGACCTTTTTGCTTCCTTCGTAGTTAGCACAGAGAGAAGCAAACATGGCTCTAGCAGTAGATTTGTCACTCATCTTCATGTATTCCATTTTAGGAATAGCAGTGACAAGAGCCCCTCTGATGATATGATGTTTCTTATAGATTTTCTTTTGAGCAGCAGTGTGAAGTTTGCGGTGAATGGCAGCACCTTCGTCATCAAGTTGTAAGTCACCAACACCATCTTCAAGTATGTCCCAGAGTTCTTCATCAAGACCCATGACATAACTATAGAAGTTGGTTTTCCACCAAGAAAATTCTTTAGGATCACCATTGAACTTAGGAATTTTTCCATCATCAGCCTATTTACTGCTGTTATTGGATCCATAGTCATATGGTATAGCAGCACCAGAAGTAGCACCAGAAGAAGACGGTTCACTGGAAGACATGTTTTTCTCTGGATCTTTTCTGTTACACGGTTAAGTGCTATGACAACAGAGCCGGAGCTCTGATACCAACTGAAGGTGAGAAAAACACAAGAAGGGGGGGTTGAATTGTGTTTGCTTTTCGCAGCTATTGAAGAGTGAGAATCTAATTCCTTTAAACTCAGAGTCTGATTGAGATCAGAGTCTGATAGGAGATTAGGTTCTGATTGCAGCGGAATAATCAAGAGATAGAGAGAAGAGAGAACACAAGCAATTATACAGGTTCCTTCCACAAACCGGAAGTAGTCCTGTCCCCCTTGTACTTCCAAGGAGAGTTCACTAAAATGTAATATCAAATTACAAGTTGCTCAAACACACAGTATGAGACTTCCTTGCTCAAGCACACAGGCGAGAGACTTCCTTGCTCAAAGACACAACTAAGAGACTTCCTTGCTCAATGGACGCAGCCAAGAGACTTCCTTTGCTCAAGCACAAAAGCAAGAGACTTTTACACAATTACAGAAAATTGAATAGAGTTGAAACACTTGACAACAATAAAAATGTGTTTCAATTACAACAAAGACAGACTCTGTTTTACACAAAAGACAGACTCTGGTTTTCTGTGAAACTTAGAAATTCTAGAATACTCAGTTTGTAAGAATCTAAGTTGATGATGTGCTTTTGTTAAGACTCAGTTGAATACGAAAGCAGCGCAATGTAATTTTTCAAGTTGTAGAGTCCCACAATTCTTCAAGTCTTCTATCCTTTATATAGGCGTAGGAAAGAGACGTTGAGTCATCCAGCACATCAGGATGATTTCTGAAGCTTGATCAATGATTGTTGATCCGTTGCTTGATTTGGTAATAGTCCTTCAATAGCATCATTTGAATTCCATTCCCTTTGAGGATCAATACCGGTAGACACAGTTGCCAAACTGTACGAGGTAGTGGAGTAGTGGAAACAAAGTTCGTACAACGTACTCTATACTGGCCTGCAATCTTTGTCTTTGTGCTTCCCACGCTCAAGTTGACTTTGAAGCTAGCCGTTACTCCATTTGAGAGTTTCTATTGCATCGCAATGCAGTAGAAATCCTTGTTAGCAGATTATCAAATTTGTGGCTTCAGACTCACTGTAGCACTATGCTTCTGATAATCTTCAGACTCTCTTGGTTTTCAGATTCTGATGGTCTTCAGACTCTGATACAGTCTTCAGACTCTCTTTGGCACAGTCTTCAGACTATCTTCGATGCAGTCTTCATACTCTCTTTGGCACAGTCTTCAGACTCTCTTCGATACAGAATCACAAGCAACAAGCTTCTCTGGATTATTTGCTCTTTAATATTGTTCAAACAGAATACTTTGTAAGATATAAATCTTAATTGATATCCTGCATACTTAAACAAATATTAGCAATATCCAATTGACAACTTTTTAATACCTTGTTATCATCAAAACTCAAAACGTGGTATTGCTGAACACCTTTGTTCCAACAGACCTCTGTTGAACAAAACAACATATGAACTCTTTAAAGGAAGGAAACCTAAGATATCTTATTTTCATCAGTTTGGATGTACATGTTATATCCTGAACAATATAGTCTATCTAAAGAAATTTGATGCCAAAGCTCAGAAGGGAATCTTTTTAGGTTACTCTGAACGATCTAAGGCATACAGACTGTATAATTCAGAAACACAATGTGTTGAAGAATCTATGCATGTCAGATTTGATGACAAAGTGCCTGGAAGTGAAACTCCAGAGCAAGATGAAAGTTGTGCAGGATCTCAAGATTATGATATCAACTCAGAATCTGATCAGATTCCAGAATCTGAAGATACTTCAGAAGCTGGAGCATCCCCTGAAGTTCCAAATGAAGAAGCTTCTGAAGAAGCTCGAGATGGTTCTCAGCAAGCTAGTCAATCCAAACATTCATTCAAATACAAGTCTTCACATCATAAGGATCAAATAATTGGCAATAAAGGTAGTCCCAGAAGAACTAGATCGTATTTCAGACAAGAAGAGTCTGCCTTGGGATTATCATCTGTTATTGAACCAACCACTATTGAAGAAGCACTTGGAGATGAAGGATGGATTCTGGCAATGCAAGATGAACTTAATCAATTCAAAAGGAATGAAGTGTGGGATCTAGTAGCTAAGCCTGAACACAAAAACATTATTGGAACTAAATGGGTGTTCAGAAATAAGCTTAGTGAACAAGGAGAAGTAATCAGAAACAAGGTCAGACTTGTTGCGCAGGGCTACAGTCAACAAGAAGGCATTGATTACACATAAACATTTGCTCCAGTTGCAAGATTGGAAGCAATCAGGTTACTTCTTTCCTATGCAGTGAATAACAACATAATCTTGTATCAAATGGACGTTAAGAGTGTGTTTCTTAATGATGTCATTTCTGAAGAAGTCTATGTCAAACAACCTCCTGGCTTTGAAGATTTAAAACATCCATAGCATGTTTATAAATTGAAGAAATCACTATATGGCTTGAAACAGGCTCCCAGAGCTTGGTATGAAAGACTAAGTAATTTCTTAATTCAAAATGACTTTGAAAGAGGACAAGTTGACACTACACTATTCAGAAAGACTCTGAAGAAGGACATTCATATTGTTCAAATTTATGTTGATGATATCATTTTTGGTTCAACTAATAGTTCACTTTGCAAAGAGTTTTCTAAGGTAATGCAGGATGAATTTGAAATGAGCATGATGGGAGAATTGAAGTTCTTTCTAGGAATTCAAATCAACCAATGCAAAGATGGAGTCTATGTTCATCAGTCCAAATACACTAATGAGCTCCCGAAGAAGTTCAATCTTGAGGACTGCAAAGAAATGAACACTCCAATGCATCCAACCTGGACTTTGAGCAAAGAAGATCAAGGAACCAAAATTGATCAGAAGCTGTATAGAGGTATGATAGGTTCTTTGTTATACCTAACTGCATCCAGACCATATATTTTATTCAGTGTATGTCTGTGTGCAAGGTTTCAATTAGATCCTAGAGAGTCTCACTTAACAGCTGTTAAGAGAATCTTTTGATATCTGAAACGAACTACTAATCTTGGACTTCTGTACAAGAAATCCTCTGACTATAAGCTAGTTGGATTTTGTGACGCTGACTATGCTGGAGACAGGATTGAAAGAAAATCAACCAGTGGCAATTGTCAATTTTTGGGAGAGAATATGATATCCTGGGCTAGCAAAAGGCAAGCAACTATTGCTTTGTCTACAACAGAAGCAGAATACATCTCAGCTGCTAGTTGTTGTACACAGCTACTCTGGATGAAACATCAGCTTGAGGATTATCAAAAAACTGAAAAATGTATCCCAGTTTATTGTGATAACACAGCAGCTATATGTTTATCTAAGAATCCAATTCTACATTCAAGAGCAAAGCACATTGAGATTAAACATCATTTTATAAGAGACTATGTTCAAAAAGGAATTCTAGATATTCAATTCATTGATACTCATCATCAATGGGCTAATATATTTACTAAACCTTTGTCTGTTGAAAAATTTGATTTCATAAAGAAAAATTTGAACATGTGTTATGTCTCTGGTTAATGTGCGCTTCTGAAAACAGAATTCAGACTCTGAAAGATACTCAGAAGCTAATTGAGTATCAGACTCTCTTTTGGAGACTCTGGTGAACATAAGCTTCTGAAATACACTCAGACTCTGTTAAGGAATCTTTGACTCTCAAGAAGCTCGTATTAGTGGAAGCATGACTGTTAAGTTCAGTAACATCTGCCCCACTACGGTGACAGTTACTTTTTTAGTTCTCAGACGTGGCCTGTCTGTATTGGGTAAGAACTCAAAGGGCAATGATTTTATTACGTTTAACAAGTAACCCTCGCATCTTCCCAACACCTTTACGGCTGCATGTTCACTAGTCTTTATTACTCTTGTTTGTTTGTCCCCTTATCTTTCCAAAAGGTTTTCTATTCTTTCACTATAAATACCAATCACACACAACTCACTTCACTTTTCACACTTTGATTATTTCTCTGAACATTTCTCTCGTTTTCAGTCTTTGAAAAACTTTTTGTTCTCAAAATCAAAACCTAGAAACCTTACAAATGGCAAGTGATCTTATTCAATCTGGTGTGATAATCAAAACCGGAAAGTCTTACGTGATTAAACCCAGAACCATGAACATTATTAAAGAGACTCTGGAAGTTCAAGTTGAATCTCCGGTGGATTTTGGTTCCCTTATAAGGCATGGTATAAATGTCTCTTCTCATTTCTTATCACAAGGAATGATGAGTTATTTTGGTATGTTGAATGGACCAACATATCAAGAGTTGGTTAGAGACCTCTGGGTTAGAGCAGAAGTTTTTGACAAGGACGACGCTACCAACGAAGAAACTGCTGCAATCATGAACAACCCCTCTTTGGCTGACAAGACGAGGAAGCAAATGGGTTTGAGACCGTACAAAGGTCTTGAAATTAGGTCTGCTGTGATGGGGATTCCAATCCTTATTACTGAAGAAGTAGTTGCCAGAGCTTGCAGGGTAACTAATGAAGGTAAATTCCAATGGAATGTGGACAAGAAGAGTGAGTGGATGGGTATCTGCAACAAACTCTTATTTGAAGGAAGACCCTCAAATAAGTTGGTAGACATGCATCCTGAGCATAGGGTTCTTCTGAAGATCATACTAGATAGTATGCTTCAAAAAGGTGGAGGAACAGACACTCTGTCTGTTGATCACAAAGTGCTTCTGTACTTTTTGATTAAGAAGCAGAAAATAAACTTTCCAAGGTACGTGATGTACCACATGTGCTGGGCTATCATAAAAAGCCAAACAGAATCCAGAAGACAAGTTCCTTTTGGAAGATTAAACTCTGAGATTCTGTATCAAGGAGGCCTCTTGAAGGTCTTGACAGAATCTAGTGTTGTATCAAACGCTCAGCTTGGAACAGTGACAGGGAGAATCATCAATGACAAGACTCTTCAATACATGAAGATTGTTGGGAGATTCAACCCTTCTAATCAAGATATTAAGGAATCTTCTGTTCAATCAGATTTGATGATGGACTTCCCTCCTATTTCCAAAGAAGACAATCCTGAAGTCCTAGCAAGATTTGTAGTAGATTACTACAATGAAACTGGTAGAATAATCAACTATTCTGCCATTCCTGAGACTGCTGGAGGAGGACCTCTTAAGGTTAAAGGCAAAAGGACCAAGGAAGTTAATCTAGAGGAAGAGGAAGAGAAGCAAGAGCCTCCTAAGAAGAAGAAAAAGTCTACAGCTCTTCCAGGAGTGTCTATTGGTGCCTCTGAGACCATAGCTCCTATGCCTTTGTCTATCTCTTCTGCATCCAAGGAAATTAAGGAAAGGATAAAGAAACCCAAGGACGAGAAGAAAGCTAAGGACTAGAAGAAGGCAAAGAATGAGAAGAAAGCCAAGAAAGGCAAAGCTGACAGAGATTACAAGAAGCTGGCTGAAGAAGTTGCTGAATTTCTTGATACTGATTCTGATGGAGAAGAAAGTCAGGTCAAGAAAAGAAAGATGGAAGTTGTTCCTGTGGCTAAGGATGTAGCACAGAAGATAGGTACTTCTATATCTATGATTGAAGATGAACATGCTGCTGGCAAGGCAATGGCTGCAGAAGTTGTGGCTGAAGGACTTAAGGATGAGACTATGAAAGAAGCTGCTAAGTTACTTGCATCAGCTTTAAAACAGAAGAGTCAGGTTGCCTCTGCAGAGGCTGATCTATCAGAAGCTACTCTGTCTGATTCCTCTGATCAGCAAGCGTCTCTAGAAGCTGGCATTGGCACCTCAGGTAACATTGCATTTAACTCACCTACCTCTTCTGCGAATCAAGAGTCCTCATCTGATACTGAATCAGATAACATACCCTTGAGCCAAGTCCTTCCATCCCTTAGAAATAAAACCCCCTCTCCAATCAAACCTATATCATCCTTTGACCCACTTGATCCCAGAATAGCTGAATATGTTGATTCAACTATTGACAGTGTTATTCAAGACACCATCACAATGTCTCTAAACTTACCCTCTGACCACCCTGCTCAACCATCATTTCTCAAACCACTTCAGGCAATTCAACCTACTGAAGAACCTGAAGTAACCATTCAATCAACTCAACCATCCCCCCAACATGAAACTATTTGTGTAGACTCTCCAGACACCCTAGATTCTCTTGAAAGACACCTAGGAGGAGAACTACCAAAGACCCCCGGAAAATCCAAAACAACAAAAGCTACATAATCTGTTTCAAAACCAGACTCTGTACCCCAAACTTCAGAAATTCTAACCCTAGCTTCAATTGAACCAATTTCTGAAACTGTAGAGGAACCAGTCTCTGAGATTCTGGAACAAGTTTCTAGTGTTATACCAGAACTTGTAACAGAACGCATAGCAGAGCCTGTGTCTGAAACAGTTACTGAACCTCTTTCTCAACCTCAAATTGTTGTAACTGGCTTCCAAACCTTACAAACAATAGTAGCCTCTGAACCTTCAGTTTTTGAACCTCACAACCTCTTTGATTCGTTGAAGATAGATGAGTTTTATGGAATGTCATCTAAGCTCAAGGATATTATTGACCAACGGTTTGTGCCAGTCCTCAATGTAAGCTATGATGATAAGTTCTCCACTCTGAAGACTGAATTTGTGGATTTTGTCACCAAAAATCAGAAGGCTGCTGTAAAAGAACAAGCTGATGTTCTTGCCAAACAGGTGGAAGAAGTTAAGAAAGCTGAGGAAGCAAAGGCTAAGAAGAAAGCTCCTATTCTGCGGTTGGAGTATAAACCATTCTTTGATGATGATCAATACAATCCAAGGGAAACAATGGTTTATGATTCATTGAAGAAGAAGCTTCACAGAGTTCAGGAATAAGCTAGACTTGAGAGAGAAGCTCATCTCAGAAGAACTGAAGCTCTAGAAGAGATTGTCAAGAAACAACAAGAGGATCTCCAGAAATTGATGGATCACATTGCCAAATAAAACCAACCTTAGTTGCACAATTTCAATGTTTTGTTTTGCTTGTATTCTTATCTTGCTTATTTCTATTATCTTCTGATCTTTCATTTTATAAGATTATTCAAGTTTTACTTCATCTATATGTGCTTCTGATATTTTTTTTTTGCTCTGAATCTTATATGTTTTCGCTCTGAATCTTGTTTCTCATTTTCTTTAAAAAAAATTTTACCCTCACTTGAAGTCATTTAAAAAGGGGGAGAAACTTGTTTCTGAACCTTTTTGTTGATGACAAAAGGGGGAAAAAGATCAGTGAGTTCTATGTAAAGTTAAAGGGAAATTTGCGAAAGGTACTTAGTTAGATTCTGAGCCCCCATGAAAAAGAATCTTTTCTCATATTCGTTTATTATTCCGAGATTTGATTCAGCTACTTGCTTAACATGAATTTAATTAACTTGGATAGAACTTAGGGGGAGCTTACAAACCTTAACTTAAGAACGATCAGACTCAGGGGGAGTCAGAGCTTACAAACCTCAGACTCTGAGATTACAAACCTTAAACCCTTTAAGTCAACCTGTTAATTAGATTAACAACAATTGACCTTTTAAATACTGATGTTTGTCATCATCAAAAAGGGGGAGATTGTTGGAACAAAGGTGTTCAACAATACCACGTTTTGAGTTTTGATGATAACAAGGTATTAAAAATTGTCAATTGGATATGCTAATATGTGTTTAAGTATGCAGGATATTAATCAAGATTTGTATCTTAGAAAGTATTCTGTTTGAACATTTTGAGAGCAAGACCAAGAGAAGCTTGTTGCTTGTGATTCTGACGATCTGAATAGAGTCTGAAGACTATCAGAACCTAAAGTTCAAGAGAGTCTGAAGACTATCAGAACTTGAAGTTCAAGAGAGTCTGAAGACTATCAGAACCCGAAGACCAAGAGAGTCTGAAGATCATCAGAAGCTGAAGTGCTACAGTGAGTCTGAAGCCTGCAATCTGAAGATCTGCTTAGAAGGTTTTCTAAAGACATTACGATGCATAAGAAACTCTCATTTGGAGTAATGGCTAGCTTCAAAGTCAACTTAAGCGTGGGATGCTCAACGACAAAGAATGCAGTATAGTACAGAGTACGTGTGTACGAACTCTATTTCCACTACTCCACTACCTCGTACAGTTTGGCAACTATGTCTACCGGTATTAAGCTTCAAAAGGAATGGAATTCAAAATATGCATTTGAAGGACTATTACCATATCAAGCAACAGATCAACATCTATTGATCAAGCTTCCAGAATTCTCTTGATGTGCTGGATTGTCTCAACGTCTCTCTCCAACGCCTATATAAAGGATAGAAGACTTGAAGAATCGTTGGACTCTACAACTGAAAAACTACGCTGCTAAGCTATTGTATTCTTACTGAGTCAAACCAGAAACACATCAACAACTTAGATTATTCTTAATAACTGTATATTCTAGAATCTCTAAGTTTATCAGAAAAACAGAGTCTGTCTTTGTTTAAAACAGAGTCTGTCTTTGTTTTGTAATTGGAACACATTTGATTGTTTATCAAGTGTTTCAACTCTATTCAATTTTCTGTAAATTGTGTCAGAAGTCTCTTGGTTGTGTCCTTGTGCAAAGAAGTCTCTTAGTTGTGTCTTTGAGCATTGGAAGTCTCTTGCCTGCGTGCTTGAGCATTGGAAGTCTCTTACTGTGTGTTTGAGCAACTTGTAATTGATATTACATTTTAGTGAAACTCTCCTTGGAAGTGCAAGGGGGACATGACTACTTCCGGTTTGTGGAAGGAACCTGTATAATTGTTTGTGTTCTCTCTTTCTCTCTATCTCTTGTTTATATCCGCTGCAACAGAATCTGATCTCCCATCAGACTCTGAATCCATTCAGACTTTGATCCCGCAGAATTAGATTCTTACTCTTCAAGAGTTGCGAAAAGTTAACACAATTCAACCCCCCCTTCTTGTGTTTTTCTCACCTTCAGAATATGCATCCGTCTATGATTTATTTGGCTATTACTTTTTCAACTTTATGCGTTTCTCACGTCCCCTATATTTTTTTCCTTTCAAATTTACCCTTTTCTCAGAAAATAGAATCCGATATCTATTTCAGGCAACATAATCTGAACCATGTATAATTGTCATGCCTATCCAAACCCTGTAAATATACAGTTCAGACTGTACTTACTGAAACCTTGTAAAAGAATTCGGCAAATAGAAACTAAAATGTGTCAAACCCCACTCAAGACCCTGATTACAAGCAAATTTCAATGTTACAATTGTCACAGTTCGAATTATAAATGACAAACATTTATGAAAATGTTCGAATTATATAATCCAAACTACATCAGCACATAGAAACAAAGGTGAAAACCCTTTTTATTATTTTTGTAAATTCACATATCAATATTGATTTAAACATACATCAAAA
Source organism: Medicago arabica (assembly GCA_946800305.1). Lineage (NCBI taxonomy): Eukaryota > Viridiplantae > Streptophyta > Magnoliopsida > Fabales > Fabaceae > Medicago > Medicago arabica. The sequence continues at coordinate 20,348,394 of OX326969.1, forward strand.
CAAAGACCATTAATAAGAGCATTTGAAACATAAATCATCCATACACACAAAACAAAGACTAATAATGTCACAAATATTCAAAGATACAAACCAAAAACATTCAAACACAAATTTAAAAACAAATTATCCAGAGGTTACAACACAATAATAAAACTATTCATCAAGCCCTAGCACCCATAGCACCACTGTGACAATAGCCAAACCCTCCTTGAGAGTCATGCAGAATCGCCTGTAAACTCGTCCAAGATTGACTTCCCTCATCTACCTCACCACTCCAAATGATAGTAAGGGCATAGTCTCTGGCTCACGCTAAGCCTGATATGAAGTCTAGCCACTGTTAGTCTACATGCTCCTGAGCGGCAATCTCATTAAGAGCCTAATGCTCTAGTGGCCTCGGGATATGAACATCCTCCTCCTGACGTAGAATGTATGATGTGAGATGGCAGATTACCATCTTATGTATCCAAATACCTCCTCAAGACTAGTCGGAGTAGGCATACCAAAATTTTGCCGAGGCAACACATAATCATGATACTCCAAGTATTGCTGGTTGATAATAATATTCGTCACATGAGGATTTTCACTGGCATGTGTATGCTTGGGGATGGTATGTATGTAACGAAACTGGTGCAACACCCACTCCGGCAGGTATCAGACTTTACGAGGTTCATACCTTAGCCATCCAGAATAAAAACTAATTTGCTCGAAAGTACAATTCTGGGATAAGTTTAGTTTATATAATCTGAACTAGCTCAGAGTTTGGATGGTTATTTGCTCAGCAGCAGTTATTCATTAAACACGTTTTTTCAAAGGTATTTATTGGCCAAACCATGTTTTACCATGTTTTTTACCGTACTTAATGATCCATTACACTATATGAACCATCCTTCACAAATTTATCCTTATAAATATCCATCAATCCTTCACAATTTCTCATTCCATCATCTCACATTCTGTCATTCTCTTTTCTTCTACGGTGTGTGAAGGTGAGAAAAACACAAGAAGGGGGGTTGAATTGTGTTAACTTTTTCGCAACTCTTGAAGAGTGATAATCTGTTTTCCAGGATCAGAGTCTGAATGGATTCAGAACCTAATGGATGACCAGAGTCTGTTGCAGCGGAAATAAACAAGAGATAAAGAGAAAGAGAGAACATAAACAATTATACAGGTTCTTTCCACAAACCGGAAGTAGTCCTGTCCCCCTTGCACTTCCAAGGAGAGTTTCACTAAAATGTAATAACAATTACAAGTTGCTCAAACACACAGTAAGAGACTTCCAATTGCTCAAGCACGCAGGCAAGAGACTTCCAATGCTCAAAGACACAACTAAGAGACTTCTTTGCTCAAGCACACAAGCAAGAGACTTCTGACACAATTTACAGAAAATTAAATAGAGTTGGAAACACTTGATAAACAATCAAATGTGTTCCAATTACAAAAACAAAGACAGACTCTGTTTTTCTAATAAACTTAGAAATTCTAGGATACAGTTTGTAAGAATTCGCTAAGTTGTTGATGTGTTCCTGGTTTGACTCAGAGAGAATACAATAGCTTGATAGTGTAGTTTTTCAGTTGTAGAGTCCAACATATTCTTCAAGTCTTCTATCCTTAATAAAGGCGTTGGAAAGAGACGTTGAGACAATCCAACACATCACAGAGAATTCTGGCAGCTTGATCAATAGCTGTTGATCTGTTGCTTGATATGGTAATAGTCCTTCAAATGAATATTTTGAATCCCATTCCTTTTGAAGCGAAATACTGGTAGACACAGTTGCCAAACTGTACGAGTTAGTGGAGCTGTGGAAACAAAGTTCGTACACAAGTACTCTGTCCTATTATGCATTCTTTGTCGTTGAGCATCCCACGCTTAAGTTGACTTTGAAGCTAGCCGTTACTCCAAATGAACGTTTCTTATGCATCGAAATGCCTTCAGAAATCCTTCTAAACAAATCTTCAGTTTGTAGGCTTCAGACTCACTGTAGCACTTCAGCTTCTGATGATCTTCAGACTCTTTTGAACTTCAGGTTCTGATGATCTTCAGACTCTCTTGAACTTCAGGTTCTGATGATCTTCAGACACATTTGAACTTCAGATTCTCTTAGTCTTTAGGACTTCTTGAAACAGCTTCTGATGATTCTTCAGATTCTCTTGAACTTCAGAATCACAAGCAACAAGCTTCTCTGGATTTTTTCTCTCAAAATGTTCTAACAGAATACTTACTAAGATTGAAATCTTGATTAAGATCCTGCATACTTAAACAAATATTAGCATATCCAATTGACAATTTGTAATACCTTGTTATCATCAAAACTCAAAAGTGGTATTGTTGAACACCCTTGTTCCAACAGTGTGTTTTCATCATTGGCCTTTTGTACAAAAAGGTTACTTTAGCTTTTTAGGGATTGTATGAATGGGCAAAAGACGTGGTGGTAACTTGCATATTTGCACCATTTGTTTGGATGTCAAGTTGACCTATCTAGGTGTATAGTTGACCATCAAAGTCTACTTTACCTTAGAGAGGAGAAAAACCTTACACCAGTCTCTTTCCCCCTCCATCTTCTTCTCCTTCCCCTGTTTCCCCTCCATCTCTTTGTACCACATGTTTAGCTTTAGATGTTTAATTATTTTGTGTAATAAGATTCAATGGAAATATAAATTTACTATGAAAGATATGATCTATTAATAAAATGAGAGTTTTATTCATTTCTTGTTTCTTTTCATTTTTTTCTCTTTTAATTTTAGTCATTCTCAATTATTTGTTTCTAATATTATATGCAATGTTGTTCTGTAATTCAAGGTTTCATCTAATTTTGGATTCTATATGCCGGATAGCGTTCAAGTTTTACTTTTCAAGCAAAGGGTAATTTGGAACAAAAATAGGGCATGTGAGAAACCAATAGGGTGGAAAAAGTAATAGCCATATTAAAATCACATCTAATATTTCAAGGCCCATGCCCATAGTCCCTATCCCTAAAATTGAGCCCTCTCTTATTACTCTGAATATAAAGAAGTGTTGTAGACACGTTTTTTTTCTCACCCATTCACTCATCTTCTTTGTTTTTCTGGATTAGATCTAGTTTTTTTTTTTTAATTTTCTCGTCATATCTAAGCCTTCTTCATGCTCCTTTAAAAAAAAATCCCTTCTTCATGTTATTTGATTTTAATTTCTTGTGTTACTATGTATTCTTCGTTTTATCATAAACATATTACGGTCTCTATGAGTCGACCAATTACATATAAAATTTTATCAAGAAGTTTTATGAACAAACTAAATATTTGAGTTGCATCATTTGAACTTATTTTATACCCGATTTAATAATGTCAACATTGGTTTTAAAAATATTTGAGATTTGATAACTTAACAAGGGCACTCTGCGTTCAATTTTGGGTCAAGTCAGTTTCTGTCAAAATTTCATAACACATGATGACGATGAAGTGGATATGACATTGAAGATGAATATCTTGTAATTCAATTAATCATGAATCATACAGATCCGATCGACAAAATATCAAAGGTATATCATTAATACTATATCTCTGTTTAAACTTTGCTTGATTATAGATTGAATTTGAGCTTTAAATTTATTGATTGATCATATTTTTCTTCTTTCAATTTATATTTTATTATTTTTTAATTTATGAATTATTTTTTTGTTCATAATTTATGAAAAATCTATTTTGAATATTGAATAGACGATTTTTTTATTTTTTTTTGTAATTTAGGATTAGATTTGGCTTGCCTAATTTATGGTTTATGTGTTTCTGAAAGGTTTAATTACACTTTTGACACCCAAAGTATCACAATCTTACGATTTTGGCCCCTTAACAAAAACAATAACAACCCAGCCCCATAAGTATAGCCCCTTTTGCAGTCAAAATTGGCTTGGGGAGCCAAAACTGCAAAAGGGGCTAGACTTAGGGGGCTGGGTTGTTATTGTTTTTGTTAGGAGGCCAAAATCGGAAGTTTGTGATACATATGGGGCCAAAAGTGTAATTAAGCTTAATATAAATTATATATGATAAATATAATTTTGCATAGCCATTTTTTTTCTTGTTCAAATTATACATAATGAACATCTTGTATCACTGTGAACATGAACTTGGATTTCCCATCATCAATGGCTATATCAGTAGTTTCTCCGGGTTGAACGGATTTTCACAAATTCGTGGATCCTTTTCTTCGTCCTAAAAAGCTTCTTTCTTTGAAGTTGATGACTTTTTTCCACGTTTCTTTGGGGGCTCACTTTTTAGGGAAGTTGAGATATATGAAGCTGCCCCCACTGCTGAGAAAATAGCTGGTGTGTAATGAGAAACCATGGACAAGGATGCAACAAAAGAGCATGATGAATCAAATTACAAGGTTGGTAAAGTCCATGTATTAATCCAGTTACTACCAAAGGGGATAAAAAGAAGTTTCATGCGGCATCACTTGAAGAAGGAAATTTTTTCGATGAGGAGACGGATCTTGAAAGGAGCCTAAAAGGGTTCTCTCAAGTGTCTAACTTTGCAAGCTCAAACTTAAACCTTGTTTAATGCAAGCATTGGAGTCCTCGAGAAGATCTATGAATACACACAAATAGTAACTTCTATTTGCAAGAATCAATCTGAATCCGCGGAACGTAATCATTCAATACCGGTACTTATCATTTAACCTTAACTGTTTCCATTGTTGTTGTTGTTATTCTTTCATTAATAAGTTTTCTAAATGTACTTCCTTATCATCTAAGAATTTGTAATGTTTTTAGGTAGTAACTATTCAACACTTTATTTTTTAAAATCAAAGGTCTTGAAATAGGTAACACATGCGTGGGAGATGCCCAAATATAGATGACACAAACTCGAAAATAACAAGTACCAATACAAGTAATGTCCCAAGAAAGAGAACATGTGTTTCGATTACGCTCTTATCTAGAGGAAGGACATGATCGCTTTAATATTTATAAGAAATCGAGTAGTAAAAAATGAACGTCCTGCTTCTACCAAAGGGGTTAGACCGTTAAATTCTGAAAATATTAGCAAAGTCCATGAATCTTTAATTTCGAAACCTAAATATGGAGTGTCAGAATCTACGGTGAAAGAAAATTAGTAGCATTGGAGATCTAAATGATCATCCTAATTATGAGTCAATATTCGAGGATTGCAGTTTGAGTCCTTTACTTGAAAACACTTCTTTGAATCCCATGGTTAATGGTTTTAGGAAGCATAATAAATATAAATCAAGGAAGAATTTTAAAGTGAAACATGGGACAACTCAAATAGCAGATAACAAAGGAGAAGACAAACTTCTACTTCTAATAAGGTACGATAGTAAACAAAGTTTGAATCAGAATTTAATGCACTAATTGTTTGTTAATCAAAGTTTATGTTGCCATTAATTATTCCTTATAATTTAGACCCTTGAATTTTTTTATTAAAAAATTAACTTTCAGTTTAATATTTTATTTAGGTGCCTCAATATTAGCAATTTTCATAATGGTAACACAATAATATCTGTTAATAAAAATATATATTATAACTCATCAAAACTAGTCTTACAATTTATATATCCTTCATTTGTTATCAACAAAATAGAGTATGGAAAGAGAATCATTGTCATAAGATGAAGAGAATTCAAAAACAAGATCATTTATTAAGAAGATGAAGATGAAGATCATTGTCATAACCGTTTCTTTAGCTTCTTTTTGAACAATTACATTGTTGTAGTCTTTCACATGATTACAATCGTCAATAGATATGGAAAAAAGGATCAATATTTTCTTCAGATTTTCAGCAGGAAAATCAGAAGAAAAAAAAAATCTAAAGAAAGGAGTATCCTCAAGATGGGGACGAAATCCAGGCTGACCACAAACATAAATACCGCTTTTGTTAGCTTTTCCTACACGAGTTTTACATTTCCTTGAGCTCAAACTTCTCTTCCACTTCACAATCTTCTTGATGAAATCTCCATGACATTCTCAATTTGCAAGGCCTGATGAACCTTATTCACCTTAACAGTAAAGGGTCTATGCGGTTGATCAACATGGGTTGTGGTTGCAAGTTTGTGAACCTCTCCCCCACCCAAACTTGAGCCAAGTAAAAAGGTGATAGAAGAGTAAATTAAACATGAAATATATCATCACCAACAAGATATTTTGACATATAAATATTTTTTTTTCTTAAATAAAGTTAAATCCTTATTTATGCTAGCCAAAACAACTGCCACCAAAGCAATTGGATTTCTTCTAGCAAGATTAACACCAACAGAGAACAAACAACTTTTCACCATTTTTTATGAAGAAAAACAAAAATTGACAACGAAGTAGAAAGGAAGGATTCATGTTCAATTCCATCATATTTTCTCGTCAAAGATTATAGCCTTCTCATGCAGAGTCTCATACCCATGATGAAGGAACAATCATTGGAAGATAACATCATGGATGTGATGGAAGATTTCGTGCTTTTAGCAATTGGTGATAGTGAACCAACTCTTAGGACAACCCATTTACTCAAACCTATTGCAAATTCCATTGATGAACCAACTCCTAAAAGAAAGCAAATTGATCCTTGAAAGAGGGCAACTTACAAATAAGAATGAATGACACACTTACACATCATTATGGATGGATATGTTCATCGATAAAGGTAGTGAAATTGAAAAATTATTGATTAATACTAACATTAATGTTGTCTCTAAGCAACAAACCCAGTCCTTTGCCATGAACATCTTCTTGATTGGTACCTTAAAACAATTAGATAGGATATTTTCTGTGCATGATTAATATGATAGTTCTCTCCTCAACACAGTTTGTAGATCACTTGGGGAATATACCCTTTATTGTAACTTTTATATAGAGGATGAAAGGCTAAGAATGTTAAGTGGCAAGTATAACAATGTTTTACTTTTTATTTTATTTTTTTGACTAAATGGAAAATATAACCATTAGGAAAATATTTTATGTGCAATAATTAATAGATTCCTTATTTTGCTTATACTGATTTTTCTAATGGTTATATTTTCCTTTTAGTCAAAAAAAAAAAGAAAGAAAAAGAAATTGTTATACTTGCCACTTTTAACATTCTTAGCCTTTCATCCTCTATATAAAGAGTTACAATAACGGGTATATATAGTCCCCAAGTAATCTACAAACTGTGTTGAGGAGAGAACTATCATATTAATCATGCACATAAAATATCCTATCTCATTGTTTAAAGGTACCAATAAGAAGATTTCCATGGCAAAGAATTGGGTCTGTTGGTTATAAACAACATCAATGTTAGTATTAATCAATAATTTTTCAATTTCACATATCCATCCATAATGATGTGTAAGTGTGACCTTGTGACCTTCATTCCTATTTATAAGTTGCTTTCTTTCAAGGATCAATTATTTGCTTTCTTTTAAGAGTTGCTTCATCAATGGAATTTGCAATAGGTTTGAGTAAATGGGTTGTTCTAAGAGTTGGTTCACTAATAGTTGAAAGCATGAAATCTTCCTTCACTTCCATGATGTTATCTTGCTTGCAATGCTTGTTCATTCATCATGGGTATGAGACTATGCATGAAAAGGCTATAATCTTTGACGAGAAACTATGATGGAATTGAACACGAAGCCTTCCTTGCTACTTGGTTGTCAATTTTTGTATTTCCTCATAGAAAAATGGTGAAAAGTTATTTGTTTTCTAATGTTGTTAGTCTTGCTAGCAGAAATCGAATTACTTTGTCGCCAACTGTTTTGGCTAGCATAAATACGGATTAAACTTTATTTAAGAAAACAATTATTGATCTGTCAAAATATCTTGTTGGTGATGATATATTTCCTGTTGAATTTAATTTTCTATCACTTATTTACTTGGTTGAAGTTTGGGTTGGGAGAGGCTTGCAAACTTGCAACCACAACCCATGTTGATCAACCGCAGAGAACATTTATTGTTTAGGTGGCATAAGGTTCTGGCCTTGAAAATTGACAATGTTAAGTTGGCATTAGGATCAACTATCGATGATTTTCTTTAGCATCCATATGTCAGATATCTTGAGAAGTGTGGAATTTTTGATTTTCTATATGCTTGAGAGTTTCCAAGCTTATTGGATATAATTCTATAGAGCTATATCTTCCACATAAAGTGTCTATGTGATGAATAAAACCACAAGTGCACGGTTCTACCGAAGTAGTAAAAAAGAGAGTATCGTTCCGACAGGGAGTTGTTCAATTTAATTAACTTTTTAGATGAGAATTAGAAGAAAGTTCGGTTGAAAAATGTTTGATTTTTAATGAATAAAAATAATATTAAAAGGCGCCTTGGGATTTATTGGTCCATCTTAATAACAAGTCCATCACAAACAAACCCTATACCGTTAATTTTACATTGGATCTACTTTTTAAAGACAAAGACAAATTTCTCTTAAGCGTATCAGAGCTCCTCTCGAAGTCATTGAGTGTGTTCCTCTAGCAACCAAGCCTATTCTCATGGTTGGTTGCTATTAGAATCCTTGAAGAACGAAACTTTATATGTCTCAAGGTTTTCTAGGCTATTCTCATGCTTCGCAATCCTTGTCTAATCCTTGTCTAATTTTATTTGTTCTAATATCAAAGCTCCGCGTTCGCTTTATGAATTGATATTTGAGATGATGAATTAACAATTACTAACCCTCCATGTTCGCTTTATGAGTTTGGTAGTTGTTAATTCATTATAAGAACAGTGAAATTAGATTAGAAAGTAGATTTATATAAAATTAGGGTTTAAGGTTTGGTTTGTTAGGATTATGTCATTAAGACTTATCCAACAATCCCAAGACAAAGAAGAGTCTACTCACTCATGGTTAAGGTAGACATAGAAGAGAAGAAGAACAACATAGAATAATAAGAAAATAAAAGGGAAAACTTTTATTAAGAAAAACAATTGTCACTATTGAATTTCAAGAACAAAAGATGAATTGTTGTGATAGCTAGCTTCTCTATTTATAGTTTACAATGACTTAAGCCCTAAGAAAATACATCACTAGAATGTTCCACAAGAAACCACGGGTTTTTAGGTCAGAAATAAACTAATAGGTAGCTTGTCCGGTAAGCAAAAGAGCATTTTGAGGGGTTGGCACCGCCGTGTGGCTGGTAGCATGGGCCGTGCTAAGCTTCTGACTTGGGGAAATATATTTTTGCTTCAAATCTTCGTATTTTCTTGCCTGAATCAGCTCTGAATCCTTTCTTTTGCTCCAAGACTGAATCATTAGAATATTTGTTCCTGAAATTAAATATCTAAGTAAAATAATTCTAAAAGGAAATTATATTAAATAAAACGAAATCAAATCTAAATAAAACAGACTTAAATATTATATTAAAATCACTAAATATTGACTCATCACTATGCAATTTGGAATTGACCAAGATGTTTCAAGTTATGTGGCTAGGTTCAACGATAGAAAGTATTGCTTGGAAAAACTACTCTAGGCCCATGTCTGACAAAAATTTGTATTTTCCACCAAGACTGTTTGAGGCAGATGTTACCATGTGTTATGTAATGTGGTGTAAGCAATTGGTGTTAGGTCATGGAAATTTCATTAAGAAGATTGTGAAGCGTAAGAGAAGTGTGAATTCAAGGAAACGTAAAACTCCTGGAAAAGCTAACAAAAGCGGTATTCATGTCGGTGGTCAGCTTGGATTTTGTCCCAATCTTCAGGATACTCTTGCCTTTAGAATTTTTTTCTCATGTTCTTGCTGAAAATTCTGCACATGATTGTGCAAAAGTTGAAGAAAATATTGATGCTTCTTCGATATCTATTGAGGAATGTAACCCTGTGAAAGAGTCCAACAATGTAATTGTTGACCAACAAGAATTTTTTAATGTTATTTTTAATCCTCTGTAAGTATAATATATCTATAGCAAACAAAATGATGCAGGATTTCGTACCAGTAATAGAAAAAAGCATGGTAAAGTCCTTATGATATGATGTATTTCATAATGCACAAAGAGCAAATAATAGAAAAGTCCAACGTGACGAACTTTATTATCTATCCAGATGAGTCTGTAGAGTAGGAAAGACATTTGAGTTTAGCAAGATATGCAGCACGGATGCAAATATTGGACATGATACCGATATTCATATGTAGTCAACAATAAATTGATTATTTGAGAAAATGGAACTGATCGAAACAATATGTGTCGTTGTCGTGTTGGTTTTAAGAAGTATTTAATTTGGATTCTTATTGATAACTTTTATTGGACTAGTAAGGGCACAACTTCATCAAGGAATTTCATAAAAGCGCCTATTCAGCTACAACACCCAATAGTAAAATTTGTAAATATTTATGTTGATGCAAATCCGATTTGGATGATGATTCCATGAATGATCCACCAATAACACCACATAACAAATTCTTAATGGAAATGGGTTAAGACATAGAAAAGAAGAGCTACTTCCTTAAAGGCTAATGAACTTTTAACTATGATAATATTGTTAATCCGAGTGAGATTTCACAGGTTCAGCCAGGACAACATCCTTCATCTGTTCTTCCTTAAAAGATCTTGAATTTATTCAACAAGCGGTTGCAGCAGCTGCTGATGGACAAGAAGAGTCGTTTATTACTTGCTTAACGAAATCCAAAGGAAGAAGTTGAATAAATCTTACAAAACCCATTCTAAGGGTCCTTCTTTGAATTCAACTCAATGAAAATTTTCTATTGGAATATACAGGAAATTGGCAATCCTTAATCTTAAATTTATTTTAAATTTTTTATGATACTCATTGTCCCAATTTGATGTTTATAGCTGAGCCGATGGTGAGTTTTGCTCACATTCCCCAGATGTTTTGGAGAAGTGTTAATGTTATTAATTTTTGTGTGAATGATAGACACTCCATGCTTCCTTCTCTTTGGGAGTTAAGAGGTGATGATTTGGTAGAAAATTTCATTTTTGTCATGCATTGATTTGGAGATTAAATGTCATAATAATAATTTTTTTGTAGCAAGCATTTATGCAATAATGTAGTTTGCTGTGGTATTTTTAGTGATCATCGTGGTGCTTTTTTGGGTTGTTTGTCACCCAACGTAACAACCCTATTTTCGTTAGATTTATTTTAATTAATTTTTATGTGTTTATATGTGCTTATATGTGATTAATTGTCTCTCTGTGTACTTTGGTTAAGATTATTGGAATTCGGTGTTAGAAGATTATTTTAGTCATTTTAGACTTGGGGGTATTTTGGTCATTTGTGAGCAAGGGTAAATTAGTAATTTCACTGTGAGAATTATTTTTAGTGTTTCAAGTGGGAACCATTATTTTTACCAAGTTACTAGTGGGTTGTGGTAATTAGTTAAGGGCCGATAACTATTTGTTATCTTTTACCGTAAGTGAGTAGAAACTTTGTGGATTAATTAATTAGAACTTTGAACCCATTAGAACATTTTGAGGGTTAAACCCAATAGTGGAGAGTCTTTATAAACTCATGTCATAAGAGGAATTAGGGTTTAACTCTTATTTCACAAATTTTAGAAAGAGGTAGAGAGATAAGAACTAGAGGAAGAGAAGAAAAAGGTTAGAAGAGAAAAGCTTGAAGATCAGGAGGGGGTAGAGATTCATGGAGCCAAACTGAAGCTAATGCTAGGTTTATGGTCAACCAAGGTAAGGCGGCTAGTGTTCTCTCATAATTTTTTAGTATAATCTCTTTTCTACTCATAAGTGGTAAATTGTGAAACATGATTATTGTGACTTTAATTGATGAAATTCGTGCTATTATTTTGATGCAATATTCAGGTATGTGAATTTAATGATAATTAAGTTGTTGATGTTGAATTTACATGCTTAAGATGTTTGTATATGAATATTTTGTGGTTTGCTCAAAATTGGTGATATCTGATATTGTTGTTGTTGGATTGTTGATGAATTCATGGTTAATTGATGTTGTTGTTGTTATGAGATGTTGTTGTTGATGATTCATGCTATGGGTATTCATAGTTATGGGGTTGTGGTGTGAATTGAGTTGTTGTTGAGAGTTTTTGTGAAAAATAGTTTGGTGTGAATTGAGTTGTTGTTGAGAGATTTTGTGAAAAATAGTTTGAACAGATGAATTGTGTTGAAAATGGTAGTTGATTTCAAGTTTGCTATGGTTTTGAGTTTTCTTTCGTGTACATAAACCTATAAACAACCTTTGGGAACGAATTTGGGTGTTGGGGGATCAAAATTTGGGTTTTGGGTTGACAAATGGAGTAAATCCGTCAAAAATTATGCAGAACAGATGAATATTCTCTTAAGCGATGCTTGAAGCGAGATTGAGGCGATTCTCTCTGTAGTAATTTCGCTTGAAGCGAGAAATCTCGTTTGAAGCAAGATTGCTCAGTGATAGCATTCTTTGTTTCGCGTTCTAGTGTCTTTTTTACACATTTCTGTTTTGAATTAGCCTTTGGTTTAAACATCAAAGATTTAGATAATTGAGTTAGCTTTCTAATGGCTTGGTTTGACTTGAAAATGGTTTATGGAGTTTGAATTATGATAGAAACACTCCAAGCAGGTCTTGGAAGAATTTTACAAAAATTCAGCATAACCATTTCTAAATCAACCCGAAACTTTTGGTTTGTTTCCAAACTTCAAATCTTGAATATTAGGATGTTTAAGAGTATTTAACCTATGTATTGTTGAATCAAACATAGTTTTCTTTTGATAATGAATTGGTTTTGCAAAATGATAAAGAGAGACGAACTTTGTGATTTTCATGATTTTGTCGTATTTGGTAGATGAAACGCACATGTATACTCAACTGAACTTATATGTGATCTAAGTGTATACATAGTTGAGGCATTAGAGTTTGTTTGCTTATTTTTTCTCAATTGTTTTAAAGTTGTGAAACGATAGACGAACTTTGTTGAAAATGGTCTTTAGGACCGGAAACCTTGAAAATATCTTGTGAGTAGTTTGATATGATTATATGAGGATGTGTGAATGACTAACAGGTGTTGAACATGGTGTTTATCATAGTGTGATATATTTTTCTCCTTTACTTGAATTATGAGAAATTGTATGAAGTTGTTGATTTGTGGTTATGTTGTTGTTTTTTTATGGTGAATTTATGCATGTTTAATGTTAATATTTGGATATGGTGATTGCATGCATTGAATTATGTTGTTGAATTCTTATATGAAATTTGATGATGATAATTGTGGTGATTACATGTATGAAAAGTGTTTGTTTTGGTGATGAATTATGTTGTTGAATTATTACATGCATATAATAGTGATATTGATGGTGAATGCATATTTGCAAAATGAAGGTTATTTAGGATATATATATATATATATATATATATATATATATATATATATGATGAACACTATTTGTGAAAATTGTTCATATTTGAATTTTAATTATGAATTGATAAAAGTTGCTTGCTGAAAGATTAATTATAGGCACAAAACAAATGAAATGGGCTGAAAATATTGTTAATGAATGATGTGCCAAAAGGAAACGAAAATTATGTATTGGGATTGATTTTGACAATGATTTGAGTTGAAAACGAGAATTTGGGTTTAGGATTGGTGTTTCGGCTGATTTGTGGTTTCAAAACAAGAAATGGAATGGAGAGTTTAGGGACGCCACACTTTCTAATCCTAGAAAATGATAAGTCTATGGAAATGAGGATCACCACAAGAAAGGATTCTTGATATGATCAAGACAAGGTCCAATCCAGAACCTAAAGAGCAATTACTCACTTTTTAACAAAATTCAACTTAAGCACTTTATTCAATTTTCGTGTCCTATATATTAGGTAGGAGGGACACTTGCTGAATTACAAAGGAAAAGACAAATATCTCTTAAGATTCCTTCAGCCAAATTAATCTATCATTATTTCCTATGGCTGAAGTAAATTAACATGAATACAAGAAATGGTTACAAGACAAATCAATGAATAAGGGTGGCTGGTCTTGATGATCATGATGATGGACGTGATTTTGATGATTATGGTGGTTTCATATGCTGAAATGAAGTACCTTCATTGTCTCATTGAAGTCTTGTCTCTTTCCTTTTCAATTCTTGCATTCTTTCCTTCTTCAGATTAAATGCTCTTTAATGCTTTGTTTTCTTTTGTCTTCAGCACTCATTTGCACAAAATAAACACACAAAACATTCCATTTAAAGCTTTGGAAGCTTTAAAATGGACTAAACACACAAAATAACCATACTTAGTGTTTTTGAGCCAAAATTGGTTCCTTACACTTTTTATTTCAACATAACAAAAACAACTAAATAAATTGGGCAGCAAGAGATACGCCCCAACCCTCCTCCAATGGTTTGATGCACATGACCATTTTACCCTCCATGCTTTCTAGTGTAGGTTTGAACTCCAAGACTTTTTCCACCAATTGAGTTAGGGCCTCCTTAGCTTTCTTGGTCCTTGCCCTTGTCATTGGTCCTCCTAGCCCTTGAATTGAAGCACTTGTGTCATGGACAACTATGCTCTCATCAATATATATATATATATATATCCAATGGTGATGATGTTGGTGAGTTTGTTGTTGAACATGTGCATAGTGTGTCATATGTTCATGCATAGTTGTGGGATATATATATCCAGTTTAGGTGATTATGATGTGTTGTTGGCATCATGGGGTGACGACCTAGACGTTGGTTGTGACTGTACCGCATGTATGTAGGAGTCGTGTCTAGGCGCATTACATACATTTGGTGAATTTGTTAAATGCGTCATATTTGATTATGTGATTGGTGAACTTGGTGATTTATGTGAATTTGTGTGTTTGGTGAATTGTACACTTGGCGATATTTGGTGAATATGTGAAGATGTGTACTTGATGATGTTTGTTGTAAATGGTGATACTTGTACATTGATGATTTTAATTGATGATGTTTTATTTCGTTGAAAATAATGAAGTGTAATTTATATGAATGTGATATTATGATCTTTTGGTGACGATGACTTTCTTGCTTATACTTTGAAATAATGAATTGTATTTGTTGATTTGATTAGGCTAAATGAAGAATAATGCGAGTGTCATACCCCAATTTTTGACCCAAGATCTCACTGACACGTGTCACTTGACCCTAATCAGTCTCTGACTTTTAGTAAAAAAATCAGCAGAGAAGTATTTTAAAATACCTCATTTTTTATTACGAGTCGGGCCCTTTTTTTCTCTTCATTTTTATTATTTACTTTCATCTTTTTAATTTCCATCCTTTATTTAATTTCTTATTTCTTATTTTTAATTAGTCATTTTATTTTTATTACTTTCATTTTTACTTTGTTTTATTTAATTGTCCAAAAATCAATAGAGTCCAAAAATAATCATGATCCAAAAGAAACAACCCACGCCTCATCTGGAGGCGAACACAGCCTGTTCACATCCAGATTTATGCGTTTTTTCAGTCCATCCCAATCCAAAAATGTAGATTTTCTGCTTCTTCTAAACAAACCATAGGTCTAATCCAGCACTATAAACAAACCTGCATCAGAACGACATGGGGGGCCGAAAAATTGACAATCGATTCACATCAAGAAACCTGCAAGTCATAAACCACTAATCCAGAATCAATTCACCACAGCCATATGTGACGCCCTATTTTATTTAATTAATTATTTTATTAAGTTTGGAGTCTTTTATTAATTATTTTATTAATTGTGATATTTGTTGATATGTGATGTTGTGTGTTATTATTAAGTTGTTTTGTTATATTTGGTGAAGAAATATAATAAGGTTTGTTTAAGAAAAATAAAATAATTTAAGTGAGGATAATTTGGTAATTAGATGAGTTTGTTAGGAAAGATTAGGAGAGGCTATAAATAGGAGGGAGTAGTAGAAGATTAGGTTAGAAAACCAGAATCAGAGAAACAGAGAGAACGTGAAAGTGCAGCTTTTGGGAGAAAATTGTAGAGTTCTGTAAAACCAACAAAATCCAAGGTAAGGGTGAGACTAACTCTCATTAATCATAAACGTGAATTCTAAATTGTTGATGTTGTTGTTGATTTGTGTTGTTTAAGAAATTAGGGTTGAATCAATTAGGTTGTTAGAAGCTTGGATAATATGTTGAATTAGTGTAAAAACTGTTGCATAGGTCGTAGTTAATCAGTAGGTGACGTTTCTTATCAATTTTGGGAAGTTTGGATGTCAAAAATTGGGTTTTTGGGGCAAATTCTGGGTTGCTGCTCGTACTGTTCGTCCCCCTGTTTCTATTTCGAGTTGGACTTAGGTTTTAATTATGAAGTTGTTGTTGATTAAGTAATGTATTCTAGTAGCTGTAGTTGACATGAAAAATCTTTCGTGGATGTTTGATTATGTGTTACGTCGTTGCACGTTGTTCAAGTTGCACGTTGGTCTAAGTTGAGGGCTTGATGCCCTGTTAAGTTGTCAAGTTGGGGGCTTGATGCCCTGTTTAGTCGAATTACGACATCCTGTTGAGAGCTTGACGCTCTGTTGGTACCACATGCATAAATATATTGCATATTGTTGAGTTGTTGTTGTGTCGTTGTATTGTTGAGTTGTTGTTGTTGTTGCATTGTCGAGTCGTCATTGTTGCATTGTTGAATAGTTGCTGTTGTAATTCATTGATAATTGTTAACTGAATTTACATGAAGTTCTTGTCAATTAATAAATGTTGTAGTTGTATGTTGATTAAATTCTGACTTTTGAATTTATTGCTTATTATTGATGAATATGAAATCTCACCCCTTCTGCTTGAAAATGTTGCTCTTCGTATGAGTAACTTGCAGGTGATCAAGAATAGTGCAGATGTGAGTTGATCCTCGTGTCGTCATAGGAGTCTTGCTCTGATATGTAACGGGATGGGGATATCTTTTATGTTTTGTTGTTTTTCCTTATTACGTAACTTTTAAGATATTATTAGACCATTTTAATTGATATTTTATTATGTTGATGATGTTGAGGCCTAGTGCCAAGTTTTGGATTAAAAATTGAATAATTTTCCGCTGCGACTTTATTTTAAATATTATAAACAGGTGTTTTATTTGAAATAGTGGGTTTTAACTTCACTTACGTTGAAATGATTTTGCAATAAAAAGTAGCGTGGCATCTTGTTTTATGTTGGACTCTCATGAATTTAAGCATTATTTATATGTTGGGAAAACGGGGTGTTACACCATACGCACAAAGGGGCCAAAAAATTCACAATCGATTAATTCAACACAACCAATTCCCAATCATAGAACCTGCAACAATCATCAATAAAAAATCCACAGGCACAACACAAAGTCACGACACTAGAATCATAATCACGGACATACAAAGGCAGTACAACAGAATCACAAATTCACGCAACCGCGACAACATCAACTGAACGACGCGACCTGCAAATAGATCGATACCGGAAAAGGGGACTATACAAACAATAACAACAACGGCCGAACCATTCAAAGGACAAAAGGAAGGTATAAAGTTCGTCTTTTTCTTTAGATCTAGGGTTTTTTTTATTTTGAAAAGTGTACTTGCAAAAGTACGAGTAGTGAATACTAGGGATAGTGTCTGTCTATTAGGGTTTAGACTGATTATTGGATGCCTTGAGAATGCTTTCAAAGGTTGTATTTATAGCCTACTGTGGGCTTGGGTTTCGGTGGCTTGGTCTCCAAGCCACAGGGGTATTTCAGTATTTTAGGCGAGTTCTAGACGTTTCTAGAAGCCACTTGAGGTGGCGCCCTGGAAAGGACGCGCTCTGGGCCTTATAACTCTTCAGGAGGGCGCTAAGGCCTCTTGGAGGGTCTACAGGCCCTTCTAGGGGTCTTTAAGACTCCTAGGAATATTATGACGGTCCATAGCCCAACAAGCACCAGTCTTGGGACAAGGCGAAGTGATTTATATCTTGGCAAGCATAGGAGTCCTTAGGAATGACCCTCCTAGCTGTTTAGGAAATTCAATGACGGTCCATAGCCCAACAAGCACGAGTCTTGGGACAAGGCGAAGTGGTTTATGTTATCTTGATATTCTCTCATGATACTTCTGATTTGTTTGATAGCTTTTGAGGGTATATGTATTACCCTTAAGTCGTAGATCCCTCCTGTATTGAAAGAAGTTTGCCTCATATGGGACTATCCGCCTAGTTTCTTCGGTATAGGTTTCTTAAGATACGGCGTGATACTTCTCTCCTCGTCCTCTGGGGAGCGAGACATACATTCCTTTGAATGTTGGCGAGGACTTCGTATCTGCGAAAGAGATTGGACGGTGTAGATTCTTTGACTCTTCAGTATTCGTGACGTGTTGTCATCCTATCCTGCTACGTACGTGTCTCCGCTTATTGATGGAAAAAATGCGTTTTTCGAGGCGACTTTAACTCTTCTGTTCCTATAAATTAGCGCTTCATTTCTTCTTCAAACCCTCATTTCATCTTTTCGCTCTTTCCATTTTCTCCGCTTCTTCTTCCTCTGATTTTCGCGCAGCCGTTTGCTCTGGTTTTCTATCTACAATATCTTCGACTCTTTCCAGGCAAACCCTAATCCTCTCACCTTTACTGTTTTTGAACTAGTTGTTTTAGGTTCTTTAGCGATGGTAGTTATTAAGGATTGTGATGAACAAGGCAGAGAGATCGTTCCCTCTGATCCTAAGGAACTTAACAAGTTAAGGATGGCCTGTTTAAATCACGCGACCCGTCCTAATGGGCTCATAGACTGGGATGCCTACTTTCATAGTCTGATAGTGATAGTAGTAGCGACAGCAGTTCCGATAGTGATTGCGTTTTGCTCTGTTCCACTTCAGGTTTGAATCGGAGCCGGGAGATTTGCTTATTTAGACCTCCCTCGATAGAAAGAAAAGACACGGTCAAAACGGGTGTGACGATGAATTTTTCGCACAAGAAGTAACTGGTGTAGCCTCGCTGTATACAGGGGACGCCGCGATCAACTTTATAAGGAGTGAGATGGATATCTCATCGACGGGCCATGAAGAAGATGTGGAACTGCTGCAATGTGGAGAGGGCGAGAGGGTGTGCTCACAGTCTTTGGTGGGCGAGAAGTACTTCATGTACGCGGCGGTTCTTGAAGAATTTGGCGTGAAGCTTCCACTCAGTTCTTTTGAGATGGACATGTTGAGGTTTATGAATGTAGCGCCCTCTCAAATCCGCCCGAATAGCTGGGCGTTTATCCGAGGTTTTGTGATTCTTTGTAAAGCGTTGGGTTTTGAGCCTTTAGTTGGTACCTTTTTATATTTCTATGGGACTAAGGATGTTAACAGAGGGACATGGGTGACTATTTGCGCTCATCCTGGCAAGAAGTTGTTCCCGCCTTACGCTTCTAACTTTAAAAAAGATTGGAAATACACTTTTGTCAAGGTAAAAGGGGCGCCTCATTGTTCCGTGGCTTCTGTTTTGCTGGAAGGAAATCCAAAGTTTCCATTGGTTTGGACTGCGTCTCCAGCTGTCGTGATGGGCTACAATTTTGAGAAGATGACACCTTATGAGCAAGGGATTGTTTGTTTCTTGGAGAAGATGTTATTGTCCGATATCCATGATCTTTTGAATAAAGAGGGGGATACAAGAGATCTAGATAACTACTTGCGTGAGTGGCTTTCTAAAAGCTCTAAGCTTTATAAATTATTATGTGATTGTCTTATGAAAACTGTTTGTTGACTTCATCTTCAACTTTTCTTCTTTTGCAGAATCAAAAATGCCGCCGCTTACTCCTGCTGAGAGGAAAAAGTATCTCGCCGAATTGAAGGCGAAGAAAACTGCTGAAGGTTATACAACCAGTGATCCTGCTGGCGTGCAACATCGGCGGGTGAAAAGGAAAGATCTTCCCTCAAAGACTTATGTGGGTTCATCCTCAGCTGAGGCGGAACAAGTGGAGACGCCTGCTACTGAAAGCGTGGCTGTTGAGACCTCCGACTCTCCTCCACGGAAAAAGGGAAAAAGTGGGAAAAGCGATGGTCAGAAGCTTCAGATGATCGTGGAAGGAGCGGAGAAAAGAACACCGGCAACCACCTCTCTAAACGAAAAGCTGGTGGAGTCTTTCTGGCATAAGGACTTTGATTTCCGGAAGTAAGTATCTCCTGGCGGTTTGCTTGTTATCTTTCCTTTATTCCTTATGCATAAAGTTGATGAAATATCTTCTTATGATATTGTTAGGTATTTGGGCGAGAACGTCCCCTTTTGCGAAGTTGATGTGGACGCCGGCTTAAAGAGCAAATTTGGCGACTCGGTGATGGATGCTGGAGAGTCCGCCTTGAGAATCTTGATGCTGAATCATACTATGGAGAGAAAGTATGGTGATTTGGAGAAAAGATGTAAGGAAGCTACCGAGGATGCGGAGAAATGGAAACATCAGGCTACTGGGTTGCAGACCCGCCTCGGCGAAGCTTTGGAGTCAAAACAAGTGGCGGAGAATTCGGCAAGATCTCTTGAAGTTAAAGCTGCTGACACCATTGCTGAACTTGAAGCTGTCAAACTGGAGCGAGACGCTTTCAAGGAGAAGAGCCTTAAATTGGAAGGAGAAGTTGAAGAGTGTAAAAGCGCTCTTATGGAGTATTTCGACGATGGTTTTGAGAGAGCCCGTGCGCAAGCCGCACACTTTTATCCTGAAGGGAACTTTGCTGACATGGATGCAGCCAAAGTTATTGTCGATGGGCAGCTCATAGATGAGGAATGACCCCAAACTTAGTGTTGCATTCTGTCGTTTTAATGATTTTTTCTTTTCCTAGGGCGACCCAGCGTGGTGTCTTATTTTGCTTGTATTAAGGGCGACCTCTTATGGTGCCCTGCTGACTTTTTAAAGGTGGTCCTTACTGGATGCTTTGACATTTCGTTTATATATATTTTCGTTGCATTGTTTCTACCCAGCTTTTTATCTGTGCTATTGGTATTTGTTTTCCGTGCTTCTTCGATGTTTGTTAGATAATTTGCTTAGCAATGTTTAACTAGCGTTGAAGCTATATTTTAGGATTCGCCCGCCTATCTTGAGCGACATTAGTCGTGATATTTGTATTTAAACATCATGGGTTTTTTTTCTTTTATAAATTTTGCAACTTGTCGAACTAATTTTAACCTCCGTGGATTTTTTAAAACTTCGCAACTTGGCGAACTACAGTTAACCTCCGTGGGTTGTCTGATTTTCGCTACGTGGCGACTTAACTATAACCTCCGTGGGTTGTCTGATTTGCGCTACCTGGCGACTTAAATATAACCTCCGTGGGTTGTCTGAATTGCGCTACATGGCGACTTAAATATAACCTCTGTGGGTTGTCTGAATTGCGCTACATGGCGACTTAAATATAACCTCCATAGGTTGTCTGAATTGTGCTACATGGCGACTTAAATATAACCTCCGTGGGTTATCTGAATTGCGCTACATGGCGACTTAAATATAACCTCCGTGGGTTGTCTGATTTGCCATGGTGTTTTATTCACCTTGCTACTAATGAGAAACATAAATGTATAAGCAGTAGAAAAGCAAGCAACAGAGATAAGTCATCACGTATTTTTTGAAGAAGATAGGGTGCCTCGTTAAAAACCCCTGCCCTTGCAGGGGAATAGAGCGATGCCCTATCCCTTTTTTATTAAACGAATAACAGAAGAAATAACATATAGCTTGTCTAGTTGGAAAGGAAATACAAAATACGAAATAAAAAATAGGCCTATAAGGCTCTAACTATAATAATGACGTAGGTTGACCACATTCCAGGTACGTGGCACTGCTTCCCCGTTCATCTCTTCTAATTTATAGGCTCCGTGAGGGAACTTTTCTCTGATCTTGTAAGGACCTTCCTAGTTTGGAAGTAGCTTTCCAATTCTGGTTGGGGCGACAACTTTTTTCAGCACGAGGTCGCCTACCTTCATTTCTCTGGGAATGACTCTAGAGTTGTATCGGCGGGCTGCTCTCTACTTGGCAGCGAACTCTCTGATGTGAGCCTGCTCTCTGACTTCATCGATCATGTCCAAGCTACATCGGACACCTACTTCATTTGCTTCTCACAAGAAATTCGGTTGATAAGTTTAAACAGAAAAAACAAGCGAGATAACAGAAATTGACGAACACCTGCAAAAATTACTTGTTAATTTTCTTAGACTATTCCTAGAGTTACCTTCTTCAGAAAAATTATCGCGCCTCCATGTAGGAGTGTCTATGTCGACGGGAAGCATCGCATCGGTGCCATAGACCATTGTGAACGGTGCTTCCTTGGTTGTAGAATGTGGTGTTGTATGATAAGACCAAAGTACCTGTACTTATCATGTCGAATAATTTGCACTTGTCATGCTGTCATTATGTGATCCTTACTATTGGAGGATTTGTATAAAGGAAAAGAAATAGGTGTAGAAATTACCTCATGAAGATGTTCTGCCCAAAGGCTTTTGGAGACTTCCAACTTTTTCTTGAGTCCATTTAGGATTACTTTGTTTGCTGATTCTACCTGTCCGTTAGCCTAGGGGTGAACCACTGAGACAAATTTTGTTTGTATTCCCAGATGTTTGCAAAAAACCACCACTGTAGCACTAGCGAACTGAGTTCCATTGTCTGATACTATGAACTTAGGAAGGCCAAAACGACATATAATCTTCTTCCAATAAAACTTTTTTACCCTTTCAGCTGTGATTTTGGTGACTGCTTCTGCTTCGATCCATTTGGTGAAGTAGTCCACTCCTACAATAAGGAATTTCAGCTGTCCTGGTGCTAACGGAAAAGGTCCTACAATGTCGACCGCCCATTTGTGAAAAGGCCAAGGCGAGTATACTGAAGTCAATTCATGCGTCGGGGCGTGCTTCTTGTCGGAGAACCTTTGACACTTATCACACTTTCGGACATACTCACAGCTGTCTTGAAGCATAGTAGGCCAGTAATATCCTGCACGGAGCAGTTTTGCAGCAAGAGCTCGTCCTCTGATGTGGCTTCCACAAAATCCTTCATGAACTTCCAAAAGGACTACCTCTAAAGTTTCAATACACGGAGATGTGATTACCTCTTGGATGACGGTTCTGTTGTTGCCTGGTCTCTTGGTGCTGGCGAGCTTGGAGAGCAAGTATGCTCGAGAGTTTTGCTCTCTCGGGATGTGTTAACTGCTGAACTTCCTTTATGCTGGACAGGCTTCTCATGTTGATGATTGCTTGGCACTTATCTTGGTTGGCCTTAATGCCTCTGCTTGTTAATAGAAAACCAAAAAACTTTCCAGCCTGCACCCCAAAAGAGCATTTTGTTGGGTTCAGGCGTATGTTGTACTTTCTCACCTGCCCTAAAATTTCTTCAAGGTCATCAGTATGGTTGCATTCCTCCTTGGTTTTTTCTACTAAATCATCGATGTATACCTCTAAGTTCTGCCTTATTTGTTTGGCGAAAGCCATGTCCATGCTTCTCTGAAAGGTTGCGCCTGCGTTCCTGAGGCCGAAAGGCATGACCTCATAGTGATAATTTTTGTTGTTGGTCATGAAAGTTGTCTTGGGCGCGTCCAAGGGATCCATTCTTATCTGATTATACCCGGAATAGGCGTCCATGAAACTCAGAGTTTTGAAACCGGATGCGTTGTCAATGAGATGGTCTATATTTGGTAATGGATATGGATCCTTGGGACAAGCCATGTTTAGATCGGTGTAATCCACACACATTCGCCACTTTCCATTTGATTTTTTTTTTACCAGCACAGTGTTTGCCAACCATGTTGGATATTGGATTTCGCTTATGAAAAGGGCGTCTACTAACTTGCCAACTTCTTCATCCACGACCTTGCGCCTTTCCTCGCCTAATTTTCTCTTTCGTCGTACTACGGGTTTCACATTTGGGTTGACGGAGAGATGATGACAAGCGATCTTTGGGTCTATTCCAGGCATTTCTGAAGGTTTCCAAGCGACGAGGGCGCCTTCCTCCATTGGATCTAGAGCTGTTCCAACTTTGGTCTTCTAATGATCTTCTGGGCCAATAGATACTTCCTTCAGATCCTTGGTTGGTTCCAGGCGTAGTTGCTGGAAATCTTCTCTTGGGTCGAGGTCTATCACATTTACGGTGTGATCCTTGTTAATAACTTCATCCTTCTTATTCTTTTGTAGCCGTAGGCTGCTGTGATAACACTCTCTGGCGACTTTCTGGTCGCCCTTAACTGTTCCCACCTTCCCGTTATCTAGGGGATATTTCATTACCAAAAACTTTATAGACAACAATCCTCCCAACAGGTTAAAAGCAGGTCGCCCTATGATTATATTGTAAGAGTTAGGGGCGTTGATTACCAGATACCTGACTCGAATCGTTTTTGTCGAAGAACCGTATCCGAAGGTCGTCTTTAGAGTGATGTAACCTCATACATGTACCTGCTCCCCTGTGAATCCCGCCAAGATTCCTCTGAAAGGTTGTAACTGTTGAGGATCTAGACACATTCTTTCGAAGGTCTCATAATATAGAATATCAGCTGAACTTCCTGTGTCTACCAGAACCCTTTTATCATCCCACTTGAATATCTGGATAGTAATAACCATGGGGTCATCATCGTGAGGGACGACACCCTGGAAATCTTTGGGCGAGAAGTGTATCTTAGGTTCTCTCTCTTCCTTTGAGTCGTACTCCTAACATAGCATCACTTGCTTGATGTACTTTTTACGCGAGGAGCTAGATTCCCTTCCGCCTGCAAAACCTTCTGAGATAGTGTTCAAGGTGTGTCTTTTTTCTTCGCTGCTTGTTTCCTTCCTAGGTTTCCGAGGTCTTCCTTCCCTGTCTATTTGGACATAGCCTCTCAACTTCCCACTCTGTATTAACTTTTCGATTTCCTTTCTCAGGTGGAGGCAGTCATTAGTGTCGTGACCTTGGATTTTGTGGTATTTACACCAACTGCTGTGGTCCATTCCCATGGTTGTATGCCCTGTCTTCTTAGCCTCTGGAATGATTTTTGCTTCGTAGACCTCTTTGAATATTTGTGTCGGGCGAGTATTCAGTGGGGTGAGGACGCCTGGACGGGATTTGGGGTTGTAAGGTGCATGGGGGCGCCTCTCCTGCCTCTTGTAGAAAGCCTGATGCCGGTCTTCTAGTGGTTGGTGATTCCTCCGATCCTGATTAGTAGAGGTGCGCTCTTTTGCATCCATGGCCTTCTTTTTTGCATTGCTTTCTGTTGGTATAAGCCCTAGAGGCCAATAGTTTATGTGAAACTTATCTTATGTATCATGACTTTTATTATTAAATAATATATGGCACTCTTTATTATATATTTATAGTAATGTTAATAAAGTCCTTAGAATAGATAGTTCATGTAATAATATATTAAGTGTGACTTAATCATGAGATTACATTATCATAAAGAACGCTATTCTTAAATGTATCCGTAGTCAAGCTTTAATATGAATTAGGATAATAATAAAGTGTCGAGACTATTATGTATGAAGACTGATGACCGCATCTTATGGGTCATAGATATGAGATATCAAGTCTATACATAGGTATAAATGTTAGGAGTAATATTTATACTGGATAGACCCATCGTGAGAATACTACATAGTAAATTATGAGATTGTCATAAGATATTCTCACATTGATAATAGTGTACATCGCTCTTTGACCTGAAACCACTATGATCCCTAGATATGGACTCAAGTGCTTTGTTGCCATTCTAACGTTGTCTGTAAAAGGATAACCATAACGTTGGTTGATGGGTACTTGATGAATCATGCTTAGGGACATGAGTTTCCTAGATGGGATTTGTCCCTCATAAACAGGAGATATATCTATAGGCCTCTTGATGAAATATGACTGTAAAACTGCATGGCCATGCCGAACTAAGTCGATATAGGATATTGGACTTATTCGTTATTCAGTATATTTTGGAATCAAGAAATATAAATATTGATCTACACAATGGTGACAAAATCTATGCATTGAGATCAATAAATATATTAGGACAAAGGAGTAATCGTATACATAAGTATTATCATGGAAAAAGGTTTCGTCAGATCACTTGACATTCTTGTCACTTGGGTAGCAATGATGTGTTGCTAGATACCGCTCATTGTTTATAGTATTAAATATTAGATTTAATATTGTTGCCAACGTGACTAGAACCTATAGGGTCACACACAAAGAACAATCAAAAGAGAAATATATAAGTATGACTTATATAAGGGGTGCGTTTAGTAAATAACGCTAATTAGTTAGCAGAATTACTAAACTCGTTATTGGTCTTATAGAAGCCCAATAGTGACTTCTAAACTTGCAAAGCACACTAAGAGTTCTATAAATAGAAGCCTAGTGCTGAAGTTTGAGGTTGCACGTTTTGAAACCCTAAACTCTCTGAAACTTCTGATTCGTTGGCTAGCACCGAGTTTTGGAGGACCACTGTTTGTGTGGACTTGCTAGAGGCTTTGCTGCTTGCTGCTTGCTTTGCTGTGATCGTGTTTCCACTTTCCAGCTTTCAGATTCCACACTTCGAGGTAACAATCGAATCACTGATTCATGTGTAATTCGTAATGATCCAAGGAAAGAATATTGAATTTTTTTTATCCGCTGCTTATTTTGTTTATGAAATCGATTTTTCTTCAGTGGTATCTGAACCAATTACGAAACCTTGAATCGGATTGCTTTGTTACTGCTTTATGTTTTAATTTGATTAAACATATTGAATGAAATTAAATAATAAAGAGAATTAAAATTGGCATCATATCATATTATGTTTTCTGTGCATGGCTCTTCGATTTGATTCGATGTTTCAGAAACCGTTTCTGGTGAAACATCGACGTTTCGAATATACATATCGACAGAAACATGATTGATCGATCATAAATCGCAAATAATAAATATCAATCACGTGTATGTGAATGGACGATCAATTTGTTTGAAGCTTCGTAACCGATTCTGTGTACTCTGGTGAAGCATCAATATTTTGATTATACATATCGACAGAAGTGTGATTGGTAAATTCTGTATAACAACAGTATATATGATATACTGGATTTGATTGTAGTTTAAATAAGTCAGATGATATTTGTTCATATTAATTGATCTGATGTATGGAGCTTCGTAACCGATTCTGGTGAAGCATCCTAGACTCGATCATGATACTTGAATAAACAATCAGAGTACTTGTTTAATAAGATCAGATTGTTGTGACAGAATTAGGGTTTGCCGAAACGGTTAGGGTAATCAGAAACATGTCAAGTGTTGATGCGAAATACAGTGCTAATTCAAAGTGAAACGTTCATAATGGATTAGCTTCCGGGGCGCTGCCCCGGAAGCCCCGCAAGGGGCGCTGCCCCCTTGAACCACCGTCCGCTGACCAGGCAGTGCAACCCCCGGCTAATCTGCGTAGTGTGATCATATGTCGAATTTTAATTTAATTTGTTTAATTATAAGGTATCATTAATAATAATAAAAGTGTGTTTGTTATTATTATCATGTGAACGATTATGGCCTTAGTCCTTTTATTTATTTCTTTTGGATATTGAAATATGGCCTGCGTGTCGTGCCTCTCTCTTATGTCTCTATTCTACATTCTCTTCTCATCCACTCCCTCGTATGTAAAACGAGTTTCTTTAATATGTAATGTAAATAGAATACAAGGAGGTAATAGGACTCAAGACGTTAGGATAGTCCTGGAAGTCAAGCTTGAAGAAGCAAGGTCGTTTCTAGGATTAGTTTAGATTCTCTCATTGGCTTGAGAGAATCATAGCGTTAGGATGGCCATAATCATGTCACTTTTACTTTGTATAATTGTTATGCATGTTATGATTGGAGTGCGAATATATATGATATATAAGCCGTGGTGAGGTGAGATCAACTTTAATAAAAATCCTTCAAATTTGAAATATTAAGTTTAATGCTTTCCTAAAGTTTAACACCCTTCAAGACTAATATCGAATATGTTGGTTTTGCCCCCGTGAAGCGCATATTTTATACTAGTAAGTTGCGGTGCGGTAATCCAATTTACCCAAGTGTTATTCTTTTGGGTTTAACTTAACTAAATTAATTTTAATAAGATTAGAATAAATTTAGAAGCAATAATTAGGTAATGTCTATATGATAGACTTTAGTAAAGAGTTATTCACCTAATTGATTTGAAAGTTGTATAAGATACAATTGGAAATGTTCCTACCTAAATACTAATTTTTAAGTACAGCCCCCGTTGACTTAAAGCAAAGTGAAATAAGGATTTCAATCCACTAGAAAATCTTCCAACGGGATTTTCCGAGTCAAGTGTTTGAAGGTCATTTGATTTGAGTAAAATAGTGGGAGCGTATTTAATTAAAGGCCAAATTAAATATGTTAATTCATGATACTTATTTTGTATATTTTAAAATTGTAGATGGCCAATAACACATCAACCAACATTTTGTGATCTCTCATTGAAAAGGAAAAATTGACTGAAACTAATTTTTTGGACTGGTTCTGTAACATGAGGATTGTCCTCACCCACGAAAAAAAGCTGTATGTGCTGGATGAACCCATTCCTGAGGCACCACCTGCTGGAGCTTCTGCGGCTCTGAGAAATGCTCATACCAAGCATCTCAATGATTCCGTGGAAGTCTCATGCATCATGCTAGCAACCATGACTCCCGAGCTGCAAAAACAGCATGAAGGGATGACCACGTTCGATATGATCGGACATCTTAAGACTCTTTATGAAGAGCAGGCAAGGCATGAGAGGTTTGATGTCTCTAAAGCCCTTTTCTCTACCAAGTTGTCAGAAGGAAGTCCTGTAGGACCTCATGTGCTCAAAATGATTGGGTATTCTGAGAACCTAGCTCGATTGGGATTTGTCCTTGAGCAGGAACTGGTTGTTGATCTTGTCTTGCAATCGTTGCCTGAAAGCTTCAGCAGTTTTGTCCAGAATTTCCTAATGAATGATATGGACAAAACACTTCCACAGCTTGCAGCTATGTTGAGAACTGCTGAGAAAAACATGAAAGGAAAGGGAAAGGCCATTTTGATGGTTAATAATGGCAAGTTCAAAAAGCACAATAAGAAGCCTAATAAGTCTAAGGGAAATGGCAAAGGCAAAGTTGTTGCCAAGCCATCAACCAAAGCTTTAAAGCCTACTGGAGGCGTGGCTAAGGAGGGCAAGTGCTTCTATTGCAACAATAAGGGGCACTGGAGGCGAAACTGCCCAAAGTATCTGTAAGATAAGAAGAATGGAAATGTTCCTATTACTTCTACAGGTATTTTTGTTATAGAAATTAATATGTCTACTTCTACATCATGGGTATTAGATAGTGGATGTGGTTCTCATATTTGTACTGATGTGCAGGGGCTGAGAACGAGTAGAGCATTGGCAAAAGGCGAGGTCGATCTTAGAGTTGGCAATGGAGCAAAGGTTGTTGCTTTAGCTGTTGGAACTTATGTATTGACCTTACCTAGTGGTCTGTTATTGAATTTAGAAAACTGCTATTATGTACCTGCCATTAGCAGGAATATTATTTCAATTTCTTGTTTGGACAAGGCTGGTTTTTATTTTACCATTAAGAACAAATGTTGTTCCGTTTATTTGGATAATATTCTATATGCTAATGCAATTTTGATTAATGGACTTTATATCCTAGATCTTGATATGCCTATCTATAACATTAATGCTAAAAGGATAAAACCTAATGAGTTGAATCCGACTTACCTTTGGCATTGTCGTTTAGGCCATATAAATGAAAATCGCATTTCCAAACTCCATAAAGATGGACTTTTGGACTCTTTTGATTTTGAATCATATGAGACATGTCGATCTTGTTTATTAGGAAAGATGACAAAGGCCCCTTTTTCCGGTCAAGGTGAAAGGGCTAGTGATCTCTTAGGACTCATACATACTGATGTGTGTGGACCCCTAAACATAACTTCTAGAGGAGGTTTTCACTACTTCATTACATTCACTGATGACTTTAGTAGATTTGGATATGTGTATCTAATGAAACATAAATTTGAATCATTTACTTTATTCAAAGAATTTCAAAATGAAGTAGAAAACCAACTAGGCAAGAAAATCAAAATGCTTCGATCTGATCGAGGTGGAGAGTATTTGAGCTTAAAGTTTGACAATCATCTAAAAGAATGCAGGATCTTGTCCCAACTCACACCTCCTGGAACGCCACAATGGAATGGTGTTTCTGAAAGGAGAAATCGAACCTTATTAGACATGGTCCGATCAATGATGAGTCATGCTGAACTTCCAAATTCCTTATGGGGATACGCCTTATTAACTGCAGCTTATACGCTTAACCGAGTTCCATCCAAAGCGGTAGAAAAGACACCATATGAGATATGGAACGGTCGAAAACCAAATGTGGGACATTTAAAGATTTGGGGTTGTGAAGCTTATATAAAACGACTTATGTCTATTAAGCTTGAACAAAGATCTGATAAATGTTTCTTTGTGGGATATCCTAAAGAAACTAGAGGATACTACTTTTACAAACCTTCTGAGGGCACAATTGTTGTTGCCAGAAATGGAGTCTTCCTTGAAAAGGATTTTGTCTCCAAAAGAATCAGTGGGAGCAAAGTAGATCTTGAAGAAGTTCAAGACCCACAAAGTAATGAAATACCGATGGAGGAACAGGAACAGGATACACAAACTATTATGATAGAAAATCCTATTCCAGTAACACAAGAACCACGTAGGTCTAGCAGGATACGTCAAGAACCCGAGAGATATGGGTATCTCATATCACAAAAGGGTGATGTATTGCTCATGGACCACGATGAGCCTGTGACTTACATGGAGGCCATTACTGGCCCTGATTCTGAGAAGTGGCTTGAAGCCATGAAATCTGAAATGGATTCCATGTACACAAATCAAGTTTGGAACTTGATTGAAGCACCTGAAGGAATTAATCCTATAGGATGCAAGTGGGTTTTCAAAAAGAAAATTGACATGGACGAAAAGTTTAATACCTATAAAGTGCGGCTGGTTGCTAAAGGCTTCAAACAAATTCATGGTGTGGATTATGATGAAACCTTTTCACCAGTTGCAATGATTAAATCCATTCGGATCTTACTTGCTATCGCTCCATACCATGATTATGAAATCTGGCAAATGGATGTCAAAACTGCTTTCCTTAATGGAAATCTTCTTGAGGATGTGTACATGACAAAACCTGAAGGATTTGGCAATCCTAAAGCAACCAAGAAAGTATGCAAATTACAGCGATCAATCTATGGATTGAAGCAAGCTTCTAGAAGTTGGAATCTTCGTTTTGATGAAACTGTACAACAATATGGATTCATTAAAAATGAAGACGAGCCTTGTGTTTACAAGAAGGTTAGTGGGAGCATAGTCTTATTTCTGGTTTTATATGTGGATGACATATTATTAATCGGAAATGACATCCCTACATTACAAGAAACAAAAACTTGGTTAGGGAAATGCTTTTCTATGAAAGACTTAGGTGAAGCCTCCTATATATTAGGAATCAGGATCTATAGAGATAAATCAAAAAGATTGCTTGGCTTAAGTCAGGGTATATATATAGATAAAGTCCTGAGACGTTTCAATATGCATGATTCCAAGAAAGGATTCATCCCTATGTCGTCAGGAATAAATCTATCAAAGACTCAATCCCCTTCGACTAATGAAGAAAGGGATCGAATGCGTGATATTCCATATGCTTCGGCAATTGGGTCTATCATGTATGCTATGATATGTACTCGACCAGATGTCTCGTATGCTTTAAGTGCTACGAGCAGATACCAGTCTAATCCTGGCAACGATCATTGGATTGCTGTCAAGAATATCCTTAAATACTTGAGAAGAACTAAGGATACTTTCTTGATCTATGGAGGTCAAGAAGAGCTCTCTGTAATTGGTTACACTGATGCTAGTTTTCAGACAGATCATGATGATTTCAAATCGCAATCTGGA
The DNA here is from genome assembly GCA_946800305.1 of Medicago arabica. Lineage (NCBI taxonomy): Eukaryota > Viridiplantae > Streptophyta > Magnoliopsida > Fabales > Fabaceae > Medicago > Medicago arabica. Next base: position 20,380,102 of record OX326969.1, read on the forward strand.
TATGTGTTTTGCTTAAATGGCGGTGCTGTGAGCTGGAAGAGTTCAAAGCAAGACACAATCGCTGATTCTACAATAGAAGCCGAGTACATTGCTGCATCTAATGCCGCAAAGGAAGTTGTTTGGATTAAGAAATTCATTTCTGAGCTTGGAATAGTTCCAAGTATTGCGGATCCCATTGAATTACTATGTGATAACAATGGAGCAATCGCACAAGCCAAAGAACCTAGATCTCACCAGAAATCCAAACACATACAAAGGCACTATCATCTTATTCAAGAGATTATCGAAAGAGGAGATATTAAAATATGCAAAGTACCAACATTAGACAATGTTTCTGATCCACTTACTAAAGCTCTTGCCCAGCAGAAGCATGATGGTCATACTAGATCTATGGGTATTAGGTTTATGCCTGATTGGCTCTAGTGCTAGTGGGAGATTGTTGGTATAAGCCCTAGAGGCCAATAGTTTATGTGAAACTTATCTTATGTATCATGATTTTTATTATTAAATAATATATGGCACTCTTTATTATATATTTATAGTAATGTTAATAAAGTCCTTAGAATAGATAGTTCATGTAATAATATATTAAGTGTGACTTAATCATGAGATTACATTATCATAAAGAACTCTATTCTTAAATGTATCCGTAGTCAAGCTTTAATATGAATTAGGATAATAATAAAGCGTCGAGACTATTATGTATGAAGACTGATGGCCGCATCTCATGGTTCATAGATATGAGATATCATGTCTATACATAGGTATAAATGTTAGGAGTAATATTTATACTGGATAGACCCATCGTGAGAATACTACATAGTAAGTTATGAGATTGTCATAAGATATTCTCACAATGATAATAGTGTACATCGCTCTTTGACCTGAAACCACTATAATCCCTAGATGTGGACTCAAGTGCTTTGTTGCCATTCTAACGTTGTGTGTAAAAGGATAACCATAACGTTGGTTGATGGGTAATTGATGAATCATGTTGAGGGACATGAGTGTCCTAGATGGGATTTGTCCCTCCTCATAAACAAGAGATATATCTATAGGCCTCTTGATGAAATATGACTGTAAAACTGCATGGCCATGCCGAACTAAGTCAATATAGGATATTGGACTTATTCGTTATTCAGTATATTTTGGAATCAAGAAATATAAATATTGATCTACACAATGGTGACAAAATCTATGCATTGAGATCAATAAATATATTAGGACAAAGGAGTAATCGTATACATAAGTATTATCATAGAAAAAGGTTTCGTCAGATCACTTGACATTCTTGTCACTTGGGTAGCAATGATGTGTTGCTAGATACCGCTCATTGTTTATAGTATTAAATATTAGATTTAATATTGTTGCCAACGTGACTAGAACCTATAGGGTCACACACAAAGAACAGTCAAAAGAGAAATATATAAGTATGACTTATATAAGGGGTGCGTTTAGTAAATAACGCTAATTAGTTAGCAGAATTACTAAACTCGTTATTGGTCTTACAGAAGCCCAATAGTGACTTCTAAACTTGCAAAGCACACTAAGAGTTCTATAAATAGAAGCCTAGTGCTGAAGTTTGAGGTTGCACGTTTTGAAACCCTAAACTCTCTGAAACTTCTGATTCGTTGGCTAGCACCGAATTTTGGAGGAGCACTGTTCGTGTGGAGTTGCTAGAGGCTTTGCTGCTTGCTGCTTGCTTTGCTGTGATCGTGTTTCCAGTTTCCAGCTTTCAGATTCCACACTTCGAGGTAACAATCGAATCACTGATTCATGTGTAATTCGTAATGATCCAAGGAAAGAAAATCGAATTTTTTTAATCCGTTGCTTCTTCTGTTTATGAAATCGATTTTCCTTCACTTTCTTCTCCCTTGATGTAACAGTCAGCTCTGGCGATGATTTAATCCATGGAATCGGCGGGCTTTTGTGCCAAAGATTCATTGAATTGTCCCGCCCTTAAACCATTCTAGAAAACTCCCACAAATACTTCTTGGTTAGGGTTGATTACCTTGATGGTAGTGTCGTTGAATTGTCCAGTGACTCAGCGTGTCCTTGGTGGACGTTGAAAAGGCTGGTGGCGGAGACCTTTCGGTGGTGACTTGCTGCGAATTGCTGAGTGAGCTTCCTGGCCATGTCTGGGTAACTCATGATAGAGAAGCGAGGAAGGTTCATATACCAACGCAAAGTTGCGTCGGCTAGGGTTCCTGCAAAGAGTTTGCACTTGAGAGAGTCAGACACGCCCACAACGGCCATACGAGTGTTGAACGCCGTTATGTGCTCCATCGGGTCGCTCTTCCCATCAAAGGATGAAAGATGGGGAGGCTTGAAGTTTTCTGGTACTGGAGCGTTCCATATCTCCACTGAAAGGGGCTGTGGTTCTGGGTTCTCCATCTCGCCATGTTGGGACTCGTCTCGCTCCTCTTGTTGTTTCTGCTGAACGGTTTCCACCGAGGTGTGCAAAGCCTCGTTCTGCTCTCGCAGGAGAGCCATGTCGGTTCTCAGGGTCTCGAAATCCTCAAGGACGGCCATGAGGAAGGCGGCGGCTGTTTCTGGACCTGAGAAGTTTTGAGTGCTGGATTTTCTGAACCACAGGAGTGTTATATGATTCGGAAAGCTGATGAGGGTTCCTGAACCACGACTGCGATTCAAGAAGGTGGTCTAGGTTAGTTTTACCTTTTTCCCACAGACGGCGCCAACTGTACTTACAAAAGTACGAGTAGTGAATACTAGGGATTGTGTCTGTCTATTAGTGTTTAGACTGATTATTGGATGCCTTGAGAATGCTCTCAAGGGTTGTATTTATAGCCAGCTGTGGGCTTGGGTTTCGGTGGCTTAGTGTCCAAGCCACAGGGGTATTTCAGTATTTTAGGCGAGTTCTAGACGTTTCTAGAAGCCACTTGAGGCGGCGCCCTAGAAAGGACGCGCCCTGGGCCTTAGAACTCTTCTGGAGGGCGCTAAGGCCTCTTGGAGGGTCTACAGGCGCTTCTGAGGGTCTTTAAGACTCCTAGGAATATTATGATAGTCCAAAAAGAAATCGAAAAAGAATAGGGTAGGAAGAATAAGATTCGAAACAAAAAAAATAATAAAAAATAGGGTTCCGGCGTGGTGCACCGCCGTACCGGCCGGCCAACCACCGCCGGAACCCACCTTACCTCCGCCGGAGAAGATGAAGATTCATCGGAATCTTCATATGAAACCCAGAAACCAAGAACACAGAGAGGAGGGACGAGAGAGTGTCTCTCTCTAGAAATAAGTTAGAGAGAGAAAGAAGAGGAAAAATGAGAGAATTTTGAAGGGATGAGATATTTATATCTCTCTCGAATCCAGTGTACGCAAGTGCATGCGTTAGCATACACCCACACACCCCCTCCTTTGGATTTTAATCCTGTGGCCCCTGATGCCACACTTCAGGTCAGATCTAGACTGTCTGATCTTGATCAGACGACCCTGATCTGACCCACGAACCCGTAACTCATTTAATTCGAACCGGCCCCCAACCTATTCCTTAGCCCAATTCCCTTTTTTTCTTAATCACACACATACCTGATTACTGCTGCACCCCCACCTTGTGATTGAACCCATTTCAAGTCATGCATGCATTTAATTTTTATCTTTCAACATTATTATTTTGTGTTCATATTTATTTGCGTCATTTATTTTACAGCAAGAACTTAGAATGTAAACTAGGCTTTAATGTAATTTATTTATTTTTCCGCAGACTTTAGAATGTATTAATAGGTTTAATGTAATAGTTTAGGTGCATGTGTGCGTATGTGGGTGTATGTTTACTTCTTATGCATGGTAGTTAGGTAAAAGGTCCTTGTGGTGGTTGAACGCCACCATAAGGTACCAACGATATACTTTCTTGCTCCGTTAGTTTATATTTTAGTTCAATTATTAAAAAAAAACAACAAAAACATGCAAATAATCCAAAAATCACAAAAAACATTTTTTTCAATAAACCTTGGTTCAAAATCAAGTGATCCTTTTATTTTCTTTCTTCTTTCTTAATCAAATTTCAATCAACTTAATTTTACTTTGATTTATTTTCTTTTAATATCAAAAAACACAAACAATTTCTTATTTTCCATTTGGCTTTTCAGTTTAAAACCTTTTTCAAAAACTAATAAAAAATACAAAACCAATCAAACGGAAATTTTTACCCCGAACTACGAGGTTTTGATCCCTCGCGGGTATGTAGGCAAAGGATACTCGTCCTTCCAAATCAATAAAAATGTAGATATTAGGCCTCTTTCCGTTCTTTATCCACAGTTCATTTCTTTTTAAACTAAGCAAGTTATAGAACATTGATTAAATAAAATCAAAAGGTTCTCGTAGAGTACTACGAACATAAATGGTGCTAATACCTTCCTTTTATGTAACTAACACCCGAACCCTAAATCTTTAAAATGTGGTATTTGAACCTTTTCTCACTTTCTTTTGAAAAATTAAATGTTCAGTCGTGAAATAAAATAGTGAGTCAAAAGCTAATCAAATAGCCTTGATCTCCAAAAAATGACGCGACAACGAGTAATCCTTTCTTTAATTGATGTTGATAAATGATGAGCTTATGTCAATGACTTCATTAGAGATTGAACATGTTTGCTATGCTATGTTTGAATTGTGATAGCATGATGTGTATGGAATGGGGGTCAATATTCATGTGATGTTAGTATTCTAGAAGGGATGGTTATGTATATGTGTCATGCATCAAATCCTCGAATGCTTATGTTTGCTTATGCTTGATGTGAAGCTAACCGCTAGTGGTTGTTGGGTTGACCGCCTACCTATTTGTATGAATGGGTAGACGGCGTGCATGATTTATCTTTTAGCGTGCTTGGTGAGTTGCTTGAGGATAGCGAGAGCTTCCTCTGTTTATCTGTTTAGAGTCTTAGATTAGGCTCTGAATTAGGATGTCAGTCTTTATGTTATCTTGGATTGATTATGTTGTTGAGATTTTACCCATATGTCGGAATTTAGAGATTTTATATGGCGACGTATGTATGAGTTTATGACATGTATATTCTGGAGATGTATGTTATATATCTGCTGCGACGTTTTGAGAAATTTTCTATGCATGTTGTTTTGAAATCTATTAAAGACGTAGCGTGTATTTCTTGAATATTTGTATTATTCGTGTTTTTTATCGCATTAATAGAAGTAGGGAGTTACAAGTTGGTATCAAAGCCATGGTCAGTCTTGTTCGGACTAGAATTCGATGAAATGTCTTGTTTGTATGCGACATGTACGAAAGTACTGTCGGTACTTGTTGTGTTGTTCCGTTATTTTAGGTAGGTTTAATTGTAGAGGGAGAGTAGCAGGTTGCTTCAGGTTTGTTTAGTCTGGCAAGGGAGGTATCTTTGGCTGCTGAGGCTCATTTGGTTGTGGTTGGTGTTAAGTTTCATGTTGATTTCGAGTTCGATGATGTTTGCTTCATTGAAGAAAAGTAGCAAGAAAGGAATTGGAGATTTTCCGGTTGTGCAAGAGTTTCCAGAAGTTTTTCCGGACAACATTACCTAATTACCGCCAGAGAGAGAAGTGGAGTTTGCAATTGATTTGGTGCCAGGAACAAGTAATATTTCGATTGCACCATATCGGATGTCTGCATCAGAGTTGGGTGAGTTGAAGAAGCAGTTAGAAGAATTGCTTGCGAAGCAGTTCATTAGGCCAAGTGTTTCTCTCTGGGGTGCTCCAGTGTTGTTGGTTAAGAAGACGGATGGCAGCATGAGGTTGTGTGTGGATTATCGGTAGTTGAACAAGTTGACGATTATGAATCGGTGTCCGCTCCCTAGGATCGATGATTTGATGAATCAGTTGGTAGGTGCGGAAGTGTTCAGTAAGATTGATTTGAGGTCGGGATATCATTAGATTAGAGTGAAGGCGGGAGATATATCCAAAACCACGTTTTGAACAAGGTATGGACACTATGAGTATTCTGTGATGCCATTTGGAGTATCTAATGCGCCAGGTGTCTTCATGGAATATATGTATAGAGTATTTCATCCTTTTCTGGACCGTTTTGTGGTAGTTTTTATAGATGATATTTTGGTGTATTCGAAGTCAGAGGAGGAGCATGCCGAGCATCTGAGGATTATGTTGTGTTTCTTGAAGGAGAAGTGTAACACCCCGTTTTCCTAACTTTAAAATAACATAGATTAATCAGTGTTTTTCAACTTAAAAACAGAGTGTCACGTTCAACTTTACAAAAATCCAACAAATATAAATATAGCTAAATCGCTATTTATTAAAACTTATGCTTTTATAAAAATTTAACAAACATGCAGCGGAAATAATTTCAACATCTTAAATAGATTCTCATAAAAATAGTTCAACATTGTTTAAAAGGAAATACGTAACAAGGAAACATGCAACAAAACAATCCCCATTCCGTTACGTACAAGAGCATCCTAGATGACACGACGAAGATTACTCTAAACTGCACTATTCTTGGTCACCTGCAAGTTACTCATACGAAGAGCAACATTTCCAAGCAGAAGGGGTGAGATTTTACATTCTATAATAATAAGCATATAATTCTTTAAAAGAATTTAACAACATAAATAACAACAAATTTAACAATGTTAAACAACAATTATACAACATAGATGCTTCGCATAATTACTCATTAATCAACTCATTAAATATAATGGCAACATGACAACACGACAACAACATCGATAACGACATATGCAACAACAACTTCATCGACTTGACAACTTATATGCATGTGGTACCAATCAGGGCATAAAGCCCCCTTCGCAATTGAGCATAGGCTCCAGGGCATAAGCCCCCTTCTTTAGGGTGAATGACAAAGCATTCCAGGGCATAAGCCCTCTTCTTTAATTGAGCATAAGTTCCAGGGCATAAGCCCTCTTATTTAGGGTTGAATGACAAAGCAATCCAGGGCATAAGCCCTCTTCTTCAATTGAGCATAAGCTCCAGGGCATAAGCCCTCTTCTTTAGAGGTGAATGACAAAGCATTCCAGGGCATAAGCCCTCTTCTTTAATTGAGCATAAGCTCCAGGGCATAAGCCCTCTTCTTTAGTGATGATGCATGGACTCAATAACAATACTTTGACGACCAACAACTTCAACGACATCGACAAACAACATACAACTTAAACGACATTGACAAACTACTTACAACTTTGAGGACATTGACGACAACTGTGGTAACGACAACGACAACGACTTCACATCATAATTTCATATTCATCAATCATAAACAACGTCATATAACATCGTATTTAAACATCAACAAGTCATCATATAACATCTTATTCAAACATCAACAATTCATCATATAACATCGTATTCAAACATCAACAATTCATCATGCATCTTTGTAAACACATAATAAATTATACATAACATATTTCCATGGCAAACCAAGGATACTAGAAATATATCACAATTATCAACAACTTTCATATTTATACCAAAGACCAATTTAAAACAGAGACGTGTGAAAAAGATGCAAAAACATGAAACAGAGAATGTTGTCACCGTACAATTTCGCTAAGACCTCCTTGGAGTATTTTAATCATAACTCAAAAACTAAACGTTATTTTCACATCAAACCAAATCCACTGGAAAGATAACAAAACTATCTAAAACTTGTATGTTTACACCCAAAACCAATTCCATACCGATCAATACCAGTTTTCGTTTCAAATTCGAAAAAGTTGTGCAGAAAGTCCATAAAAACTCACTGTGACCTACATGCAGTAATTTGACCATAACTCAAGTTTTATAAATCTTTTTGACATCAGAGAAACGGCATTAGGAAACTAACATCCATACCTACAACCTTCGTGTTTACACCTAAGACCAATTCTGCACCGATCAATACCAGTTTTCTTTTCAAAATCCAGGGCAGAGATAAAAAAAATCAGAAAAAAGCAACTTATATTATTCAAACTTCACATTCATTCAAAATCATTACAATCAACAACAACAACTCAATATAATTCATACCCAATTCATAATATGACATTGATAACAACAATCATCAACAATTCATTTATCAACAAATTAACATACCTAAACATATCACTACAACTAGAGCATGAATTTCATCAATTAAATTGCAATTCAAAACCCTAACTTCTTTTCAAACCCTAACTTCTCTAATCATCAAAATAAAACAACAACAAACATGTGAAACCTTATTTCAGAACCATATACTTATGATTAAAGAAGGTTAGTCCCACCCTTACCTTATATTGGTTGATTTACAGAACTCTACAAGCTTCTCCTCTTTTCTCCCCAAAAACTGTGTTCTTCACGTTCTCTCTGTTTTTCATCAAAAACTGCTTTTCTGGTTCTAACCCTAATTATAACAACCAAAAGTTTGTTTCTCACTTAATCTTTTTAACCTAACAAACTCTTCCATTTACCAACCTACCCTTATGCTTCATTAAATCTAATCTAATTAGATTCCTTCACTATTTATATCATAACACCCTACTAATAAATACTAAAAATCATCACATAGCAAATATTCAAATAAAATATATAAAAAGACATTAAACTCGATATAATAAATAAATAATAAAAATGGGGCGTTGTCGCGTCATTTTTTGGAGATCAAGGCTATTTGATTAGCGTTTGACTCACTAATTTATTTCACGACTGAACATTAAATTTTTTTAGAAAAAAAGGGAAAAAGATCAAATACCCCATATTGAAGAGATTTAGGGTTCGGGGGTTAGTTTCATAAAGGGAAGGTATTAGCACCCTTTATGCCCGTAGTACTCTACGGGAACCTCTTGGTTTTATTTAATTTTTGTGCTATAAACTTGCGTACTTTTGAAAAAAGGGATTTAAAATGATTAAGAAAAAAAACCTAATTATCTACATTTTTATTGATTTGGAAGGACGAGTGTCCTTTGCCTACGTACCCGTGAGGGATCAAAACCTCGTAGTTCGGGGTAGAAATTTCCGTTTGATTGGTTGAGTGTTTTTTAATGATTTTTGAAAAGGTTTTAAAATGAAAGAAAGCCAAAGCGGAAAATGAGTATTGGTTTGTGTTTTTTAATAGTAAAGAAAGTGAACTCAAAATAAAGTTAAATTGATTGACATTTGATTAAGAAAAGAAAATGAAAAGGATCACCTGATTTAAGATCAAAGTTTGTTTAAAAAATATTTTTTTGTGATTTTGGTTATATGCATTTTTTGTTGTTTTCAAATAATTGGAATAAGAGTAAACTAACGGAGCAGAAAAGAATAAAAGCGTGGGGAACTCATGGTGGCGTTGGACCACATGAGGACCTTTAACCTAAACTACGAATCATGAAAGGAAAAGCATACACCCACACACGCACACATGCACCTAAGCTATTACAAAAAAACCTATTAATACATTCTAGGGTCTGCGATAAAAAATAAATAAATTACATCAAAGCCTAAATATACATTCTACATCATTGGCGAAAAAATAAAAGGCGAAGAAATAAATATGCATAATAATAAACCTAAACTAAAATGCATAAATAATTTACATTGAGCCTAAACGTACATTCTAAATTCTTGCAATAAAATTAAATGACATGATTAAAATATAATATGCATGAGTATGGAATGTGAACGAGAACATAAAAACAACACGCAAGAGTTAAAATTTACAAGCAAGAGGGTACTAACAGTACTCAGGAGGGTGTAGAAAGCGAAAAAATAAAACTGGGCCCTAAACAGCATCAAGGCGCAGGTGGGCCTTGGCATGTTTGTAATTAGTCGTCTGATTGATCAAACGGCCTGGGTGCAAGTCTGGAACGAACCAACGGAGGCCGTTGTTGCAAAATAAAGGGACATATGCATGTAGGTTCACAGTTAGCGCGTAGGCAGGCACACATGGGATTGGGACGGGGTATATAAAGGCTGTAGGCTTTATTTTCTTTCATTTTCCCCACTCTCTTCTCTCTCTTCTCTTTCCCTTTACCCGTATCCTCTCTTCTCTCACCTAAAAGTTCATCTTTTTTAACAATATTCCGGCGGGCCTCATGAAGGCCGCCGCTCCTCCCCAGCTTCTGACGAGGGTTCCGGCGGTGGCTGCCCAGCCATCGCGGCGGCGTCACCATGCCAGAATCCTAAAAAAATTTATATTTTTTTATTTCGAACCGTTTTCCAACCCTTTATCCTATTCTTCACTCGAAATTCACAAAACACAAACCAATAAACCTAGATCTACAAAATAAAAATAAAAAAGGAAAGATTACCTACTTCTTCTATTTCTTTCTTGTTTCGGATTGTTGTGGTGTCGAATGTGTTTCGTCCGGCCGTGGTTTGAGTATGAAGGCAGTGATGCTGTTGTTGTAGTCGATTTGTGGCTTGAACGACGCCGTCCTTTTGTGTGTTGTGTTCGGTTTGGGTGCAAGCTTCGTACGTGTTACTGTGTATGCGATGTTGGGTTTTACTTTGCAGGTTCTTGGTGTTGAAAATCGATTGTGAATTTTCGGCCTCCGGGAAAAAAAGTCCTTTTCTTTGTGTTCTGAAGGTGTTATTTATAGCCAAGGGATTCTGGGTTAAGGTTTGTTTAGTAAAACCAGAAAATCTGCATTTTTGGATTGGGATGAACTGGATTTGGATGAAGAACAAAACGTGTTTCTGTTTGGATTCGCATGACAGGCTGCTTTTGGATCAGGACCACTTCTTTGGACATTATCAGATTATTTGGATTTTTATGGACATTAAAAAAAACATGAAAAATAAAAACTAATAAATATATATATAGACTAGAATTAAATTAATTGATTAAAAGGTGAAATGGAAAATAAAAGATGGAAATGAATAAAAGATAAAAAAAATGAAAATTAAAAGGACTAATAATAAAAAGTGAGAAGAGGGACCGACTCGGAACCAAACATGAGGTATTTTAAAATACCTCTCTGCCGGATTTTTACTTGAAAAGTCAGAGACTGATTAGGGCCTGAGGACATGTGTCGATGTATGAATGCAGGATCTTAGGTCAAAAATTGGGGTATGACAGATGCCCCTATTTAAGTTTCTTCGTCCGGAGATTTGAAGATGAAATCTTTGATTTGACGAGCCGAAGAGACTTAAATACAAAGTACACCTATTTTTGATCCTAAGATATTGTGAATGCATATGACGCAACTATGAATGCAAGACGACATGGATGACTCGACTGGGATGACTAATAACGACTGGATGCCCGAATTTGTTGAAGAAATGGATCCGACTCCGCTGGGGGAATGAAGTTTTACTAGGGAAAATGATCATCTACTACTGTGTTGGTTTGGGACGATAGCTTAAACGAAGACAAAGCTTTTTAGTGACATCTCTAGAACCGCTACGCTGTGGATGACACTATTTGAAATTGAAATTGATCAGTGACATCTCTGGAACAGCTATGCTGTGGATGCCTCTATTGAAATTGAGATTGATTATTGACATCGCTGGAACAGCTACGCTGTGGATGACGCTACTGAAATTAAAATAGACCAGTGGCACCGCTAGAACAGCTACGCTGGAGATGTCACTATTGAAAATTGAAATTGACCAGTGGCATCGCTGGAACAGCTACGCTGGGGATGACACTATTGAAATTGAAATTGACTAGTGGCATCGCTGGAACAGCTACGCTGGGGATGACACTATTGAAATTGAAATTGACTAGTGGCATCGCTGGAACAGCTGTGCTGGGGGTGGCACTATTGAAATTGAAATTGACTAGTGGCATCGCTAGAACAGCTACGCTGGGGATGACACTATTGAAATTGACTAGTGGCATCGCTGGAACAGCTACGCTGGGGATGACACTATTGAAATTGAAATTGACTAGTGGCACCCCTGGAACAGCTACGCTGGGGATGACACTATTGAAATTGAAATTGACTAATAGCACCGCTGAAACAGCTATGTTGGGGATGACACTAATGAAAATTGTAATTGACTAGTGGCATCGCTGGAACAGCTACGCTGGGGGTGTCACTATTGAAATTGAAATTGACTAGTGGCATCGCTGGAACAGCTACGCTAAGGATGACACTATTGAAAATTGTAATTGACTAGTGGCACCGCTGGAACAGGTACGCTGGGGATGACACTATTGAAATTGACTAGTGGCATCGCTGGAACAGCTACGCTGGGGATGACACTATTGAAATTTACTAGTGGCATCGCTGGAACAGCTACGCTGGGGATGACACTATTGGAATTTCAATTGACTAGTGGCATCGCTGGAATAGCTACGTTGGGGATGGCACTATTGAAATAAAAAACAATTGTTAACTATTATAGAAATTACTGTTTGACATTACGATAAATGAAGACCAGACTGAAAGGACACAACAAAGTTTCGGATGACAGATGCAACCATGCATGAATGATGTTGTGTATATGTTGTGTAGGAGTGAAAGTAATAATGCATGTATGTATGAATGTGTGAATGAATGTATGAGTGTGTAGACTAGATTGTGACTCGTAGGACTGTATTCATGGTATATGGTAGATGAGAGGCTGAGACGAGACAGGATTGGTAAGGTGGGAAGTGGACCGACACTGTAGTACTACACACTCAGCGAGCTTTCTTGGAGAAGATATTATTGTGAGCTAATCGAACCAATTGCAGGGTGGAACTTGGCACAAGATAGAAACTGACGCTTCCTGGGGAGAGAACTCATTGTTGACCGTAACGTTTGAAGAAGTCGCCATTTGTGGACCAGCGTAGGGTGTTCCTCCATTGGTATGCCCCAGAAATCATGTTTCTTCTTTCCCCTTTTTGTTGTTTGTTTTTTTTGAAAGTCCCTAATTTTTGCCTGGACCGCCCTTTCGGGTTTTCAATCCACCGGGAGTATATTCCTTTTTTGTGCCCCTAATTTTTGCCTAGACCTCCCTTTCGGGTTTTCAGTCCAGCAGGACGCTCTCTATTGCCTATGCCGCCTTTTCAGGTTTTCGACTTAGCGAGCTCCTTTTTTTTGTTTTTTTTTGTAAACTTCCTACAACGCCTAAGCATGCCTGTTTAGTAGGGTTTGAACATTCCTGGGGAGAATGTCGATGTACGCTTCATTTTACTCTCGAGTCTTGAGGTGCACTTATTCGTTTATGCTTTTGAGAGATATGAGAAAGTTTTAAGAATTTTGCTTCAAAATATTACCATCAAAAACAGAAGAAAAGGTGAAAAATAGAATAAATGAGAATTTCAAATAAAGGGGCGACGACTCAAATTTTATTGATTAAACGGTGGTCAGCCGATGGCATGACTCCATAGATCTTTACAAAAGTTAAAAAAATGGTAATTTATTATGGAGAGGTATATTGAATCCTCACAACCCAATTTTCCCTAACAACTTTGAGTTCTGCTGATTTGATGCTCCAGATTGAAGGCTCTTTGGTAGCATGTATGCCTCAAGTCGGTTGTGTCTGATCGGATGCAGTTACTTTGTCTTTTTCTTTATCCTTAATTTTTGCATTAGACCGCCCTTTCGGGTTTTCAGCCTATCAGGATAATCTCTGTTTAATGTCTCTGATTTTTGCCTGGACCGCCCTTTTAGGTTTTCAGTCCACCGAGACGCTCATTTTTGCCTAAGCCGCCCTTTCGGGTTTTCGACTTACCGAGTTGTTCTTATAATTTTTAGACAAAATATTTCTTGACTGCATCCGTTTTTACAGTACGCAGAAGTTCTTCGCCATCCATAGTTTGAAGAGTCATGGAACCACCGGAGAAGGCTCTTTTGACGACGTACGGGCCCTCGTAGTTAGGAGTCCACTTGCCCCTAGAGTCGGGTTGGAAAGATAAGATCTTATTTAGTACGAGATCACCCTCTTTGAATTCACGGGGACAAAATTTCTTGTCGAAAGCCTGCTTCATCCTCTTTTGATATAGCTGTCCATGACATAGAGCAGCCATGCGTTTCTCCTCGATTAAGTTCAACTGATCATATCTATTTTGAACCCATTCAGCCTCTGATAACTCAGCTTCCATTAAAACTGTCATTGAAGGAACCTCGACTTCTACGGGAAGCACTGCGTCCATACCATATACCTAAGAGAAAGGGGTTGCCCTTGTTGATGTGCGTACGGAAGTACGATATCCATGTAATACAAATGGAAGCATCTCATGCCAGTCCTTGTAAGTTACCACCATTTTCTGGACAATCTTCTTTATGTTCTTATTTGCGGCTTCGACAGCACCATTCATCTGAGGTTTGTAAGGGGAGAAATTATGATGCTCGATCTTGAAATCGTCACACAGCTCTTTCATCATACTGTTGTTCAGATTCGTCTCGTTATCTGTAATGATTCTGATAGGGACACCATAGCGGCAGATGATATGATTCTTAATAAACTTGACCACCACTTGCTTGGTCACATTAGCATAAGATGCGGTTTCAACCCACTTGGTGAAATAGTCAATAACCATTAGAATGAAGCGGTGCCCGTTTGAAGCTTTGGGCTCAATCCTACCAATCATGTCGATGCCCCACATGGAGAATGGCCACGGGAAGGAGAGAACGTTGAGTGCAGTTGGCGGAACATGAATCTTATCGGCATAGATCTGGCACTTATGACACCTCCTAGCATGCATGTAACAATCTGCTTCCATCGTCATCTAGTAATAACCTGCCCTCAATATCTTCTTGGCCATTGTATGCCCACTTGAATGAGTACCGAAGGATCCTTCGTGTATTTCATGCATCAATAAATCCGCTTCGCGTACGTCCACACATCTAAGCAACACCATGTCAAAGTTTCTCTTATACAAAATGTTTCCGTTCAGGAAGAAGCTGCCAGACAGTCTTCTTAAAGTTTTCTTGTCTTTATTGCATGCTCCGAGTGGATACTCTTGACTTTGAAGGAAACAATTGATGTCATGGAACCATGGTTTGTCGTCAACCACTTCTTCAGTCGCAAACACATGAGCAGGCCTTTCGAGACACCTGACATTGATTAATGGTACTTCATTCCGACGATTTACTTGGTACATTGAAGATAAGGTAGCTAGAGCATCTGCCATTTAGTTCTCATCACGAGGGATGTGGTGCAACTCGACCTTGTTGAAGAAGGTCAATAATCGTCTTGCATAGTCTTTGTATGGGATCAAGCCGGGGTGGCGAGTTTCCCATTCTCCTTTGATCTGATTGATTACGAGAGCTGAGTCACCATAAATGTCGAAGTTCTTGATTCTTAGATCGATGGCTTCTTTGATACCCATAATGCATGCTTCGTACTCCGCCATGTTGTTTGTGCAGTCGAAAGTTAGTCTGGCGGAGAAAGGGATGTGGGTACCTTTAGGAGTAATAATGACTGCTCCGATGCTGCTGCCATAAACATTAACAATTCTGTCGAATATCAAACCCCATCTTGATTCAGGGTCTGGACCTTTTTCGAAAAATGGTTCGTCACAATCTTTCATCTTTAAATACATGATCTCTTTGTCTGGGAAATCGAATTTTACAGGTTGATAATCTTCGATCGGTTGGTTAGCCAGGTGATCAGCAAGGATGCTACCTTTGATTGCTTTTTGGGAACGGTATTCAATATCATACTCGGACAACAACATCTGCCACCGAGAGATTCTTCCTGTTAAAGCTGGCTTCTCGAAGATGTACTTGATCGGATCGATTTTAGATATCAACCAAGTGGTGTGATTGACCATGTAATGACGGAGGCGTTTGGCGGCCCAGGCTAAAGCACAACAAGTCTTCTCAAGCATGGAATAACGAGACTCACAATCATTAAACTTCTTGCTTAGATAATAAATAGCATGCTCCTTTCTCCCGGTCTCATCTTGTTGCCCGAGCACACAACCCATAGAAGCATCTAACACAGTTAGGTACATGATCAGCGGTCTTCCTTCAACTGGAGGGATAAGAATGGGAGGTTCTAGCAAGTACTCTTTGATGCTGTCGAAGGCTTTCTAGCAATCTTCTGTCCATTCAATCCCTTGATCCTTGCGGAGTAACTTGAATATTGGCCTACATGTTGCAGTCATATGAGAAATGAATCTGGAGATGTAACTTAGCCGTCCAAGAAACCCTCTTACTTGTTTTTCTGTTTTTGGAGAAGGCATTTCTCTGATGGCTTTGACCTTGTCTGGATCTACTTCAATACCTTTCTGACTAACGATGAAGCCCAAAAGTTTCCCGGATCTGACACCAAAAGTGCACTTGTTGGGATTCAGACGGAGTTGGTACTTTCTCAGTCGTTTGAACATCTTCAGCAAGTAATCGACATGCTCTTCTTCAGTGCTTGATTTGACGATCATATCATCCACATAAAGCTCAATCTCTTTGTGCATCATGTCATGAAAAAGGGTAGTCATACCTCTTTGATAAGTAGCTCCTGCATTTATCAACCCAAATGGCATTACTTTGTAACAGAAAGTGCCCCAAGGGGTGATGAAGGATGTCTTTTCTCTATCTTCAGGCGCCATCTTAATTTGATTGTAACCGGAGAAACCGTCCATGAAGGAGAAAACTTTGGATTTCGCAGTACTATCAACTAACACATCAATATGACGCAGTGGAAAGTCATCCTTGCGACTAGCTTTGTTCAAGTCACGGTAATCAACACACATTCTGACCTTACCATCTTTCTTCGGAATGGGCACTATGTTGGCTAGCCACTGAGGGTATTCGGACGTAACGAGGAATCATGCGTCAATCTGTTTTTGTACTTCCTCTTTGATCTTGAGAGCCATATCAGGGTGAGTTCTTCTCAACTTCTGTTTGACCGGTGGACATTCGGACTTCAAAGGCAAACGGTGTACAATAATATCAGTATCCAACCCCGACATATCCTTGTATGACCAGGCAAACACATCGACATATTCTTTGAGGAGCTCTATCACTCGCTTCTTGACATTTGCTTCAAGTGACGCCCCGATCTTTATCTCTTTCTTGTCTCCCTCAGAACCTAGGTTGATTACTTCTAATGCTTCCTGGTAAGGCTGAATGGTCCTTCTTTCTTGTTCAAGAAAACGAGAGATCTCATCGGGAATCTCCCTACCTCTTCTTCTTCTGCTTCGTATACAGGAAACTCAAAGTTGGGAGAGATCATAGAGTCATGTTGTTCAACGAGTTTATTGATGGTTAATCTGCACATATGTTTAATGATTGATTTTTTTAGAAAGAAGAAAGTGTAAATGCAGATATTTTGGAAGTGGTCATATATTTTTGGTTTTTTTGTATTACCATTTTTTTTTTAAAAAAGCACAAAATAAGACAAAAGTCGGGAACAAAACGACATTTTTATTGATGATGGTAATTTCTTGAAGCAAAAAGCCCTAGATAAATTCACTTTCGCTTGGGGCAGGACGAATGTATTTATTTATTTTTTAATAGCATAAAGACAAACAAGTGCATTACTCGGACAGATGAGCAACAAAAGGAACGTTGACAACAACCCAATTGTGGTTAGACCCTCCTCGTGTCACAAAGTTGCATGAGATTCCTTGGGGGTTGTCCTCAATGATTTCATTGGTTTCTAGCGGAGAATAAATGAATCCAGCACTGCGAAAAATCCCTCTCTTTGGCTCAATGACGACCCCTGCCTCGGGGATTCCAGTTGACGAAGAGAAACCGAGACCTTCTCGATGCTTGTTCTCTGGTAAGCTTAACACATGCCCCCAGCCTGTAGACACACCATCTTCTACCACCCTCTGAGCGTCTTTGAAAGAGGAAATAGATGCCCCATTCTTCTTTGAATTCTCTTCTTCTAAAGAAAGTCCTTGAAAGGAAGACCCCTCGATATTGTCGGCACCAATGAAAGAGAAAGCCGACAAGTGGCTTACTAACAAAGCTTCTTCTCCATTCACAGTTACCAGTTTCCCATTTTTCACAAACTTCAGCTTCTGATGTAAGGTAGATGTTACTGCCCCAACTCCATGAATCCAAGGTCGGCCCAATAGACAACTGTATAATGCTTGTATGTCCATCACTTGAAAAGTAATTTGGAAAACATGTGGCCTGATTGTAATGGGCAGGTCCACCTCTCCGAGAACAGTCTTCCTTGAACCATCAAAAGCCTTTACCATTACTCCACTTCGTCTTAATGGTGTGCCTTGGTAGGAAAGTTGATTGTAAGTTGTTTTAGCCATCACATTCAAAGCCGACCCGGTGTCTAACAACACGTTCGACAAAGCATCAGTCTTGCAATTCACTGATATATGTAACGCCAAATTATGGTTCCTTCCTTCTTCTGGGAGTTCTTCATCACTAAAACTCAAACTATTGCATGCAGTGATATTCCCCACTATTCCACCAAACTGACCAACAGTCACATGATGGTCTACAAAAGCCTGCTCTAACACGCTCATTAAGGCTCCCCTATGAGCCTCTGAATTCAGCATTAAGGACATTATTGATATTTTTGTCGGAGTCTGCATCAGTTGATCAATTATCTTATACTCGCTCTTCTTGATTAGCTTGAGCACCTCATCGAAATCAGAATTCGTGTCGGCCCCACTAGACTGGCCTATATCTTTGAGTGCACTAGAATCTTTAGCTTGGGCCTCTTCGATTAACGGGGCGCTAACCCTCTTTGGAAACAATACAGGGATAACACGCCCATTCCTCAGTACTCTACTATCTCCAACAATATTACCTACAAATGGCAAAGGTGGTATGGGAACCTCGCGACCCCCTTCTACCATAGTGGCATTGTACTTGTACGGTATGGCTTTTTCAGAAACATAAGGCATTGGCCCTGACAAGCAAATCACTAAAGGAGTATCCGACTTCCGGCTGTCAAAAAATATCTCCAAAGGCTCAGGAGTCATGACACATACATCATCACATTTTCTTTCAACGATTAGTTCTCCTCGGTTCAAAAGTCCTTGGATATCATCCTTCACTTCCTGACAGCCCCACGGATCTAGAAGGGACACCTCACAGGCGGTGTGATCATGTTTGAAAAGAGACGCTTCACATAACTTGGCATGTAATGGAAACAATGGTGTTCGGATATGTTGCACTTTAAGAATGGGGCGAGTCTCTTGGCAGTTTTCGACCATGTTGACAGCTGGAGCTCCATGATTTGGTAACGGGTTAGTTTGGATATTTGAGTTGGAGTCCGTGAAGGTTATTCTCTTATCATTGATCAGCCTTTGGACTGCATTCTTTAAACTATAGCAATTCTCAATGTTATGGCCTGGGGCCCCTTGATGAAAAATTCAAGTCTGGTCTGGTCTATACACTGGTGATGGTTTTTCCGGCACTGGAGGAGGTGCCCTGGTTTGAATCAAATTCTGTTTGAGCAACCTGGGGAGTAGCTCTACATAGGTAATAGGAATTGGTTCAATTCGTATCCTTTGAGTTTGAGGTCGAGGTTGTTGTTGCTGATTTGGCTATTGGGGGTACTGGTTGTATGGTTGTTGGGGATGTTGTTGGTGTGGTTGTTGCTGATATGGACGTTGTTGATATGGTTGTTGGGGATATTGTTGAGGATATTAGGGAAGATATTGTTGAGGATATTGGGGAAGTTGATAATTTGGTGGTTGAGTAGTATTGGTGGTAGGTGTGTTGGCAGCAACGTGGTGATAGGCTGGATAATTTCGTTGATGGGCCACCATATTGACTTCTTGTTCTTTCTTTTTTGAAAAGCCATTCCCGAACTTCTTTGTACTGCTAATGGATGTACTTTCTTTCACTAACCGTCCTTCTCGGACCCCTTCTTCCAACTGCACCCCCATGTTGACCATCTCTGTGAAGTCTCTGGGTACACTTCCGACCATCTTCTCATGGTAGAACTGACTGAGAGTTTTCAAGAAGAGCTTGGTCATCTCCTTCTCTTCTATACCTGGGCTGACCTGGGCAGCAACATCTTTCCATCGTTGGGCATACTCCTTGAATGTTTCTCTGTCCTTCTGAGTCATAGCTTGGAGATCACTTCGGTTTGGAGCCATGTCTACATTGAACTTGTATTGCTGCACAAAGGCTTCACACAGATCATTGAAAGTTCGGACTTCTGTACGGTCCAGATTTATGTACCACTTCAGTGCGGCACCGGCTAAACTGTCTTGAAAATAATGGATGAGGACCTGGTTGTCACCAACATATGTGGACATCTTTCTCATATACATCCTTAGATGCTCCTTAGGACAGGAAGTCCCTTTGTATTTCTCGAAGTCTGGGAGCTTGAACTTGTGGGGTATCTGGACATTTGGTACCAAGCAGAGATCATAAGCATCTTTCCCGAATATTTCCTTTCCACGAAGAGCTTGCATTTCCCGATTCATCATCTCAAACTTCTCCTGTTTGTCAATCACTTTGTCATAGGCCCCTGTACTTCCTAAAGGGATGATAAGTTCTTCTTTTTATGGAATAGCATGAACCAGAGGTACTGAGTAGGTCGTAGTTGGAACAGAAAATGCATTTTGAACAGTAGACAATTGAGCTTCTGAGGCATAAGGACGGAATGCTTCACCAAGGCTAATAGCTACGCCCCAAGGACGACCTTCTGGTGTAATTTGCTGTGAAGTATTGGTAGACACTGTCCAACCAAGAGTAGTAGAGGGACCTGCCTCTGCCTGAGTGCTGACCCGGGGAGGACGTGGTGGTGGTAGTTGATTTTGTGCAGCCGTCAGTGTCTTTACCAGTTCAGTCAGTTCGTCCATCCTAGTCTGCATGGTTTCATTTGCCTCCCGGAGTACTCGGTTTTCTTGTTCGAGAAAGTCCATCTTCTTCTTTACGACTGCCCGAGTGTAGTGAGTACGAGTAGACTTATAGAGAGTGCGTCGGGTGTAACACCCCGTTTTCCCAAAGTAAAAATTTCATAATCAAATAAGAGTATCACATAAAACGGAATGCTACATTTCTTAAATTCTCAAAAATGGAATAAATAATAATTTATTCTAGTCGAAATTTTTCAAACTTCGCAGCAGATAAAATTCAAGTTAACATATAAATCTTGGCTCGCAGGCCTAATCGAAAGTCTCAACATAGTTCAAAATACCACTTATTCATGTCAAATCAAAGTAATACGTAAGGAATAGAAAATAATCATAAAGGTTCCCATCCCGTTACGTATCAGAGCACCTAAGGACACAGTGAGGGTAGCCACTCACAACAGCAAACAACAGCTAAAGCTTAATCACCTGCAAGTTAACCATAAGGAAGGCAACATTTCCAAGCAGAAGGGATGAGATTCACAAAACAATAACATTAAACATATAATTCAATAATTATATTTAACAACATAACTTCATCATCATAGTATCATAACAATAGTCATGTAACATCTTAATCAACATCATAATCAACGTCATAATTCAACATCTTAGTTCAACTTAATAGTTTGACTCGACAATGCAACTTCGACTCGACTTATGCAACGTAGACATCTTAATCATGCATGTGGTACCAATCTAGGGCATAAACCCTCGTCCCTATTGAGTATAAATATACTCCTAGGACATAAGCCCTCGTCGTTGTTGAGCATAAAAATACTCCTAGAGCATAAGCTCTCGTCTCTGTTGAGCAAAAGCTCCTAGGGCATGAGCCCTCGTCACTGGATGAATATGCATGGACTCGACTTCTTAAACCATAGACATCTCAAATAAACTCCAATAATTTGGATTACATCACATAAATCTTATAACGACACATGCAACTTTTAATCAATAATAATATGGCAGCATGGCAGCACATCAACATCTCAAAACGTAGTAATATCGTAAACATTCACATACATCATCTCTTATAATTCAAAGAAAGCATACACACTTGTATAGGTCACTATGAACAAGTCAAGCATTAATTAACAGCTCTACAGGTCGTCTTAATATTACAGTAGTAGCTAATTCTAACCCAGGGGTAATCTCATAACTAATCGTGCGTCAAGAGTCGCATCATTCGAAAAGGCAGTCTGATACAGAACTACTCGCTATGGCGAGTGGGATCTCTCGCCTTGCGAGCCATCAGGAATTACTCGCTACGGCGAGTTGAACTGCTCGCCTTGCGAGCCATCACGGGTAGCTCGCTATGGCGAGTTGGGTTGCTCGCCTTGCGAGCCTTCTCAAGGGTTGCTCGCTATGGCGAGTGGGTTTCTCGCCTCGCGAGCCTTCTAGGTGTTGCTCGCTATGGCGAGTGGGTTGCTCGCCTCGCGAGCTGATGAAGAGCACTCGTTGTGGCGAGTTGGTTGCTCGCTGTGGCGAGCGATGACAGAACAGTTACGGGTTTACGAGGATTTTCACCCAAAACCCCAAATTTTATCTTATTCCTCTCCAATTTCGACTATAATGATGTTTAAGGGTTACTCTATCGTCTATAAACAGTTTTCTACAACATTGGTACAGTTTCTCACCATCTAATCATCAATTCATCACTTTTTTACCTAATCCTTAGTTTCTAATTTCTCATGAAATACTCCTAAAACATGTTAACTATAATCATGAATCATAAGCTTAATGGAATTGTAATGCTAGGTTCACCCTTACCTTAAGAAATTTGAGCAGCAGCCTCTCTGGTTCTTCTCTTCTGTTTTCTCCCTTTTTCTCTTAAACTCTGAATTGTACGTTCTGACAGTTTCTAAACCTAGGTTTTCCCTTTTAAATCACTTTTGTTTTATTTTATCTTATTTCCTCACAACTCTATCTAATTCTAAAACAAACCCACAACTTAACATTTGTTTTATTTTCAAATCTTATTTTATTAAACAATAAAATAAGTCACAACACCTCATAAAAATCACATAATATCCTATATATCACTTAATTCACACAAAATCATATAGATATTCTCTATACTATATAAAATAATTTAAATAATTAAAACGGGCGTTACATCGGGCCACCTTTCAAATGGGTTGACCTTTCATGGAAGAAAAGATTTGTGTGAGACTTGAGATTTGAGACCATGAAATGCAAGATGACACATGATGTTTATGCAAGAAGACACATTTTTATCGAAGGACTTATAAAAGCATTTATGCAAACATCGTAGTTGAAAATTTCATTGCATAATAATTTAAAGCACCACAAGATAATTCCCTTTTTAACAAACTGAGCCAAGGGATAGACTCCAAAGTAGTTCACAAAAAGCTAGAAAATGACATAGAGGATAAAAAACAACTGCGAAGTTCCCCCAACTCCTGAGGTGGACTACTCCTCGAAATCTAGATGAGTGTCATCAAAGAAATCCATATGCTCTTTTTTGTTAATATGTCGTTTGAGAAGCTTGTCCTTCACTTGGATGTCAATATTTTGCGCGACAATTGTTCGGCTTTGTTTGAGGATTTTATGTTTGTGTTGTTCTATTTCTCCACTCATTGTTTCCATCTTGCGCATAGCTTCATCATATCTTCTTTTCCAAGTGATGCTTTCAGGGGTTGACTCGGTCAATCGCTCCTGATACTCCTCCTTAGTCTTGATGGGTATGGGTAAAGACAATGACGGGGTAGTCGAGGATAAGTACCTCGGTAGGGTGTAATGAATCCCAAAGCTTGTAGCTCTGTCAATAACCCATTGAGTATAAGATCCATGCACAAAGTCTCCCTTCTTCCCCAACTGGCTTCTATTAAGTTTACGGATGCCACTCCAAGCTTGCACAAACTTATCTCTCTTGTTCTAGTAATCTTTGTCGTTGTAGTAGAATTCTCCGGTTAAAGGGAGGTTATCCGGTTGGGTTCTCATCGGGTATCCGAATTGCCGTCGGGCAAGGATAGGGTTGTAACTAATTCCTCCATACATACCGAGAAGAGGCACGTTGGGGTATTCACCGCAACTGGCAATGATGGTTCCGTTGTCACAAGCTGCATGGTACCAGACTATATCAGATGGGGTCAGAGACATGATTTTTTGGGACCATGAATGACCTTCGAGATTGGCTTGAAAGGAATGGGTTTAAGGTAGATGTGAGGTAAACCATTTGTAGAGTAAAGGTGCACAACAGAGGATAGCTCCACGGCCTGCTAAGGTCTGATCATGGATGAAATGGTATGTGTTGGCTAATAGGGTAGGGACGGGATTTATGGTGAGAAAGATTTGAATGGCACGGATGTCCACGAAGTTATCAATATTTGGGAAAAGTACAAGGCCATATATGAGTAGGGCTAGAATGGAGTAAAAGGCCTCGTTACTGGCTACATCAGCGAGAAAGGAGGCTTGTTGATAAAGGAACTTTGTCGTAAGGCCTTGGAGACCTCCTTTAAAAATGAGGTTTGATTTAATGACCGAGGCTCCAAGGTGGAGGGCGTTTGCAATGGTTGATAGTTTAGGGACGGGTTCAAGGCCGCTGAATGGTATTTTGTCAAGCACTGGTAGACCAACCAAATAAGAGTACTCTTCAAGGGTGGGGACAAGTTGATAATCAGGGAACGTGAAGCAGTTGTAAAGAGGATCATAGAATTGGACTAAAGTTTCCAAGACTCCTTTCGCAACATTCGTTTTAAGGATACCAAGCAATCTCCCATAGCGAGTATGAAAATCTTCTGCACTAGCTACCTTCTTCCCTAGCTCCCTTAATTTCAGCAAATCCGGTCTCTGGAAAGTGTATTTCTTAGTGTTTCTTCTTGCGATCTCCATCTATGATGCTTTACAAAAAGTTTATATAAGTCCTTCGATGTTTGATGAAAAAAAAAAAAGGTTCATGAATGAATGCATGTATGCATGATTATGCTAAAGAGCGGAGAAAACATGATGAGGTTAAGTCCATGATGTTGGAGTCAAGGCTAAGCGCGCCATTTGGTAGGGACTATGGTTTTATTTGTACCTGTATCACGGGTTCTACCAAGTACTCAAGGTCTACAACCCCCTTTCGAAGATTATTGCACAACGGAATTTACTTCCGGTCCAAAAAAATGTTCGTACGAGAGTCTCGCTCGAATGTAGTATCGCGTATCAACTAGATCAAGATTTACTCTTGAATAGCCACCGCACTACGCCCTAAAAGGCTAAGATGGGTTAAAGGTAACTAAAGGTTCTCAACTTCGACGGTCACTCGAAAATAGTATGCTAAACACGAATACTCATGTCAACATGGTATACTTCCAAGAACCCTCCATTGAGTGGGGTTATCACATGTACCACAACTAAAAATCACTCTTGGTAAGGCACTATGATTATACCACCGTCCTATCTTATGTTTCCCTCAAGTCCAGGTGGGGGACTTATCTCACCACACACGTTAAGAAAGGTGAAAGAAGAAGGAAGAACATATACACGTATTTTTGTTTTTAAGCAACTTATAACACAAAATTTAAATAAAGCCAAGTTAGGCTCAACCCTCTTAGGGGGTCCCCAGTGAAGTCGCCATTTCTGTCGCGTCATTTTTTGGAGATCAAGGCTATTTGATTAGCGTTTGACTCACTAATTTATTTCACGACTGAACAATAATTTTTTTTAGAAAAAAAGGGAAAAAGATCAAATACCCCATATTGAAGAGATTTAGGGTTCGGGGGTTAGTTACATAAAGGGAAGGTATTAGCACCCTTTATGCCCATTGTACTCTACGGGAACCTCTTGGTTTTATTTAATTTTTGTGCCTACGTACCCGTGAGGGATCAAAACCTCGTAGTTCGGGGTAAAAAATTCCGTTTGATTGGTTGAGTGTTTTTTAATGATTTTTGAAAAGGTTTTTAAATGAAAGAAAGCCACAGCGGCAAATGAGTATTGGTTTGTCTTTTTTAATAGTAAAGAAAGTGAACTCAAAATAAAGTTAAATTGATTGGCATTTGATTAAGAAAAGAAAATAAAAAGGATCACCTGATTTAAGATCAAGGTTTGTTTAAAAAATATATTTTTGTGATTTTAGTTATATTCATTTTTTGTTGTTTTCAAATAATTGGAATAAGAGTAAACTAACGGAGCAGGAAAGAATAAAAGCGTGGGGAACTCATGGTGGCGTTGGACCACATGAGGACCTGTAACCTAAACTACGAAGCATGAAAGGCAAAGCATACACCCACATGTAACGCCCGTTTTAATTATTTAAATTATTTTATATAGTATAGATAATATTTATTTGATTTTGTTGAATTTAAGTGATATTTGAAATATTATGTGATTTACGTGGGTTATGTGATTTTATGAAGGTTGAGACTTATTTTATTGTTTAATAAAATAAGATTTGAAAATAAAATAAATGTTAAGTTGTGGGTTTGTTTTAGAATTAGATAAAGTTGTGAGGAAATAAGATAAAATAAAACAAAAAGAGGTTTAAAAGGGGGAAATAGGTTTAGAATTGTACAGAACGTACAATTCAGAGTTTTGGGAGAAAAAGGGAGGAAACAGAAGAGAAGAACCAGAGAGGCTGCTGCTCAATTTTCTTAAGGTAAGGGTGAGTCTATCATTACAATTTCATTAGAACATGTAATTCATGATTATAGTTAACAAATTCTAGGTTTAATTCATGAGAATTGAGGATTTGAGAATTAGGTCAAAAGTGAGAAATTGAGGTTTAGATGATGAAAAATTGTACCAATGTTGTAGAAAACTGTTTACAGATCATAGGGTAACCTTTATACATCACCTTAGGCGAATTTAGAGATTAACATGATGAAATTTGGGGTTTTTGGCGAAAATTGTCGCAAACCCGTAACAGTTCTGTCGTCGCTCGCCACATCGAGCAGCCAGCTCGCCACGGCGAGTACCCATCAGCTTGCGAGGCGAGCCAAACAACTCGCCATAGTGAGCAACCCCGAGAAGGTTCGCGAGGCGAACAATCTTACTCGCCATAGCGAGTAACACCCAGGAGCTCGCCAGGCGAGCAACCTTACTCGCCGTAGCGAGCTACTTGTGATGGCTCGCCCGTAGTGAGTAACCCCTGAAGGTTCGCGAGGCGAGAGATCCCACTCGCCATAGCCAATAGTTCTGTATCAGACTACCTTTTAGAATAAAGCGACTCTTGTCGCACGAATAGTTATGAGATTAATCCTGGATTAGAATTAAGTGCTGAAATATTAAGACGACCAGTATAGCCGTTAACTGATGCGTGATTTGTTATAAGTGACCTATACATTTGTATATGCTTCCTTTAAACTATAAGAGATGATGCATGTGAATGTTTATGATTTTACTATGTTTGTGATGTTGATTGCTATTATGCTGCCATGTTGTTAATAACTAAAAGCTGCATGTGTTGTTATAAGAATTATGATGTTATAATCCAAATTATTGGAGTTCATTTGAGATGTCTAAGATTTAAGAGATTGAGTCCATGCATATTCATCCAGAGACGAGGGCTCATGCCCTAGGAGCTTTTGCTCAACAGCGACGAGAGCTTATGCTCTAGGAGTATTTTTATGCTCAATAGCGACGAGAGCTTATGCTCTAGGAGTATATTTATACTCAATATGGTACCACATGCATGATTAAGATGTCTAAGTTGCATAAGTTGAGTCGATGCTGCATTGTCAAGTCAAACTATTAAGTTGAACTATGATGTTGAATTATGATGTTGTTTAAGATGTTACTTGACTATTGTTATGATATACGATGATGGAGTTATGCTGTTAAATGTAATTGTTGAATTATATGTTTAATGTTTTGTTATGTGAATTTCACCCGTTCTGTTGGAATTGCCGCCTTGTGGGCAAGTGCAGGTGATTAAATTTTAGTTGTTGTTGCTGTTGTGAGTGGCTACCCTCACTGTGTCCTTAGGTGCTCTGATACGTAACGGGATGGGAACTTTTATAGCTATTTTCTATTCCTTACGTATTTGATTATGATTTAAGTTTTCAGTTGATTTATGTTGAGACGTATTTATTAGGCCTGCGTGCCAAAACGATTTGTTAACTTTGAATTTTATCCGCTGCGATGTTAGAACAATTTTGACTAGAATAAATATTTATTTATTCCCTTTTGAGAATTTAAGAAATGTAGCATTCCGTTTTATATGATACTCTGATTTATTTATGAAATTTTTACTTTGGGAAAACGGGGTGTTACAATTGGTATCAGAGCAGGTCGGTCCGTCCGGCTAAGTAGATCGAGTCGTCCGTCTCGAGTGGTAGTTTAATTCTGTTTGAATTTCTCTAACCCGTTCTCGTTATGTAGTGAACTAAGATGGCTGGAAGAAATGATGCTGCTCTTGCTGCTGCATTACAAGCGATGGCTCAAGCTGTGGGCCAACAACAGAATGCTGGTGGAACTGATGGAGTGAGGATGTTGGAGACTTTTCTGAGGAATCATCCACCTACGTTCAAGGGAAGATACGACTCCGACGGGGCTCAGACATGGCTTAAGGAGGTCGAGAGGATCTTCCGAGTTATGCAATGTACGAACATCCAGATGGTGCGCTTTGGCACGCACATGCTGGTAGAAGAGGCTGATGACTGGTGGGTTAGTGTCCAACCGGTCGTAGAGAATGGAGGTGATGTTGTTACTTGGGCTGTGTTTAGGAGGGAGTTCCTGAACCGTTACTTTCCGGAAGATGTTCGCGGGAAGAAGGAGATTGAGTTCCTTGAGCTGAAACAAGGGAACATGTCAGTGACTGAGTATGCTGCCAAGTTTGTGGAGTTGGCTAAGTTCTATCCACACTATACTGCAGAGACTGCTGAGTTCTCTAAGTGCATCAAGTTCGAGAATGGCTTGCGTGCTGATATCAAAAGGGCAATTGGTTACCAGAAGATTCGTAACTTTTCAGAGCTGGGGAGCAGCTGCAGGATTTATGTAGAGGATACCAAGGCTCATTACAAGGTTATGAATGAGAGGAAGAGTGAAGGTCAACAGAGTCGTCTGAAGCCTTATAGTGCCCCTGCTGATAAGGGAAAACAAAGAGTTAATGATGAGAGGAGACCTCAGAAGAAAGATGCTCCTGTTGAGATTGTCTGCTATAATTGTGGTGAAAAAGGCCACAAGAGTAATGCTTGTACTGGAGATGGGAAGCGGTGTTACCGTTGTGGTAAGAAAGGACATGCTACTTCGGCATGCAAATATGATGATGTTGTGTGCTTTAATTGTAACGAAGAAGGTCATATTGGTTCACGATGCAAGAAGCCTAAGAATGCTCAGACTACTGGTAGAGTGTTTGCTTTGACTGGCACACAGACAGAGAATGAAGATCGTTTGATCAGAGGTACTTGTTATTTTGATAGTACTCCTTTAATTGCTATTATTGACACTGGTGCTACACATTGTTTTATTGCCATTGATTGTGCTGCTAAGTTGGGTCTTACTATGTCTCATATGAATGGGGAAATGGTTGTCGAAACTCCAGCTAAGGGTTCGGTGATCACTTCTCTCGTGTGTTTAAAATGTCCTCTGTCGATGTATGATCTTGATTTTGAAATTGATTTAGTTTGTCTACCCTTGTGTGGTATGGATGTGATTGTGGGTATGAATTGGTTAGAGTACAATCATATACATATTAATTGTTTTCGCAAGTCGGTGTATTTCTCTTCTGATGAAGAAGAAAGTGGAGTAGAGTTTTTATCTACTAAACAGCTGAAGCAGTTAGAACGTGAAGGAATGTTGATGTTTTCTTTGATGGCATCTTTATCTATTGAGAACCAAACGTTGATTGATAAGCAGAGAGTGGTATGCGATTTTCCATAAGTTTTTCCCGATGAAATTCCTGATGTGCCTCCAGAAAGAGAAGTTGAATTTTCGATCGACCTTATTCCAGGAACAAAGCCTGTGTCTATGACACCTTATCGCATGTCAGCTTCCGAGTTGGCTGAGTTGAAGAAACAGTTAGAAGATTTGCTTGACAAGAAGTTTGTTAGACCAAGTGTTTCTCCTTGGGGAGCGCCGGTATTACTAGTAAAGAAGAAGGACGGTAGCATGAGGTTGTGTATTGATTACCGACAGCTGAATAAAGTAACTATAAAGAATAGGTATCCACTTCCGAGAATTGATGATTTAATGGATCAGTTAGTGGGTGCACGAGTGTTTAGCAAGATTGATTTGAGGTCGGGATATCACCAGATTAAAGTGAAAGATGAAGATATGCAGAAGACAACGTTCAGGACGCGTTACGGGCATTATGAATACAAAGTGATGCCTTTCGGTGTTACGAATGCACCTGGTGTGTTTATGGAGTACATGAACCGAATTTTTCATGCATTCTTGGATCGATTTATGGTTGTATTCATCGATGACATTTTGATTTACTCCAAGTCTGAAGAAGAGCATGCGGAACATTTGAAGATAGTCTTGCAAGTGTTGAAAGAGAAGCAGCTTTACGCTACATTGTCGAAGTGCGAATTCTGGTTGAACGAGGTAGGTTTTCTTGGTCATGTTATTTCTGGTAATGGTATTGCAGTTGATCCGTCAAAAGTTGAAGCAGTGTCACAATGGGAGACTCCTAAGTCGGTTACAGAGATTAGAAGCTTTTTGGGATTAGCTGGGTACTACAAAAGATTTATAGAAGGATTTTCGAAGTTGACACTTCTGTTAACGCAGTTGACCTGCAAAGGGAAAGCATTTGTGTGGGATGTTCACTGCGAGAATAGTTTTAATGAATTGAAGAAGCGTCTGACGACGGCTCCAGTTTTGATTTTGCCTAAGTGCGATGAATCTTTTGTTGTGTATTGTGATGCGTCCAAGTTGGGTTTAGGTGGTGTGCTTATGCAAGATGGTAAAGTGGTTGCTTATGCATCGAGACAGTTGAGAATCCATGAACGAAATTACCCTACTCACGATCTTGAATTAGCTGCAGTGGTATTTGTGCTTAAGATTTGGAGACATTACTTGTATGGTTCGAGATTTGAAGTGTTCAGTGACCACAAAAGCTTGAAGTATTTATTTGATCAAAAGGAATTGAATATGAGACAGCAAAGGTGGCTTGAGTTGTTGAAAGATTATGACTTTGGTTTGAATTATCATCCGGGTAAAGCTAACGTTGTTGCAGATGCCTTAAGTAGGAAGACTTTGCATATGTCCGCTATGATGGCTAAAGAGTTTGAGTTGCTGGAACAGTTTAGAGATTTCAGTTTAGTATGTGAATGATCACCTCAAAGTGTAAAGTTGGGAATGCTGAAGATTGATAATGAATTCTTGAAAAGTATTAAAGAGGCGCAGAAATCAGATGTTAAGTTTGTGGACTTGTTGGTTGCTAGCAATCAGATCGAAGACGGTGACTTTAAGGTCGATGATCAAGGTGTGTTGAGGTTCCGAGATAGAATTTGCATTCCAGATGATGACGAGATGAAGAAGATGATTCTTGAAGAGAGTCATAGAAGTAGCTTGAGTATTCACCCGGGAGTTACGAAAATGTATCATGATTTGAAGAAGTTGTTTTGGTGGTTTGGATTAAAATGTGATGTGGCCCAGTTTGTGTATTCGTGTTTGGTTTGTCAGAAGTCGAAAGTGGAACATCAGAAACCGGTTGGGATGATGATACCTTTAGATGTGCCAGAGTGGAAATGGGATAGTATATCCATGGATTTTGTGACGAGTTTGCCGAATCCGCCTAAAGGGAATGACGCCATTTGGGTGATTGTTGATAGACTGACGAAGTCGGCTCATTTTACTCCGATTAACATCAGTTTTCCTATAGCTCATTTGGCAGAGATCTATATTCGAGAAATAGTGAAGCTGCATGGCGTTCCTTCGAGCATCGTATCAGACAGAGACCCGAGGTTTACTTCTAGATTCTAGAAGAGTTTGCAAGAGGCTTTAGGTTCTAAGTTGAAGTTGAGTTCGGCATATCATCCGCAGACAGATGGTCAGTCGGAAAGGACGATTCAGTCGTTGGAAGATTTGTTGAGAGTTTGTGTACTTGAGCAAGGAGGAATTTGGGATAGTCATCTTCCGTTGATAGAGTTCACGTATAATAACAGTTATCATTCTAGTATCAGAATGGCACCTTTCGAGGCTTTATATGGTCGGAGATGTAGAACTCCGTTGTGTTGGTTTGAGTCAGGTGAGAATGTGGTTTTAGGACCAGAAATTGTTCAACAAACTACTGAGAAGATAAAAATGATTCAAGAAAAGATGAATGCGTCACAGAGTCGGCAAAAAAGCTATCATGATAAGCGTAGGAAGGACCTTGAGTTCCAAGAGGGAGATCATGTATTCCTAAGAGTTACTCCCATGACCGGTGTGGGTCGTGCATTGAAGTCGAAGACGTTAACCCCGAAGTTTATTGGTTCGTATCAGATATCAGAGAGAATTGGGACGGTGGCGTATCGAGTAGGTTTACCGCCGCACCTTTCAAATTTGCATGATGTGTTTCACGTGTCGCAACTTCGGAAGTATGTTCCAGATCCATCCCATGTGATTCAAGGGGATGATGTCTAAGTTAGAGATAACCTGACGGTTGAGACCTTACCAGTGAGGATCGAAGGCCGTGAAGTGAAGAGGTTGAGAGGCAAGGAGATACCTCTTGTGACAGTCGTTTGGGACGGAGCGACTGGTGAAAGCTTGACATGGGAGCTAGAGAGTAAGATGCTGGAGTCTTATCCAGAGTTGTTTGCTTAAGGTAAATTTTCGAGGACGAAAATCTTATAAGTTGGGGAGAGTTGTAACGCCCGTTTTAATTATTTAAATTATTTTATATAGTATAGATAATATTTATATGATTTTGTGTGAATTTAAGTGATATTTGAAATATTATGTGATTTATGTGGGTTATGTGATTTTATGAAGGTTGAGACTTATTTTATTGTTTAATAAAATAAGATTTGAAAATAAAATAAATGTTAAGTTGTGGGTTTGTTTTAGAATTAGATAAAGTTGTGAGGAAATAAGATAAAATAAAACAAAAAGAGGTTTAAAAGGGGGAAATAGGTTTAGAATTGTACAGAACGTACAATTCAGAGTTTTGGGAGAAAAAGTGAGGCTGCTGCTCGATTTTCTTAAGGTAAGGGTGAGTCTATCATTACAATTTCATTAGAACATGTAATTCATGATTATAGTTAACAAATTCTAGGTTTAATTCATGAGAATTGAGGATTTGAGAATTAGGTCATAAGAGAGAAATTGAGGTTTAGATGATGAAAAATTGTACCAATGTTGTAGAAAACTGTTTACAGATCATAGGGTAACCTTTATACATCACCTTAGGCGAATTTAGAGATTAACATGATGAAATTTGGGGTTTTTGGCGAAAATTGTCGCAAACCCGTAACAGTTCTGTCGTCGCTCGCCACGGCGAGTACCCATCAGCTCGCGAGGCGAGCCAAACAACTCGCCCTAGCGAGCAACCCCGAGAAGGTTCGCGAGGCGAACAATCTTACTCGCCGTAGCGAGTAACACCCAGGAGCTCGCCTGGCAAGCAACCCAACTCGCCGTAGCGAGCTACTTGTGATGGCTCGCAAGGCGAGCAGTTCAACTCGCCGTAGCGAGTAACCCCTGAAGGTTCGCGAGGCGAGAGATCCCACTCACCATAGCCAGTAGTTCTGTATCAGACTACCTTTTAAAATAATGCGACTCTTGTCGCACGAATAGTTATGAGATTAATCCTGGATTAGAATTAAGTGCTGAAATATTAAGACGACCAGTATAGCCGTTAACTGATGCGTGATTTGTTATAAGTGACCATACATTTGTATATGCTTCCTTTGAACTATAAGAGATGATGTATGTGAATGTTTATGATTTTACTATGTTTGTGATGTTGATTGCTGCCATGCTGCCATGTTGTTAATAACTAAAAGCTGCATGTGTTGTTATAAGAATTATGATGTTATAATCCAAATTATTGGAGTTCATTTGAGATGTCTAAGATTTAAGAGATTGAGTCCATGCATATTCATCCAGAGACGAGGGCTCATGCCCTAGGAGCTTTTGCTCAACAGCGACGAGAGCTTATGCTCTAGGAGTATTTTTATGCTCAATATCGACGAGAGCTTATGCTCTAGGAGTATATTTATACTCAATATTGTACCACATGCATGATTAAGATGTCTAAGTTGCATAAGTTGAGTCGAAGCTGCATTGTCAAGTCAAACTATTAAGTTGAACTATGATGTTGAATTATGATGTTGTTTAAGATGTTACTTGACTATTGTTATGATATACGATGATGGAGTTATGCTGTTAAATGTAATTGTTGAATTATATGTTTAATGTTTTGTTATGTGAATCTCACCCCTTTTGTTGGAATTGCCGCCTTGTGGGCAAGTGCAGGTGATTAAGTTTTAGTTGTTGTTGCTGTTGTGAGTGGCTACCCTCACTGTGTCCTTAGGTGCTCTGATACGTAACGGGATGGGAACTTTTATAGCTATTTTCTATTCCTTACGTATTTGATTATGATTTAAGTTTTCAGTTGATTTATGTTGAGACGTATTTATTAGGCATGCATGCCAAAACGATTTGTTAACTTTGAATTTTATCCGCTGCGATGTTAGAACAATTTTGACTAGAATAAATATTTATTTATTCCCTTTTGAGAATTTAAGAAATGTAGCATTCCATTTTATATGATACTCTGATTTATTTATGAAATTTTTACTTTGGGAAAACGGGGTGTTACACCACACACGCACACATGCACCTCAGCTATTACAAAAAAACCTATTAATACATTCTAGGGTCTGCGATAAAAAATAAATAAATTACAGCAAAGCATAAATATACATTCTACATCATTGGCGAAAAAATAAAAGGCGAAGAAATAAATATGCATAATAATAAACCTAAACTAAAATGCATGAATAATTTACATTGAGCCTAAACATACATTATAAATTCTTGCAATAAAATTAAATAAAATTAAATGACATTATTAAAATATAATATGCATGAGTATGGAATGTGAACGAGAACATAAAAACAGCACGCAAGAGTTAAAATTTACAAGCAGGGGGGTACTAACAGTATTCAGAGGGTGTAGAAAGCGGAAAAATAAAACTGGGCCCTAAACAGCATCAGGGCGCAGGTGGGCCTAGGCATGTTTGTAATTAGTCGTCTGATTGATCAAACGGCCTGGGTGCAAGTCTGGAACGAACCAACGGAGGCCGTTGATTGCAAAATAAAGGGACGGATGCACGTAGGTTCACAGTTAGCGCGTACGAAGGCACACATGGGATTGTGACGGGGTATATAAAGGCTGTAGGCTTTATTTTCTTTCATTTTCCCAACTCTCTTCTCTCTCTTCTCTTTCCCTTTACCCGTATCCTCTCTTCTCTCACCTAAAAGTTCATCTTTTTTAACAATATTCCTGCGAGCCTCATGAAGGCCGCCGCTCCTCCCTTGCTTCTGACGAGGTTTCCGGCGGTGGCTGGCCAGCCGTCACGGCGGCGCCACCACGCCGGAATCCTAAAAAAATTTATATTTTTTTATTTCGAACCGTTTTCCAACCCTTTATCCTATTCTTCACTCGAAATTCACAAAACACAAACCAATAAACCTAGATCTACAAAATCAAAATAAAAAAAAGGAAAGATTACCTTCTTCTTCTATTTCTTTCCTGTTTCGGATTGTTGCGGTGTCGAATGTGTTTCGTCCGGCCGCGGTTTGAGTATGAAGGCAGTGATGCTGTTGTTGTAGTCGATCTGTGGCTTGAACGGCGCCGTCCTTTTGTGTGTTGTGTTCGGTTTGGGCAAAAGCTTCGTACGTGTTACTGTGTATGCGATGCTGGGTTTCACTTTGCAGGTTCTTGGTGTTGAAAATCGATTGTAAATTTTCGGCCTCCGTGAAAAAAAAGTCCTTTCCTTTGTGTTCTGAAGGTGTTATTTATAGCCAAGGGATTTTGGGTTAGGGTTTGTTTAGAAAAACCAGAAAATCTGCATTTTTGGATTGGGATGAGCTGGATTTAGATGAAGAACAAAACGTGTTTCTGTTTGGATTCGCATGACAGGCTGCTTTTGGATCAGGTCAACTTCTTTGGACATTATCAGATTATTTGAATTTTTATGGACATTAAAAAAAACATGAAAAATAAAAACTAATAAATATATATATAGACTAAAATTAAATTAATTGATTAAAAGGTGAAATGAAAATTAAAAGGACTAATAAGAAAAAGTGAGAAGAGGGCCCGACTCGGAACCAAACATGAGGTATTTTAAAATACCTCTCTGCCGGATTTTTACTTGAAAAGTCAGAGACTGATCAGGGCCTGGGGACACGTGTCGGTGTATGAATGTAGGACCTTAGGTAAAAAATTGGGGTATGACAGGCGTTACAAGAAGCAGTTGTGCGCTAAGTTGTCAAAGTGTGAGTTTTGGCTATGACAAGTAAGTTTTCTTCGTCATGTGATTTCGAAGGGTGGTATTGTGGTGGATCCGTCGAAGGTTGATGCAGTGTTGCAGTGGGAATCGCCTAAGTTTGTTTTTTAGATTAGAAGCTTTCTTGGATTGGCAGGTTGTTATTGGAGGTTTATTGAAGGATTCTCTAAGTTGGCGTTGTCATTGACTCAGTTGACTCGGAAGGGACAAGCGTATGTTTGGGATGCTAAATGTGAAATGCTTTCTAGAGTTGAAGAAGAGGTTACCTTCAGCGCTAGTGTTAATTTTGTTGAATCCAAAGGAATCGTTTGTTGTGTATTGTGATGCTTCTAAGATGGGTCTTGGTGGTGTGTTAATGCAGAATCGTCAGGTTGTGGCTTATGCGTCGAGGCAGTTGAAGGTGCATGAGAAGAATTATCCGACTCATGATTTGGAATTAGCGGCAGTTGTGTATATGTTGAAGATTTGGAGGCACTATATGTATGGTTCTAAGTTTGAAGTATTCAGTGACCACAAGAGTTTGAAGTACTTGTTTGACCAGAAAGAGTTGAATGTGAGGCAGAGAAGGTGGTTGGAATACCTTAAGGATTTTGATTTTCAGTTGAGTTATCATCCTAGAAAGGCGAACGTTGTAGCAGATGCCTTGAGTAGGAAGATGATGCATATGTTTGCTTTGATGGTTAAGGAATTGGAGTTGATCGAGCAGTTTTTAGATTTGTGTTTGGTTAGTGAATCGACGTTGGATGGTGTTAGAATGGGAATGTTGAAGCTGACGAGTATCATTTTGGAGGAAGTTAAGAATAGTCAAAAGGAAGATTTGGAACTTGTGGATCGAGTGGTGTTGGTTAATCAGGGTAAAGGTGTAGACTTCAGATTGGATGAGAATGGCGTTTTGATGTTTCGTGATCGAGTTTGTGTACCAGATGTGCTTGAGCTTAAGAAGCGGATTTTAGACGAAGGTCATGGGAGTAGTCTAAGTATTCATTTAGGAGAGACAAAGATGTATCAGGATTTGAAGAAGTTGTTTTGGTGGCCTGGAA
Organism: Medicago arabica; assembly: GCA_946800305.1. Lineage (NCBI taxonomy): Eukaryota > Viridiplantae > Streptophyta > Magnoliopsida > Fabales > Fabaceae > Medicago > Medicago arabica. Next base: position 20,417,160 of record OX326969.1, read on the forward strand.
TGAAGAAGGAGATTGCAAAGTTTGTTTATGCTTGTTTCATTTGTCAGAAGTCGAAGATTGAACATCAGAAGCTGTCGGGTTTGATGCAACGATTGTTTGTGCCAGAGTGGAAATGGGATAGTATATTTATGGATTTTGTCGAAGCGTTGCCGAAGACAGTGAAAGGTTTTGATTCGATTTGGGTGATTGTTGATCGGTTAACGAAGTCGGCACATTTTGTTCTTATCAAGGCCGGTATGTGCGTGGCGTAGTTGGTTGAGATCTACATTGAGTATATTGTCAGGTTGCATGGTATTCCTTCTAGAATTATGTCGGATCCTGATCCGAGGTTTACTTCTAAGTTTTGGGAGAGTTTTCAAGCTTCTTTGGGAACTAATTTAAGGTTGAGTTCTGTTTATCATCCCCAGACTGATGGGTCAAAAGAGAGGACTATTTAGAGTTTGGAAGATTTGTTGAGAGCTTGTGTTTTGGAACAAGTTGTTAGTTGGGTCGAATGTCTACCGTTGATTGAGTTTACTTATAACAACAATTTTCATTCTTGTATTGGTATGGCACCATCTGAGGCTTTGTATGGAAGGGTGAAGGTGAGAAAAACACAAGAGGAGGGGGGAGTTGAATTGTGTTGGCTTTTTCTTCGTTTTCTCCTAAACTGAAATCTTTGTTCAGAACCTGATAAAGTTCATCTTCTGAAGTGATGTTTATAATCTAAATGCAGCGGATAAAAACAGAGAGAGAGAGAGAGAGAGAGAGAGAGAGAGAGAGAGAGAGAGAGAGAGAGAAGAAAGACACAAAGCAATTATACAGGTTCCTTCCATAAACCGGAAGTAGTCATGTCCCCCTTGCACTTCCAAGGAGAGTTCACTAAAATCAATATCTGATTACACTTGCTCAAACACTAAAGTAAGAGACTTCAAACTACTCAAGCACAACTGCAAGAGATTTCCTATGCTCAAGAACAAAATCAAGAGACATCCTATGCTCAAGCACAACTGCAAGAGACTTATATTCAAACAGAATTACAAAGAAAATTGTTTGAGGTTGAACACTTGATATAGAATCAGTGGTGTTCACAATACAAATCAGATACAGACTCTTAAGACTCTAGAATTTCTAAGATATGAAAGTTGTTAAGAAATTCTAAGTTAACTTTGATGTGAAACAATTTCAGCAAAGGTTTGCCGCTTGTAAAATTGTTGTAAGAGTCTTGTCATTCCTTCAGTCTTCCTCCTTTATATAGAGGTGTGAAAGAGACGTTGTTAATTGCCAGCACATCAAAAAGAGTCGTTTGAAGCTTGATCAAATCACCAATGATATGTTGCCTGATTTAGTTATTGTCCTATGAAGGAATAATTTCAAATCCATTTCATGTATAGAGGAATAACCAGCGTAGTCAGAACAATTGTTCTTGTACTATTGCAGACACAGACACAAAACAGAGTTGTCGAGATAGTGGTTGTACAATTGTACTATTGTCCTTTCTCAATATCCGTTTTAAAGATACCAAGCAATCTCCCATGGCGAGTATGAAAATCTTCTGGACTAGCTACCTTCTTCCCTAGCTCCCTTAATTTCAGCAAATCCGGTCTCTGGAAAGTGTATTTCTTAGTGTTTCTTCTTGCGATCTCCATCTATGATGCTTTACAAAAAGTTTATATAAGTCCTTCGATGTTTGATGAAAAAAAAAAAAGGTTCATGAATGAATGCATGTATGCATGATTATGCTAAAGAGCGGAGAAAACATGATGAGGTTAAGTCCATGATGTTGGAGTCAAGGCTAAGCGCGCCATTTGGTAGGGACTATGGTTTTATTTGTACCTGTATCACGGGTTCTACCAAGTTCTCAAGGTCTACAACCCCCTTTCGAAGATTATTGCACAGCGGAATTTACTTCCGGTCCAAAAAAATGTTCGTACGAGAGTCTCGCTCGACTGTAGTATCGCGTATCAACTAGATCAAGATTTACTCCTGAATAGCCACCGCACTACGCCCTAAAAGGCTAAGATGGGTTAAAGGTAACTAAAGGTTCTCAACTTCGACGGTCACTCAAAAATAGTATGCTAAACACGAATACTCATGTCAACATGGTATACTTCCAAGATTCCTCCATTGAGTGGGGTTATCAAATGTACCACAACTAAAAATCACTCTTGGTAATGCACTATGATTATACCACCGTCCTATCTTATGTTTCCCTCAAGTCCGGGTGGGGGACTTATCTCACCACACACGTTAAGAAAGGTGAAAGAAGAAGGAAGAACATATACACGTATTTTTGTTTTTAAGCAACTTATAGCACAAAATTTAAATAAAGCCAAGTTAGGCTCAACCCTCTTACGGGGTCCCCAGTGAAGTCGCCATTTCTGTCGCGTCATTTTTTGGAGATCAAGGCTATTTGATTAGCGTTTGACTCACTAATTTATTTCACGACTGAACAATAAAAAAATTTAGAAAAAAAGGGAAAAAGATCAAATACCCCATATTGAAGAGATTTAGGGTTCTGGGGTTAGTTACATAAAGGGAAGGTATTAGTGTAACACCCCGTTTTTCCCAAATTAAAAATTTCATAAATAAATCAGAGTATCATATAAAACGGAATGCTACATTTCTTAAATTCTCAAAAAGGGAATAAATAAACATTTATTCTGGTCAAAATTGTTCTAACATCGCAGCGGATAAAATTCAATGTTAACAAATCATTTTGGCACGCAGGCCTCATAAATATGTCTCGACATAAATCAACTGAAAACTTAAATCATAATCAAATACGTAAGGAATAGAAAATAGCTATAAAAGTTCCCATCCCGTTACGAATCAGAGCACCTAAGGACACTGTGAGGGTAGCCACTCACAACAGCAACAGCAACTAAAGCTTAATCACCTGCACTTGCCCACAAGGCGGCAATTCCAACAGAAGGGGTGAGATTCTCAAAACAAAAACATTAAACATATAATTCAACAATTACATTTAACAGCATAACTTCATCATCATATATCATAACAATAGTCAAGTAACACCTTAAACAACATCATAATTCAGCATCATAGTTTAACTTAATGATTTGACTTGACGATGCAACTTCGACTCAACTTATGCAACTTAGACATCTTAATCATGCATGTGGTACCATATTGAGTATAAATATACTCCTAGAGCATAAGCTCTCGTCGCTATTGAGCATAAAAATACTCCTAGAGCATCAACTCTCGTCGCTGTTGAGCAAAAGCTCCTAGGGCATGAGCCCTCGTCTCTAGATGAATATGCATGGACTCAATCTCTTAAATCATAGACATCTCAAATGAACTCCAATAATTTGGATTATAACATCATAATTCTTATAACAACACATGCAGCTTTTAGTTATTAACAACATGGCAGCATGGCAGCAATCAACATCACAAACATAGCAAAATCATAAACATTCACATACATCATCTCTTATAGTTCAAAGGAAACATATACAAATGTATAGGTCACTTATAACAAATCACGCATCAGTTAACGGCTATACTGGTTGTCTTAGTATTTCAGTACTTAATTCTAATCCAGGGTTAATCTCATAACTGTTCGTGCGACAAGAGTCGCATTATTCTAAAAGGTAGTCTGATACAGAACTACTAGCTATGGCGAGTGGGATCTCTCGCCTCGCGAACCTTCAGGGTTTACTCGCTACGGTGAGTTGAACTGATCGCCTCGTGTACCATCAAGGGTGACTCGCTATGGCGAGTTGGGTTGCTCGCCTGGCGAGCTCCTGGTGTTACTCGCTATGGCGAGTAGGTTGTTCGCCTCGCGAACCTTCTTGGGGTTGCTCGCTATGGCGAGCTGTTTAACTCGCCTCGCGAGCTGAGGAATACTCGCTGTGGCGAGCGACGACAGAACTGTTACGGGTTTACGACAATTTTCGCCAAAAACCCCAAATTTCATCATGTTAATCTCAAAATTCGCCTAAGGCGATGTATAAAGGTTACCCTATGCTCTGTAAACAGTTTTCTACAACATTGGTTCAGTTTTTCATCATTTAAACCTCAGTTTCTCACTTTTGACCTAATTCTCAAATCCTCAATTCTCATAAATTAAACCTAGAATTTGTTAATTATAATCATGAATTACATGTTCTAATGAAATTGTAATGATAGGTTCACCCTTACCTTATGAAAATCGAGCAGCAGCCTCTCCGGTTCTTCTCTTCTGTTTTCTCCCTTTATCTCCCCAAAACTCTGAATTGTACGTTCTGTACAATTCTAAACCTATTTCCCCCTTTTAAACCTCTTTTTTTTTGTTTTATTTTATCTTATTTCTTCACAACTTTATCTAATTCTAAAACAAACCCACAACTTAACATTTATTTTATTTTCAAATCTTATCTTATTAAACAATAAAATAAGTCACAACACTTCATAAAATCACATAAATCACATAATACTTAAAATATCACTTAATTCACACAAAATCATATAAATATACTCTATACTATATAAAATAATTAAAATAATTAAAATGGGCGTTACAACTAGCACCCTTTATGCCCATAGTACTCTACGGGAACCTCTTGGTTTTATTTAATTTTTGTGCTATAAACTTGCGTACTTTTGAAAAAAGGGATTTAAAATGATTAAGAAAAAAACCTAATTGTCTACATTTTTATTGATTTGGAAGGACGAGTGTCCTTTGCCTACGTACCCGTGAGGGATCAAAACCTCGTAGTTCGGGGTAGAAATTTCCGTTTGATTGGTTGAGTGTTTTTTAATGATTTTTGAAAAGGTTTTAAAATGAAAGAAAGCCAAAGCGGCAAATGAGTATTGGTTTGTGTTTTTTAATAGTAAAGAAAGTGAACTCAAAATAAAGTTAAATTGATTGGCATTTGATTAAGAAAAGAAAATAAAAAGGATCACCTGATTTAAGATCAAGTTTTGTTTAAAAATTATTTTTTTGTGATTTTAGTTATATGCATTTTTTGTTGTTTTCAAATAATTGGAATAAGAGTAAACTAACGGAGTAGGAAAGAATAAAAGCGTGGGGAACTCATGGTGGCATTGGACCACATGAGGACCTTTAACCTAAACTACGAAGCATGAAAGGCAAAGCATACACCCACACACGCACACATGCACCTAAGTTATTACAAAAAAACCTATTAATACATTCTAGGGTCTGCGATAAAAAATAAATAAATTACATCAAAGCCTAAATATACATTCTACATCATTGGCGAAAAAATAAAAGGCGAAGAAATAAATATGCATAATAATAAACCTAAACTAAAATGCATGAATAATTTACATTGAGCCTAAACATACATTATAAATTCTTGCAATAAAATTAAATAAAATTAAATGACATTATTAAAATATAATATGCATGAGTATGGAATATGAACGAGAACATAAAAACAGCACACAAGAGTTAAAATTTACAAGCAGGGGGGTACTAACAATATTCAGGAGGGCAACGACAATTAATTCACGTAAAGGAATCAATCAATTTATTTCAACAATGAAACGGCAACGACTCGACAAATGCAACAACGACGACTCAACAAATGCATGTGGTACCAACAGAGCGTCAAGCTCTCAACATAATGTCGTAATTCGACTAAACAGGGCATCAAGCCCCCAATTTTAAAAAGGAATCAAGCCTCCAACTTTAACAAGGCATCAAGCCTCCAACTTTGACAAATGCTTATGCAATGATACGACTCAGAAATGCAACAACAACAACATTGACAGACATCAAGACCCATACGTTTAACAATCATTATACAAAGACACAACTTCAAGTATAACAACAATAACATCTTTCATATAAACATCATATAAACATCATATAACTTTCATATAAACATCATATTAATAATAGATTCAACCATAAATCAACAACAACATATTAATATGATTCACTAATTCATTATTAAAAGAAAACTAAGTTTGATTTATCAAGACATAGGTTAAATACTCCTAGACATTCTAATTAAACTCATAATACTTAGGATTTGAAGTTTGGAAGCAAATCAATAGTTTTGGGTTGATCTAGAAGCGGTTATGCTAAATTTTCCTAAAAGTCTTCCAAGAACCACTTGGAGTGTTTATATCATAATTCAAAATCCACAAAACATTTTCAAGTCAAACTAGAGCCATTGAAAGCTAAATTAATTATCTAAAATTTTGATGTTTACATCAAAACCTAATTATGAACAGAAAAGTCCAAGTTTTTATTTTTGTTATTCCGTTACAGAAATTGACAAGAGCACGGTCCTATTGACCCCTGTGTAGTATTTTAATCATATCTAGAGTTCTAGACGTTTAAATTGAGTCAATCCAAAGGCTAGTGAAAGCTAACATCCTTATCTAAAACTTTCATTAAGACATCAAAACCGAGTTCGGAACTTAAACTTTTCAAACCGAGACAGCAAGAAGCGCACGGTTACAACAAAATCACAGTTTTGCTGCGATTTCACTTTGGGGAACCCTTTTCGACTCCGTTTTTGATCATAAACTCTCCAAACTCGACCCTAATATTCACCTCATGATTAGACTATCATTCAAACACTAGTTCTTTGTTAACCTACTAGATTATCCACTATTTAAGGCTACAAAACTCAATTCATGGGATTATCTATACTTTCATCAATCTAATTACAACATCAAAAATTCAACAACAAGAGATTAAACCTCTTTTCAGAATTATATACATATGATTAAAGAATGTTAGTCCCACCCTTACCTTAGATTGGTTGATTTACAGAAATCTACAAGGTTCTCCTTTTTTCTCCCCAAAAACCATTTCTTCAAGTTTTCTCCCAAAACTGTTTTCTTGTTCTAACCCTAATTCTCTAATGTTCTCCTCTATTTATAACCACCAAGAGTTTGTTTCTCACTTAATCTTTTTTAACCTAACAAATCCCCCTTATTCCTAACCTCTCATATTCTTAACCTAACAAACCAATCCATTTACCAACCTACCCTTATTCCTCATTAAATCAAATCTAATTAGATTCCTTCACTATTTATATCATAACAAACTACTAATTATTACTAACTAATAACCCAAAACATCGCACATGGCAACTATTCAAATAAATTATTTAAAATAACACTAGACTCGATAAAATAACTAAATATTAAAAATGGGGCGTTACAACTCTCCCCCACTTAGAATATTTTCGTCCTCGAAAATGTACCTGCAACGAACAATGATTAGGAAACACAACGACAATATTCAACCGTCACAAGACACTAACGACTCAACTACTTGGTCGGACGGACCAACCTGCTCTGTTACCAACTGTAACACCCCATTTTCCCAACATAAAAATAGATCAGAGTACATCGTAAAACGGGATGTCACATCTACGTTCTTCAAAATCATTTTATCATAAATAGGGTTAAAATCCTCTTATTAATTAAACACCTGCTTTCAATAATTAAAACAATGTCGTAGCGGAAAATATTCAACGTTTTAATTCAAACCATGGCACTAAGGCCTCAACATCATCACATTATAAAAATTCCAAAAAAAAATGGTTCAACAACATCTTAAAAAAGAGATACGTAACAAAGGAAAAATAAAACATATAAATTGTTGGAGTAAGCCCTAATAGCCAATCTATATTTATTGAGTTTGGCTTTGTATCTTGATATTGATATAAATATATATTGTGAATATATAATAATAATAATAATAATAATAAGGCATTTCTTTGTTGATTTTGTTTTGTTTCAAAATAACAAAGTCCTTTGAATAGTTAGTTCGTTTAATGGAACATTAAGTATAACTTAATTGTGAGACACCATTAAACATAAGGACACTATTCTAAAAGTATCCGTAGTCAAGCTTTATTGTGAAGTGGGATATCATTAAAGCATAGAGACTATTATGTGGATAGACTGATGATCACATCTCACAGATCATGGATAAAGAGTTATTAAGTCTTCACATAGATATAAATCTTAGGAGTAATATTTATATTGGATTGACCCACCATGAGAATACTACATAGTAAAAGTTATGAAAAGTGTCATAAGATATTCTCATAGTGATAGTGGTGTATTCCACCCTTTGACCTGAAACCACTATGTACCCTAGATGTTGGAGTCGAGTGCTTTGTCACCATTCAAACGTTGTCTGTAACAAGATAACTATAAAGTTGGTTGATGGGTACTCCACGAATCATGCTAAGGGACATGAGTGACCTAGATGGAATTTGCCCCTCCTACATAACAGGAGAAATGTCTAAGGGCCCAATATTGAACTGGACAAGGGTGACATGCTATGCCTTGTGTTCAATATAGACATGAGGGCAAAAGGGTAATTATACACATGAACATTATCACATAAAGGTTTCGTCAAATCACATGACACTCTCGTCACTTGGGTAGCAGTGATGTGTTGCTAGATACCGCTCACTGTTTATAATATTATAGATGTGATTTAATATTATTGCCAACGTTACGAGAACCTATAGGGTCACTTAAGTGAGAGAAATAAATAAGTGAGACTTATTTATAAAATAATAAGTGAGACTTATTTATAAAATAATAAGTAAGACTTATTAGTAATTAAATAATTTAATATGACTTCATTATTTAATTTACAAAAGGAATAGAGAAACGCGGTGCACCGTAAGGTACGGTATACTTAAGTGTTGTCTTGCTGGCCACACAAGTGATTCTATAAATAGAACCCTTGTGCTGAAGCATTATTAACTTTTTGTGAGTGCTTAAACTAATTCACAAAAGTTGTGAAACCCTAGCCGCCGCTCTCTAAACCTTGTTCTCTCGGAATATTCGTTGGAATTGGCTAGCACCGGTCATCGGAGAAGTTCTGTTCGTGTGGACTAAGTAGAGGCATCGCTACTTTGCTTTGCTCGTGATCAGAAACAATTCTACTACAAAGGTTCTTCTCTTCAAGAGGTAAACACATGAATCCTTAAATTGTTTAAGTATCTGTTTGATCTATGATTAATGATTTAATCAAGATCTGTTTCAATGAGATTTCTTCCGCAAAGAGGATTAAAATTTTGAAAAACCCCTCTTAAAATCCCTTTAGTGGTATCAGAGCTTCGGTTGTGATTAAATCATTGAATCTGATTCAAACTAATTAAGTATACTTATTTCGTATCAAATTATTTATGTGATAAATTCTTGATTGAAATAAGTACTCTTATTTTATATTCATTAATCGTTACTTACTGATATGTTTGTCGAAGTTATATGCAGTTTTATTCAATTGAAATTAGTTTGCATTACATATTTACCAAGAAGTATATTTCAATATTTGAAGGTATACTTAAAGAGATTCTACGAAGTGTTTCTAATATATATATATATATATATATATATATATATGATATATATTTGATTCGAATATATGTTTGACATATAGAAACTTCAATTACTCTTATTGTATATATGAAAATCCGGTGATAATAATGACAATATTAAGTGTTAATATTTTTATTATTTTAAATAAGAATTAATTAAAATTGATTGATCAATATTATATATGTAATATATGATTCTAATACAACATCATTATATGATATATTGATGATGTCATTCGTTCAATAGGTTTTATGAAATTGATTGTGAATTTGTAGACAATTCGTGAGATTGAGCTTCGATATCCGAATATCTGATTCTGGTGAAGCATCAAAGATCCGGTTGCCCATACTGAACAAATAATTATAATTGTTTAAAACATATTTGATTGTCGTATTAGGGTACCTAACTATACAAGAGTTGTATTATTATGGTTGATCAATTGTTTTCAAGATGATTGTTGTGACTTTGAACAATTCGTGAGATTGAGCTTCGATCCGAATCTGGTGAAGCATCAAAGATCCGGTTGTTCATGTTAAACAAGCAATTCATGAAATTATTTATTTTAATTAATTAATTTATTCAAATTGGTGAAAGGTAGTAAATTTAAAAGATCATATTTTTGAAAGAGTTTCAATATTTTGAATTTGGTAATAAAATATTTGCTTAATTTTAGCACCATAATTTATTTTGGAAACAAATTGGTCGCCAAAATAATGCATATTTAATTATAATAATTATTGAGTGTCAATATTACTATAATATAATTGTAAATAAAAATTCTACCTTTTGGATTGTTTTTTCAAAAGTTGTTTGCAAAGGTAATAAACGATTCTAATTTATTTCTAATTTAAAAGGATCATGATTTTGAAAAAGTTTCAATATTAGATATGATCTTTTAGATTTGGTCCTAAAATTTGCATATTTTAATTTTATTTATGATCCGATTGATTTTGAAAATATTTTCAAAATGAATATATACATATATATGAATCAATTTTATATGACATATATCTCTGTCAAAAAAAAATATTATTTCTAAATTTGATTGATTATAAAATTGTTTAAAATAATAAATAGTTATTATTATTTATTTTAAGGTATATGGTTATGACCTTAGTTTATTTTGGTGTTTGTTTATTTTATTTAAATACGGCCAGCGTGTCGTGATTTATTTTATTTAAATACGGCCTGCTTGTCGTGGTTTACTTTATTTATTTTATTTAAGTGTTAAATAATGTAAATGCTCAATTTGAAGAGAAGACAACACCAAAAGATGATTTCGATGGAGAAATTTTTGAAGCTTGCTCGTGGGTCAAAGAATTGTAATAAAATAGTTTATTTAATTCTTACACGATATGAGGTCATAACCATACTACCTAGTTTATTATTTTATGTATGTGATGCATGAAAAGTATGTTTAGTTAGCGCATGTATGAGATGTATGCTTAACATGTTTTAGATGTATGTTAGCATGTATGTTTTAAATGTTTCATATACTTGCTTACTATGAGCATGAATGTCATGCATCTTTAAAGACGCGTGTATGAGATACACATGTCAATGAGATTAAACTAAATAAAAATCCTTCAAATAGAATATGAAGTAAATTGTTTTAAAAAGTATAACACACTTCAAGACTAATATCGAAATGTGTAGGTTTCGCCTCCGTGAAGTGCACTTTCTATACTAGTAAGTTGTGGTGCGGTAATTCTATTTACTGACTGTTATTTTTGGATCTAAATTATTTTAATAAAATTAAAATATATATATTTACTTCAAAAGAATATTAAGTTAATTGCTTTCCAAAGGATGACACCCTTCAAGACTTATATCGAAATGTGTAGGTTTTGCCTCCGTGAAGTGCACTTTCTATACTAGTAAGTTGCGGTGCGGTATTTCCATTTACCCGACTGTTATTCTTTGGGTCCAACTTAACTAAATTATTTTAATGTGATTAAAATAAATTTAGAAGTAATGTTTGGGAACATCCATATGATAGATTAGAGTAAAGAGTTATTCACCCAAATGATTTGAAAGTTGTATGAGATACAATTGGAAGGAGTTCCTACCTAAATAGCTAAGTTTTGGGTGATCAGCCCCCGCTGACTCAAAACGAAGTGAAATATGGATTTCAACCCAGTAGAAAATCTTCCAATGTGATTTTCCGAATCAAATGTTGAAGGTCATTTGTTTTGAATGAAATAGTGGGAGCATATTTAATTAAAGACCTAATTAAATATGTTTTTTTTCAATCATGATACATTTATTTATTTTCTGTATTTAGAATTTCTTTAGCATATGCATTTTATTATACTGTTAAATGTTCTTATGAAGAACAAAATCTTAAGGAAAGAGTTTCTGAATTGGTACAAAATTAAGAATTGTTCTTAAGAATGAGAAAAACTGTTAAAGAGTTAAAATAGAAGTACGACTTCTTATTTGCTCATATAGTTATAGAAAGTTAAATTTCTACTTCTGCATTATAAGTATATGATACTTGATGATTAATCTCATATTTGTTGAAATATATGTTGGAACAAAGGTGTTCAGCAATACCACGTTTTGAGTTTTGATGATAACAAGGTATTAAAAAGTTGTCAATTGAATATTGCTAATATTTGTTTAAGTATGCAGGATATCAATCAAGATTTATATCTTAGAAAGTATTCTGTTTGAACAATGTTAAAGAGCAAAAATCCAGAGAAGCTTGTTGCTTGTGATTCTGTATCAAAGAGAGTCTGAAGACTGTATCGAAGAGAGTTTGAAATATGTACCGAAGAGAGTCTGAAAGACTGTATCAGAATCTGAAAACCAAGAGAGTCTGAAGATTATCAGAAGCTTAGTGCTACAGTGAGTCTGAAGCCCAAAATCTGAAAATCTGCTAACAAGGATTTCTACAAGCATTGCGATGCAAAAGAAACTCTCAAATGGAGTAACGACTAGCTTCAAAGTCAACTTGAGCATGGGAAGCACAAAGACAAGAATGCAGGCCAGTACAGAGTATGTTGTACGAACTCTGTTTCCACTACTGCACTACCTCGTACAGTTTGGCAACTGTGTCTACAGGTATTAATCTTCAAAGGGAATGGAATTCAAATTATGCAATTGAAGGACTATTACCATATCAAGCAACAGATCAACAGCCATTGATCAAGCTTCAGAAATCATCCTGATGTGCTGGATGACTCAACGTCTCTTTCCTACGCCTATATAAAGGATAGAAGACTTGAAGAATTGTTGGACTCTACAACTAGAAAAATTGCACTGCGTTGCTTTCGTATTCAACTGAGTCTTAACAAAAATACATCAACAACTTAGATTCTTACAAACTGAGTATTCTAGAATTTCTAAGTTTCACAGAAAAACAGAGTCTGTCTTTTGTTTGAAACAGAGTCTGTCTTTGTTGTAATTGAAACACATTTGATTGTTGTCAAGTGTTTCAACTCTATTCAATTTTCTGTAATTGTGTAAGAAGTCTCTTGCTTGTGTGCTTGAGCAAAGAAGTCTCTTGGCTGCGTCCTTGAGCAAGGAAGTCTCTTAGTTGTGTCTTTGAGCATTGGAAGTCTCTTGCCTGCGTGCTTGAGCATTGGAAGTCTCTTACTGTGTGTTTGAGCAACTGGTAATTGATATTACATTTTAGTGAACTCTCCTTGGAAGTACAAGGGGGACAGGACTACTTCCGGTTTGTGGAAGGAACCTGTATAATTGCTTGTGTTCTCTTTTTTCTCTATCTCTTGATTATTCCACTACATCAGAACCTAATCTCCCATCAGACTCTGAGTTTAAAGGAATTAGATTCTCACTCTTCAAGAGCTGCGAAAAGCTAACACAATTCAACCTCCCCTTCTTGTGTTTTTCTCACCTTCAGTTGGTATCAGAGCTCCGACTCTGTTGTCATAGCACTTAACCATGTGACAGAAAAGATCCAGAGAAAAACATGTCTTCCAGTGAACCGTCTTCTTCTGGTGCTGCTATACCATATGACTATGGATCCAATAACAGCAGTAAAAAGGCTGATTATGGAAAAATTCCTAAGTTCAATGGTGATCCTGAAGAATTTTCTTGGTGAAAAACCAACTTCTATAGTTATGCCATGGGTCTTGATGAAGAACTCTGGGACATACTTGAAGATGGTGTTGGTGACTTACAACTTGATGACGAAGGTGCTGCCATTGACCGCAAACTTCACACTGCTGCTCAAAAGAAAATCTACAAGAAACATCATATCATCAGAGGGGCTTTTGTCACTGCTATTCCTAAAACGGAATACATGAAGATGAGTGACAAATCTACTGCTAGAGCCATGTTTGCTTCTCTCTGTGCTAACTATGAAGGAAGCAAAAAGGTCAGGGAAGCTAAAGCTCTTCTATTAGTTCATCAGTATGAACTATTCAAGATGAAAGAGGATGAAAGTATTAAGCAGATGTACTCAAGATTTCAAACTCTAGTATCTGGTCTTCAGATATTGAAGAAGAGTTATATAGCTTCTGATCATGTTAGCAATATTTTAAGGAGCTTACCCTCTAGATGGAGACCAAAGGTCACTGCAATTAAGGAGAAATAAATAAGTAAGACTTATTTATAAAATAATAAGTGAGACTTATTTATAAAATAATAAGTAAGACTTATTAGTAATTAAATAATTTAATATGACTTCATTATTTAATTTACAAAAGGAATAGAGAAACACGGTGCACCGTAAGGTACGGTGTACTTAAGTGTTGTCTTGCTGGCCACACAAGTGATTATATAAATAGAACCCTTGTGCTGAAGCATTACTAACATTTTGTGAGTGCTTAAACTAATTCACAAATGTTGTGAAACCCTAGCCACCGCTCTCTAAACCTTGTTCTCTCTAAATCTCCGTTGGAATTGGCTAGCACCGGTCATCGAAGAAGTTCTGTTCGTGTGGACTAAGTAGAGGCATCGCTACTTTGCTTTGCTCGTGATCAGAAACAATTCTACTACAAAGGTTCTTCTCTTCAAGAGGTAAACACATGAATCCTTAAATTGTTTAAGTATGTGTTTGATTTGTGATTAATGATTTAATCAAGATCCGTTTCAATGGGATTTCTTCCGCAAAGAGGATTAAAATTTTGAAAAACCCCTCTTAAAATCCCTTCATAAATATCCCCATCCCATTACGTATCAGAGCAAGACTCCTAAGACGACACGAGAACTCAACTCACATCAGCGGTTACTCCTAGATATCTACATTTTACCTACGTAGAGGCAACATTCTAATAGAAGGGATGAGATTTCACATTCAGTAGGCAACAATTCATAAAGAAGAATTAATCAACATAAACCAACAACAAGTAATCATCAACAATTAATTCACGTAAAGGAATCAATCAACATAGAACGACAACAACTAATCATCAACAATTAAGTCACGTAAAGGAATCAATCAACTTCGTTCAACAATGCAACGACAACGACTCGACAAATGCAACAACGACGACTCAATAAATGCAACAACGACGACTCAACAAATGCATGTGGTACCAACAGAGCGTCAAGCTCTTTGTAACGCCCTATTTTTATTTAATTATTTATTTAAATTAAGCTGGGAGTCTTTTGTTGAATTTATTAAATTTGTTGTGATATATGCTGATATATGTTGATATATGTTGATTTTAGTATTTGTTGGTAGTAGATGTTGTTTGTTATATTTGGTAGAAAAATATAATAAGATTTGTCTAAGAAAAATAAAATAACAACTTAATTAAGGTTAGTTTGGTAATTAGAGGAATTTGTTAGAAGGGGCTATAAATAGGAAGTGAACACTAAGGAATTAGGGTTAGAAACCAGTGGAGCAGCTTTTGGGAAAAACAGAGAGAACGTGAAACATACTGCTTTTGGGAGAAACCTGTAGAGTTCTGTAAAATCCAAGGTAAGGGTGAGACTAGCTTTCTTTAATGATTAGTATATGAATTCTGAAAATTGAATTGATCATGTTGTTGTTAGTAGTGATGTTGAAGGAGTTAGAATTGAATCAAATTAGGTCCCTAAAAACCTAGGTAATTAGTGAATTGATGTAGAAACTGTTGTATAAGTTGTAATTAACCAGTAGATGATGTCCTTTATCATTTTTGGGAAGTTTGGGTGTCAAATTTGGGTTTTTGGGTCAAAACTCGTGTTGTTGTGCGTGCTGTTCGTTCCCTTGTTCGTCGTCGCTCGCCACAGCGAGCGATTATCCTCGCCTCGCGAGCTGTAGATGACTCGCCATGGCGAGCTCCTTAGGTCGCCTCGCGAGTGACCTCAGTTGTCACTCGCCACAGCGAGTACTTTGCTCGCAACAGCGAGCACATGGCAGAGAGTCACTGACTCCTCGCCACGGCGAGTAACCCAACTCGCCACAGCGAGTTAGCCCGTAGATGTCTCGATTGTGAGTGGTTGAACATGGTTCTAGTTTTGAGTTGGACTTAGGTTTAATTATGAAGTAGTTGTTGATAAAGTAGTGTATTCCAGTAGCTGTAGTTGACATGAAAAACCTTTCGTGGATGTTTGATTATGTGCATTATATGCTAAATAGTTGCATGTTGTTCAAGTTGTATTGTTGCATGTTGTTAGGTTGCCGTGTCGCATAACCATTGGTCTAAGTTGAGGGCTTGATGCCCTGTTTAGTCGCATTACGACATCCTGTTGAGGGCTTGATGCTCTATTGGTACCACATGCATAAATATATTGCATATTGTTGAGTTGTTGTTGTTGTTGCATTGTCGAGTCGTCATTGTTGCATTGTTGAATGGCCGTTGATTTGTAAATCATTAATAATTGTTAACTGAAAATCACATGAAGTTCTTGTTAATTAATGAATGTTGTAGTTGTATGTTGATTAAATTCTGGGTTTTGAATTTATTGCTTATTATTAATGAATGTGAAATCTCACCCCTTCTGCTTGAAAATGTTGCTCTTCATATGAGTAACTTGTAGGTGATCCAGAATAGTGCAGATTATGAGTTGATCTTCGTGTCGTCATAGGAGTGTCGCTCTGATATTATGTTCATCTTTATTAATTACGTAACTTTTTGAAGTTGTTATTGAACCATTTTGACTGGTATTTGATTTATGTTGATGGTGTTGAGGCCTAGTGTCAAACCTTGAATTTTATAAGTTGATTAAGATTAAGTTTTCCGGTGCGATATTATTTAGTTGTTTGAAAACAGGTGTTTTATTTAAAAACGGGTTTTAAACCCTATTAAGTTGAAAAGATTTTTGAAGTACGAAAATGTGACATCCTGTCTTATGTTGAACTCTGATAAATTATGTATTATTTTACATGTTGGGAAAACGGGGTGTTACAATTGGTATCAGAGCAGGTCGGTCCGTCCGGCCAAGTAGATTGAGTCGTTTGTGTTGAGTGTTAGCTTAATTCTGTATCAAATTTCCCTAACCTGTTCTCGTTATGTAGTGAGTTGAGATGGCTGGGAGGAACGATGTTGCACTTGCTGCTACTTTGCAAGCGATGGCTCAAGCTGTGGGTCAACAGAACAATGCTGGTGGTAACGACGGTGTTCGCATGCTGGAAACCTTTTTGAAGAACCACCCACCAACTTTCAAGGGCAGGTACGACCCTGATGGAGCACAGACATGGTTGAAAGAAGTTGAAAGGATCTTCAGGGTTATGCAATGCACTGATGTTCAGATGGTGCGCTTTGGCACACACATGCTGGCTGAGGAGACTGATGATTGGTGGGTGAGTGTGCAACCAGTTCTAGGGAACGAAGGAGCTGCGATCACTTGGGCTATGTTCAGAAGGGAGTTTCTGAACAGGTATTTCCCGGAAGATGTCCGAGGTAAGAAGGAAATCGAATTCCTGGAATTGAAGCAAGGTGACATGTCTGTAACGGAGTATGCTGCCAAGTTTGTTGAGTTGGCAAAGTTTTACCCGCATTACACTCCCGAGACTGCTGAGTTCTCTAAGTGTATCAAGTTTGAGAATGGTCTGCGTGCTGAGATTAAGCGGGCCATTGGTTATCAGAAGATCCGCCAGTTTTTCGAGTTGGTGAGTAGCTGCAAGATTTATGAGGAAGACACCAAAGCTCATTATAAGGTTCTAAATGAGCGGAAGAGTAAGCAACAACAAAGTCGTGGTAAGCCTTACAGTGCCCCTGCTGATAAGGGAAAACAGAATGTGAAGGATGAGAGAAGACCAAATGATGTGAAGAGGACTGGGAGGAGAGATGCTCCTGCTGAGATTGTTTGTTTCTGATGTGGAGAGAAAGGTCACAAGAGTAATGCTTGCAATATGGGTGAAGTGAAACGGTGTTTCCGTTGTGGCAGGAAAGGGCATACGATTGCAGATTGTAAGCATGATGAGATGGTTTGTTTTAAATGCGGTGAAGAAGGACATATTAGTCCTCAGTGACCTAATCCTAAGAAGGAACAAGTTAGAGGGAAAGTGTTTGCTTTGACTGGCACTCAGACAGTTAATGAGGATCGTCTGATCAGAGGTACATGTTTTATTAATAGTACTCCTTTAATTACTATCATTGATACTGGTGCTACGCATTGTTTTATTGCTGCTGATGTTGTTTCAAAGTTGGGTCTTGATGCGTCTTTTATGAATGGGGAAATGGTTGTCGAAACCCTAGCTAAGGGTTCAGTGACTACTACTCTTGTATGTTTGAAGTGTCCTTTGTCGATGTTTGGTAGAGACTTTGTCGTAGACTTAATATGTTTGCCGTTGAGTGGGATGGACGTAATTCTGGGTATGAATTGGTTAGAGTACAACTATGTCTATATCAATTGCTTTAGAAAGACGGTGCGTTTTTCCTGTGCCGAAGAAGAAGAAGGAGAGACTGAACTCCTGACTACTAAGCAATTGAGGCAGCTGATGAAAGATGGAATCCTGATGTTTTCTTTGCTGGCGTTCCTGTCCATTGAAAATCAAGCAGTGATTGATAAGTTGCAAGTTGTGTGTGAATTTCCAGAAGTTTTCCCTGATGAAATCCCAGATGTGCCGCCTGAGAGAGAGGTAGAATTCTCAATTGATCTTATTCCGGGTACGAAGCCTATTTCTATGGCGCCTTACCGTATGTCAGCTTCCGAATTAGCTGAGTTGAAGAAGCAGTTAAAAGATTTACTTGATAAAAAGTTTGTAAGACCGAGTGTTTCACCCTGGGAGCGCCTGTGTTATTGGTTAAGAAGAAGTATGGTAGCATGAGGTTGTGTATCGATTACCGGCAGCTGAATAAAGTAACAATAAAGAATAAATATCCTCTTCCGAGGATTGACGATTTGATGGACCAGTTAGTAGGTGCCTGCGTGTTCAGCAAGATTGATTTAAGGTCGGGTTATCACCAGATCAAGGTGAAAGATGATGATATTCAGAAGACAACCTTTAGGACTTGTTACGGACACTATGAATATAATGTGATGCATTTTGGTGTTACAAATGCGCCGGGAGTGTTTATGGAATATATGAACCGTATTTTTCATGCTTATTTGGATCGTTTTGTTGTAGTATTCATAGATGATATCCTGATATACTCCAAGTCCGAGGAGGAACATGCCGAGCATTTGAGAATTGTTTTGCAGATGCTGAAAGAGAAGAAGTTATATGCCAAGTTATCTAAATGCGAATTCTGGTTGAACGAAGTAAGTTTTCTTGGTCACATTATTTCTAGTAGAGGTATTGCTGTGGATCCATCTAAAATTGATGCGGTATCGCAATGGGAGACCCCGAAGTCGGTTTCCGAGATTAGAAGCTTCTTGGGTTTAGCAGGTTATTACCGGAGGTTTATTGAAGGATTTTCCAGGTTAGCACTTCCGTTAACTCAGTTGACTTGTAAAGGCAAAGCTTTTGTGTGGGATGTTCAATGTGAAAACAGCTTTAATGAATTGAAGAAGCGCTTGACGACAGCACCGATTTTAATATTACCAAAGTCTAATGAACAATTTGTTGTGTACTGCGATGCGTCTAAGTTGGGCCTAGGTGGCATGCTTATGCAAGATAATAAAGCAGTAGCTTATGCATCAAGGCAATTGAAGATTCATGAACGTAATTATCCTACTCATGATCTGGAGTTGGCTGCAGTGGTTTTTGTGCTTAAGATTTGGAGACATTATTTGTATGGTTCTAGATTCGAAGTGTTCAGCGATCATAAGAGTTTGAAGTACTTATTTGACCAGAAGGAATTAAATATGAGGCAACGAAGGTGGCTTGAGTTGTTAAAAGATTATGATTTTGGGTTGAATTACCATCCGGGTAAAGCTAATGTTGTTGTAGATGCCTTAAGTAGAAAAACTTTGCACATGTCTGCTATGATGGTTAAGGAGTTAGAATTACTAGAACAGTTCAGAGACTTGAGTTTGGTTTGTGAAGTGTCGACCGAGAGTGTGAAACTGGGAATGTTGAAAATCACCAACGAATTTTTGGATAGTATTACAAAAGCTCAGAAAGAAGATGTGAAGCTGGTAGACTTAATGGTTGGAAGTAATCAGACTGATGATGGTGACTTTAAAGTTTATGATAAAGGAGTATTGCGATTTCGCAATAGGATTTGTATTCCTGAAGACGCAGAGATGAGAAAGATGATTTTGGAAGAGAGCCACTGAAGTAACTTGAGTATTCATCCATGAGCTACAAAAATGTATCATGATTTGAAGAAGTTGTTTTGGTGGTCTGGATTAAAATGTGATGTGGCACAGTTTTGTGTATTCGTGTTTGGTTTGTCAGAAGTCGAAAGTGGAACATCAGAAACCTGCTGGGTTGATGACACCTTTGGATGTGCCAGAGTGGAAATGGGATAGTATATCCATGGATTTTGTGACGAGTTTGCCGAATACGCCTAAAGGGAATGACACTATTTGGGTGATTGTTGATAGGTTGACGAAGTCGGCTCATTTTATTCCGATTAACATCAGTTTTCCTATAGCTTAGTTGGCAGAAATCTACATTCGTGAGATTGTGAAGCTGCATGGTATTCCATCAAGTGTTGTATCAGATAGAGACCCAAGATTTACTTCTAAGTTTTGGAAGAGTTTGCAAGAGGCTTTAGGTTCTAAGTTGAAGTTGAGTTCGGCGTATCATCCGCAGACAGATGGTCAGTCGGAAAGAACGATTCAGTCAGTGGAAGATTTGTTGAGTGTTTGTGTACTTGAGCAAGGAGGGGCTTGGGATAGTCATCTTCCGTTGATAGAGTTCACGTACAATAACAGTTATCATTCTAGTATTGGAATGGCACCTTTCGAGGCTTTGTATGGTTGGAGATGCAGAACTCCGTTGTGTTGGTTTGACTGAGGTGAGAATGTGGTATTAGGACCAGAAATTGTTCAACAGACTACAGAGAAGGTTAAAATGATTCAAGAAAAGATGAAAGCGTCGCAGAGTCGACAAAAGAGTTATCATGATAAGCGTAGAAAGGACCTTGAGTTTCGGGAAGGAGACCATGTGTTTTTGAGAGTCACTCCGGTGACGGGTGTTGGTCTTGCATTGAAGTCAAAGAAGTTGACTCCGAGGTTTATTGGACCGTATTAGATTTCAGAAAGGATTGGAACGGTTGGTTATAAGGTGGGTTTACCACCGCATCTATCGAATTTGCATGATGTATTTCATGTGTCACAACTTCGGAAGTATGTTCCAGATCCATCTCATGTGATTCCAAGAGATGATGTGCAAGTGAGAGACAACCTTACGATCGTGACCTTACCAGTGAGGATCGAAGGTCGTGAAGTGAAGAAGCTAAGAGGCAAGGATATACCCCTTGTGAAAGTTGTTTGGGAGGGAGCGGCTGGTGAAAGTTTGACGTGGGAGTTGGAAAGTAAAATGCTAGAGTCGTACCCAGAGTTATTTGAAAGAGGTATATTTTCGAGGACGAAAATCTTCTAAGTGGGGGAGAGTTGTAACGCCCTATTTTTATTTAATTATTTATTTAAATTAAGCTGGAATTCTTTTGTTGAATTTATTAAATTTGTTGTGATATATGCTGATATATGTTGATTTTAGTATTTGTTGGTAGTAGATGTTGTTTGTTATATTTGGTAGGAAAATATAATAAGATTTGTCTAAGAAAAATAAAATAACAACTTAATTAAGGTTAGTTTGGTAATTAGAGGAATTTGTTAGAAGGGGCTATAAATAGAAGTGAACACTAAGGAATTAGGGTTAGAAACCAGTGGAGCAGCTTTTGGGAAAAACAGAGAGAACATGAAACATACTGCTTTTGGGAGAAACCTGTAGAGTTCTGTAAAATCCAAGGTAAGGGTGAGACTAGCTTTCTTTAATGATTAGTATATGAATTCTGAAAATTGAATTGATCATGTTGTTGTTAGTAGTGATGTTGAAGGAATTAGAATTGAATCAAATTAGGTCCCTAAAAACCTAGGTAATTAGTGAATTGATGTAGAAACTGTTGTATAAGTTGTAATTAACCAGTAGATGATGTCCTTTATCATTTTTGGGAAGTTTGGGTGTCAAATTTGGGTTTTTGGGTCAAAATTCGTGTTGTTGTGCGTGCTGTTCGTTCCCCTGTTCGTCGTCGCTCGCCACAAGAAGGGGGGTTGAATTGTGTTTGCTTTTCGCAACTCTTGAAGAGTGAGAATCTAATTCCGTAGGATCAGAGTCTGAAAGAGATCAGAGTCTGATGGGAGATCAGATTCTGTTGCAGCGGAAATAATCAAGAGATAGAGAGAAGAGAGAACACAAGCAATTATACAGGTTCCTTCCACAAACCGGAAGTAGTCCTGTCCCCCTTGCACTTCCAAGGAGAGTTCCACTA
Source organism: Medicago arabica (assembly GCA_946800305.1). Classification (NCBI taxonomy): domain Eukaryota; kingdom Viridiplantae; phylum Streptophyta; class Magnoliopsida; order Fabales; family Fabaceae; genus Medicago; species Medicago arabica. Next base: position 20,439,206 of record OX326969.1, read on the forward strand.
AAATGTAATATCTATTACAAGTTGCTCAAACACACAGTAAGAGACTTCCAATGCTCAAGCACGCAGGCAAGAGACTTCCAATGCTCAAGCACGCAGGCAAGAGACTTATAATGCTTAAACACGCAGGCAAGATACTTCCAATGCTCAAAGACACAACTAAGAGACTTCTTTGCTCAAGGACGCAACCAAGAGACTTCTTTGCTCAAGCACACAAGCAAGAGACTTCTGACACAATTTACAAAAAACTGAATAGAGTTGAAACACTTGATAAACAATCAAACATGTTCCAATTACAAAACAAAGACATACTCTGTTTTAAACAAAGACAGACTCTGTTTTTCTGCTTAACTTAGAAATTCTAGAATACTCAGTTTGTAAGAATAATCTAAGTTGTTGATGTGTTTCTGTTAAGACTCAGTTTGAATACGATAGCTTAGCAGCGTAGTTTTTCAGTTGTAGAGTCCAACAATTCTTCAAGTCTTCTATCCTTTATATAGGCGTTGGAAAGAGACGTTGAGTCATCCAACACATCAGGATGATTTCTGAAGCTTGATCAATAGCTGTTGATCTGTTGCTTGATATGGTAATAGTCCTTCAAATGCATATTTTGAATTCCATTCCTTTTGAAGCTTAATACCGGTAGGCACAGTTGCCAAATTGTACACAGTTGCCATTCCTTTTGTCGTTGAGCATCCCACGCTCAAGTTGACTTTGAAGCTAGCCGTTACTCCAACTGAGAGTTTCTTGTGCATCGTAATGCCTTTAGAAATCCTTCTAAGCAGATCTTCAGATTGCAGACTTCAGACTCACTGTAGCATTACAGCTTCTGATGATCTTCAGACTCTCTTGGTCTTCAGGTTCTTATAGTCTTCAGACTCTGATAGTCTTCAGATTCTGATAGTCTTCAGACTCTGATAGTCTTCAGACTCTCTTTGATAGAGCCTTCAGACTCTTCTTCGATACAGTCTTCAGAATCTTCTTCGATAGTCAGAATCACAAGCAACAAGCTTCTCTAGATCTTTGCTCTCAAGATGTTCAAACAGAATACTTTCTAAGATATAAATCTTGATTAATATCCTGCATACTTAAACAAATATTAGCATATCCAATTGACAATTTTTTAATACCTTGTTATCATCAAAACTAAAAACGTGGTATTGCTAAACACCTTTGTTCCAACAATCTCCCCCTTTTTGATGATGACAAACATCAGTATTTAAAAGGTCAATTGTTGTTAATCTAATTAACATGTTGACTTAAGGGGTCTGAGGTTTGTAAGCTCTGACTCCCCCTGAGTCTGATAGTTCTTAAGTTGAGGTTTGTAAGCTCCCCTTAAGTTCTATCCAAGTTAATTAAATTCAAATTACGCAAACAGTTGAATCAAATCTCAGAATAATAGACGAATTAGAGAACTGATTCTTTTAATGGGGGCTCAAAATCTAACTAAGTACATTTCGCAAATTTCCCTTTAACTTTAAATAGAACTCACAGAACTTTCTCCATACAGTTTGTAAAAGTCACTAATCTTTCCTTCTCCCCCTTTTGTCATCAACAAAAAGGTTTAGAAACAAGTTTCTCCCCCTTTTTAAATGACTTCAGGTGAGGGTAAATTTTTTTTAAGGAAAATGAAAAACAAATATTAGCATATCCAATTGACAATTTTTTAATACCTTGTTATCATCAAAACTCAAAACGTGGTATTGCTAAACACCTTTGTTCCAACAATCTCCCCCTTTTTGATGATGACAAACATCAGTATTTAAAAGGTCAATTGTTGTTAATCTAATTAACATGTTGACTTAAGGGGTCTGAGGTTTGTAAGCTCTGACTCCCCCTGAGTCTGATAGTTCTTAAGTTGAGGTTTGTAAGCTCCCTCTAAGTTCTATCCAAGTTAATTAAATTCAAATTACGCAAACAGTTGAATCAAATCTCAGAATAATAGACGAATTAGAGAACTGATTCTTTTAATGGGGGCTCAAAATCTAACTAAGTACATTTCGCAAATTTCCCTTTAACTTTACATAGAACTCACAGAACTTTCTCCATACAGTTTGTAAAAGTCACTAATCTTTCCTTCTCCCCCTTTTGTCATCAACAAAAAGGTTTAGAAACAAGTTTCTCCCCCTTTTTAAATGACTTCAGGTGAGGGTAAATTTTTTTTAAGGAAAATGAAAAACAAGATTCAGAGCGAAAAACATATAAGATTCAAAGCACAATATATATCAGAGGCACATAGATGAAGTAAAAACTTGAATAATCTTAAAACGAAGGTTTAGAAGATAAAAGAAAATAGCAGAATCAAGTTACAAGCAAAACAAAACAAAAAGAAATGCATCTAAGGTTGGTTTTGTTTGGCAAGGTGATCCATCAATTTCTGGAGATCCTCTTGCTGCTTCTTAACAATCTCTTCCAAAGCTTCAGTTCTTCTCAGATGAGCTTCTCTCTCAAGTCTTGCTTCTTCCTGTACTCTATGAAGTCTCCTCCTCAATGAATCAAAAACCATTGTTTCTCTGGGATTGTATTGATCTTCATCAAAGAATGGTTTATACTCCAACTGCAGAATACGAGCTTTCTTATTAGCTTTAGCTTTCTCAGCTTTCTTAACTGCTTCCACATGCTTGGCAATAACAACAACTTGTTCTTTGACAACAGCCTTCTGAATTTTGGTGACAAAGTCCAAAAATTCAGTCTTCAAAGTGGAGAACTTATCCTCATAGCTTACATTGAGGATAGGCACAAACCTTTGCTCAATAATGTCCTTGAGCTTAGAGTTTGATGAAGCATATAACTCATCTATCCTTAACGAATCAAATAGGTTGTGAGGTTCAGAAGTTGAGGGTTGAGAGGCTACTATTGCTTGTAAGGTTTGGAGACCAGTTACAATAGTCTGAGGTTCAGAAAGAGCTTCAGGAATAGTTTCAGACACAGGCTCTGCTATGCATTCTGATACAGGTTCTGGAATGATATTAGAAGCTTGTTCCAGAATCTCAGAGACTGGTTCTTCTATAGTTTCTGAAGGTTCAACAGAAGCTAAGGTTATAATTTCTATAGGTTGGGGTACAAAGTCTGATTTAGAAACAGATTCTGTAGCTTTTGTTGATTTGGAATTTGCGGGGGTTTTTGGTAGTTCTTCTCCTAGGTGTTTCTCAAGATAATCTAGGGTGTCTGGAGAGTCTACACAAATAGGCTCATGTTGGGGGGATGGTTGAGTTGAAGGAATGGTTACTTCAGTCACTTCAGAAGGTTGAATTTCCTGAAGCGGTTTGAGAAATGATGGTTGAGCAGGGTGGTCAGCAGGTAAGTTCATAGACACTGTGATGGTGTCTTGAATAACCCTGTTCATAGTTGAATCAACATATTCAACTATTTTGGGGTCAAGTGGGTCAAAGGATGATAAAGGTTTGATTGGTGAGGGGGATGAATTTCTGAGGGAGGGAAGAATTTGGATCAAGGGTTTGTTATCTGATTCAGTATCAGATGAAGACTCTTGATTCGTAGAGGAAGGTGAGTTAAATGCCACGTTAACAGAGGTGCCAATCCCAACTTCTGGAGATACATGATGATCAGAAGCGTCAGACAGAGTAGCTTCTGATAAATCAGCTTCTGTAGGAGCCACCTGACTCTTCTATTTCAGAGCTGATGCAAGCAACTTAACAGCTTCTTTAACAGTTTTTTCCTTAAGTTCTTCAGCCACAACCTCTGCTGCCATTGTTGGAACAAAGGTGTTCAGCAATACCACGTTTTGAGTTTTGATGATAACAAAGTATTAAAAAGTTGTCAATTGGATATTGCTAATATTTGTTTAAGTATGCAGGATATCAATTAAGATTTATATTTTAGAAAGTATTCTGTTTGAACAATGTTAAAGAGCAAATAATCCAGAGAAGCTTGTTGCTTGTGATTCTGTATCGAAGAGAGTCTGAAGACTGCATCGAAGAGAGTCTGAAGACTGTGCCAAAGAGAGTCTGAAGACTGCATCGAAGAGAGTCCGAAGACTGTGCCAAAGAGAGTCTGAAGACTGTATCAGAGTCTGAAGACCATCAGAATCTGAAAACCAAGAGAGTCTGAAGATTATCAGAAGCATAGTGCTACAGTGAGTCTGAAGCCACAAATTTGATAATCTGCTAACAAGGATTTCTACAGCATTGCGATGCAAAAGAAACTCTCAAATGGAGTAACGGCTAGGCTCAAAGTCAACTTGAGCGTGGGAAGCACAAAGACAAAGATTGCAGGCCAGTACAGAGTACGTTGTACGAACTCTGTTTCCACTACTCCACTACCTCGTACAGTTTGGCAACTGTGTCTACCGGTATTAATCCTCAAAGGGAATGGAATTTAAATGATGCTATTGAAGGACTATTACCAACTCAAGCAACAGATCAACAATCATTGATCAAGCTTCAGAAATCATCCTGATGTGCTGGATGACTCAACGTCTCTTTCCTACGCCTATATAAAGGATAGAAGACTTGAAGAATAGTGGGACTCTACAACTTGAAAAATTACATTGCGCTGCTTTCGTATTCAACTGAGTCTTAACAAAAGCACATTATCAACTTAGATTCTTACAAACTGAGTATTCTAGAATTTCTAAGTTCCACAGAAAAACAGAGTCTGTCTTTTGTGTAAAACAGAGTCTGTCTTTGTTGTAATTGAAACACATTTTGATTGTTGTCAAGTGTTTCAACTCTATTCAATTTTTTGTAATTGTGTAAAAGTCTCTTGCTTTTGTGCTTGAGCAAAGGAAGTCTCTTGGCTGCGTCCATTGAGCAAGGAAGTCTCTTAGTTGTGTCTTTGAGCAAGGAAGTCTCTCGCTTGTGTGCTTGAGCAAGAAAGTCTCATACTGTGTGTTTGAGCAACTTGTAATTTGATATTACATTTTAGTGAACTCTCCTTGGAAGTACAAGGGGGACAGGACTACTTCCGGTTTGTGGAAGGAACCTGTATAATTGCTTGTGTTCTCTCTTCTCTCTATCTCTTGATTATTCCGCTGCAATCAGAACCTAATCTCCTATTAGACTCTGATCTCATTCAGACTCTGAATTTAAAGGAATTAGATTCTCACTCTTCAAGAGCTGCGAAAAGAAAACACAATTCAACCCCCCCCCCCCCTTCTTGTGTTTTTCTCACCTTCAGTTGGTATCGGAGCTCCGGCTCTGTTGTCATAGCACTTAACCGTGTAACAGAAAAGATCCAGAGAAAAACATGTCTTCCAGTGAACCGTCTTCTTCTGGTGCTACTTCTGGTGCTGCTATACCATATGACTATGGATCCAATAACAGCAGTAGAAAGGCTGATTATGGAAAAATTCCTAAGTTCAATGGTGATCCTGAAGAATTTTCTTGGTGGAAAACCAACTTCTATAGTTATGTCATGGGTCTTGATGAAGAACTCTGGGACATACTTGAAGATGGTGTTGGTGACTTACAACTTGATGACGAAGGTGCTGCCATTGACCGCAAACTTTACACTGCCGCTCAAAAGAAAATCTATAAGAAACATCATATAATCAGAGGGGCTCTTGTCACTGCTATTCCTAAAACAGAATACATGAAAATGAGTGACAAATCTACTGCTAGAGCCATGTTTGCTTCTCTCTGTGCTAACTACGAAGGAAGCAAAAAGGTCAGGGAAGCTAAAGCTCTTCTGTTAGTTCATCAGTATGAACTATTTAAGATGAAAGAGGATAAAAGTATTGAGCAGATGTACTCAAGATTTCAAACTCTAGTATCTGGTCTTCAGATACTGAAGAGTTACATAGCTTCTGATCATGTTAGCAAGATTTTAAGGAGCTTACCCTCTAGATGGAGACCAAAGGTTACTGCAATTGAGGAGGCTAAAAATTTAAACACTTTAAGTGTTGAAGATCTTGTAAGCTCACTCAAGGTTCATGAGTTAAGTCTCAATGAACATGATTCTGCAAGAAAGTCCAAAACCATTGCCTTAAAATCAAAAGGAAGGTCTTCAAAGGCTCTCAAGGTTGAAGAGTCTGAAAATGAGTCTTCAGCTTCTGAAAGTTCAGAGGAGGATCCTGATGTTGCAAAGGAAATAGCTATGCTTTCAAGCAGAATGCAGTACCTTACTAAGAAGAACAAGAGATTTCTGAGCAAGAGCAGTGGGAAGGGGTTCAAAAAGGCGGATCAGAAAGGTTGCTTCAACTGCAAGAAGACTGGACATTTTATTGCTGAGTGTCCAGAACTGCAGAAGGAGAAATCCAAGTCAAAGAGGCCAACCTTCAAGTCAAGCAAGTTTAATAAGCAGATCAAGAAAAGTCTGATGGCCACCTGGGAAGATCTTGATAATGAGTCAGGGTCTGAGGATGATGATGCTGATGGTGAAGCCAATGTAGCTGTTGGACTAATGGCTACAACCGAATCTGTTAAAGAGACACCTGAGGCAGAATCAGATGCAGACTCTGAAAATGAAACAAAGGTATATTCTGAACTCACAAGATCTGAACTTGTAGAATTTGTCAAAGAGATTCTTGGTCATTTTAAAGCTAAGACCACTGAGTTGAAGAAAGTCAAACAACAGCTTGATAAGCTGTCAAAAAGACATAATTCAACTCTGTTGGAATTAGAAGATTTAAAAGAAGAAAATATCTCTTTATTGATCAAGAAGTGTAGCTGTAAATACTTAAGTGAGCAAGATGTTGCTCTGCAATAATTTATTGCTACTGGAATTGAGAGATAAAGGGTTGCATCCATGATCTATAGCACGTATCAGAACAGAGGACAGGGTCTTGGATTCATTGGAGGAAACTCAAATGAAATGACTCTGAAACCTAGTCCTGATGGAGCCAGAGAGGCGTTGAAAAATCACTTTGTAAGAGAGTCTGATGAAGTCAACACAGTGACTCATTCAGAACCTACAACTTCTACTTCTAAGATTCTGACTAAGTCAAAATCTCAGAATGTTAAGTTAAAGGGTCTGAAAAACTTTGAACCCAAAGCTTTAAAGTCTCAGACTCTGAAACATTCAAAGTCTGATAAACAGTCTCTGAAAAAGCCAGAGTCTGAAAAACCAAAGCCTAAGTTTCAAAGAAGAGAAACTGTGAAAGGCAAGTTGAAACCTAAACCAAACGGTTCCAAACCCAAGGTATGGGAGAAAACATTGCCAATGACTTCAAGACGTAACTTACGAAAGGAGTTCAATGATTCTAAGACTAACCAAAAAGGACCCATGAGAATATGGGCACCTAAGTCTGAAATTATTGATGCTGCAAGTATGTCTAAAAGGACTAGAAAAGCACAAGGCTTGGTACCTGGACAGTGGTTGCTCGCGTCACATGACGGGAGAAAGGTCTATGTTCCTAACCCTAACCATGAAAGAGGGAGGAACTGTGGGATTTGGAGGAAACCAGACTGGCAAAATCATTGGTACTGGAACCATTGGTAACTCTCTGATCTCAATCAGTAATGTGTGGTTCGTTGATGGACTTAGACATAACTTACTAAGCATAAGTTAATTATGTGACAGTGGTTATGATGTATTGTTTAATAAGAACAACTGCACAGTGGTTAACAAGGATGATCAGTCCATAGTCTTCAAGGGAAAACGAAGAAACAATGTATACAAGATAAAATTCTCAGAACTGACTGATCAGAAGGTAGTGTGCCTTTTGTCAATGGGTGATAAGAAGTGGCTATAGCATAGACGTTTGGGACATGCTAACTGGAGATTAATCTCTAAGCTTAGCAAGTTGCAACTTGTCAAAGGTCTACCAGACATTGACTATCACTCAGATGCTCTTTGCGGAGCATGTCAGAAAGGGAAAATTGTCAAGAGTCCCTTCAAGCCGAAAGAAATTGTTTCAACTTCCAGACCCTCGGAGTTACTTCATATTGACTTATTTGGACCAGTTAGCACTGCATCCTTATATGGAAGTAAATATGGACTAATTATTGTTGATGACTACAGCAGATGGTGTTGGGTTAAATTTCTGAAAACTAAAGATGATTCATATTCTGTGTTTAGTAAATTCTGCATCCAAATTCAATTAGAGAAGGAAATGAAAATCTTGAAAGTCAGAAGTGATCATGGAGGAGAATTTGAAAATGAACCTTTTGAGGTTTTCTGTGAAATAATGGAATTATTCATGAATTCTCTGCACCTAGAACTCCACAACAAAATGGAGTTGTAGAGAGAAAGAACAGAACCTTACAAGAGATGGCTAGAACCATGATCCATTAGAACAATCTGGCTAAGCATTTTTGGGCAGAAGCAGTAAACACAGCTTGTTATGTTCAGAACAGAATCTATATTAGACCTCTGTTGAACAAAACAGCTTATGAACTCTTTAAAGGAAGAAAACACAACATATCTTATTTTCATCAGTTCGGATGTACGTGTTATGTCCTGAACAACAAAGTCTACCTAAAGAAATTTGATGCCAAAGCTCAAAAGGGAATCTTTTTAGGTTACTCTGAACGCTCTAAGGCATACAGGCTGTATAATTCAGAAACACAATGTGTGGAAGAATCTATGCATGTCAGATTCGATGACAAAGTGCCTGGAAGTGAAACTCCAGTGCAAGATGAAAGTCATGCAGAATCTCAAGATTCTGATGATAACTCAGAATCTGATCAGATTCCAGAATCTGAAGATACTTCAGAAGCTGGAACAGCCCCTGAAGTTCCTAATGAAGAAGCTTCTGATGAAGCTCAAGATGGTTCTTTTCAAGCTAGTCAATCCAAACAATCTTTCAAATACAAGTCTTCACATCAAGAAGATCAGATAATTGGCAATAAAGAAAGTCCTATGAGAACAAGATCGCATTTCAGACAAGAAGAGTCTGCTTTAGGATTATTATATGTTATTGAACCAACCTCTGTTGAAGAAGCTCTTGGAGATGAAGGATGGATTCTGGCAATGCAAGAAGAACTGAATCAATTCAAAAGGAATGAAGTATGGGATCTAGTAGCTAAGCCTGATCACAAGAACATCATTGGAACCAAGTGGGTGTTCAGAAATAAGCTTAGTGAACAAGGAGAAGTAATCAGAAACAAGGCCAGACTTGTTGCGCAGGGCTACAGTCAGCAAGAAGGCATTGATTACACAGAAATGTTTGCTCCAGTTGCAAGATTGGAAGCAATCAGGTTACTTTTTTCCTATGCAGTTAATCACAACATAACCCTGTATCAAATGGACGTTAAGAGTGCATTTCTTAATGGTGTCATCTCTGAAGAAGTATATGTCAAACAACCTCCTGGCTTTGAAGATTTAAAGCATCCAGAGCATGTTTATAAAATAAAGAAATCACTCTATGGCTTGAAACAAGCTCCCAGAGCTTGGTATGAAAGACTAAGTAATTTCTTGATTCAAAACAACTTTAAACGAGGACAAGTTGACACTACTCTATTCAGAAAGACTCTGTAGAAAGACATTCTTATAGTTCAGATTTATGTTGATGATATCATTTTTGGTTCTACAAATAGTTCACTTTGCAAAGAGTTTTCGAAAGTAATGCAGGATGAATTTGAAATGAGCATGATGGGAGAATTGAAGTTCTTTCTTGGAATTCAAATCAACCAATGCAAAGATGGAGTCTACGTTCATCAGTCAAGTATACGAAAGAGCTTCTGAAGAAGTTCAATCTTGAGGACTGCAAAGAAATGAATACTCCAATGCATCCAACCTGCACTCTAAGCAAAGAAGATCAAGGAACCAAAGTTGATCAGAAGCTGTATAGAGGTATGATTGGTTCTTTGTTATACCTAACTGCATCCAGACCAGATATTTTATACAGTGTATGTTTGTGTGCAAGGTTTCAATCAGATCCTAGAGAGTCTCACTTAACTAATGTTAAGAGAATCTTTAGATATCTGAAAGGAACTACTAATCTTGGACTTCTTTACAAGAAATCCTCTAACTACAAGCTAGTTGGATTCTGTGATGCTGACTATGCTGGAGACAGGATTGAAAGAAAATCTACCAGTGGCAATTGTCAATTCTTGGGAGAGAATCTGATATCCTGGGCTAGCAAGAGGCAAGCAACCATTGCTTTGTCTACAGCAGAAGCAGAATACATCTCAGCTGCTAGTTGTTGTACACAGCTACTCTGGATGAAACATCATCTTGAGGACTATCAAATAACTAAAAACCATATCCCAATTTATTGTGATAATACGGCAGCTATATGTTTGTCTAAGAATCCAATTCTACATTCAAGAGCAAAGCACATTGAGATTAAACATCATTTTATAAGAGACTATGTTCAAAAGGGAATTTTAGATATTCAATTCATTGATACTGATCATCAATGGGCTGATATATTTACTAAACCCTTATATGTTGAAAGATTTGATTTCATAAAGAAAAATTTGAACATGTGCTATGTCTCTGGGTAATGTGCGCCTCTGAAAACAGAATTCAGACTCTGAAAATATTCAGAAGCTATTTGAGAATCAGACCCTCCTTTAGAGACTCTGATAAAAGCTTCTGATAAACTATTCAGACTCTGGTGAGGAATCTTTAGACTCTCAGAAGCTCGTATTAGTGGAAGCGCGACTGTTGAGTTCAGTAGCACCTGCCCCACTATGGTGACAATTACTTTACAGTTTCTCAGACGTGGCCTGTCTGTATTGGGTAAGAACTCAAAGGGCAATGATTTCATTACGTTAAACAAGTTACCTTCGCTTTGTCCCAATACTTTTACGGCTGCATGCTATATGTATTTATTGTTTGTGTTTGTTTGTCCCCTATTCTTTCCAAACGGTTATCAAACTTTTTCTCTATAAATACATAACACACACAACTCACTTCTCTTTTCACTCTTTGATTTTCTCTCTGAACAAATTTCTTGTTTTTCAATACTTTGCAAAACTTTTTTTGTTCTCAAATCAAACTCTTAGAAAACCCTAATGGCAAGTGATCTCATCCAATCTGGTGTCATAATCAAGTCCGGAAGGTCCTACGTTATCAAACCCAGAACAATGAACATCATCAAGGAGACTCTGGAAATTCAAGTTGAATCTCCAGTAGATTTTGGCTCGCTCAGTCGTCATGGAGTTGACGTTACACCTCATTTCTTATCACAAGGAATGATGAGATACTTTGGTATCTTGAATGGACCAACATATCAGGAGCTTGTTAGAGATTTTTGGGTTAGGTCAGAAGTCTACGACAAAGCTGAAGCTACCTTGGAAGAAACAGTAGCAATCTCAAACAACCCTAGTCTTGCTGGCAAGAACAGAGACCAAATTGGTTTAAGACCGTACAATGGTCTTGAAGTAAGGTCTGCTGTGATGGGAATACCAATAGTTATCACTGAAGAGGTGGTAGCCAGGGCTTGTCAAATGGAGAGCGCTAGTAAATTTCAGTGGAATGTCAACAAGAAAAGTGAATGGGCTGTTGTCTGCAACAAATTGTTATTTGAAGGGAGACCCTCAAATAAACTGGTGGATATGCATCCTGAGCATAGGGTGCTTATGAAGATTATACTGGACAGTATGCTTCAGAAAGGAGGAGGAACAGACACATTGTCTTTGGATCACAAAGTTCTTTATTTTCTTATCAACAAAATAAAGATCAACTTCCCCAAATATATGATGCACCACATGTGTTGGGCCATCAAGAAGAGTTAATCAGAAACCAGAAGGCAAGTTCCTTATGGAAGATTAATATCTGAGATTCTATATCAAGGAGGCCTCTTGAAGGTCTTATCAGAATCTGGTGTGGTATCAGATATTCATCTAGGAACTGTGACCGGAAGAATCATTAATGGCAAGACTCTGCAGTACATGAAGATTGTCAAGAGATTCAACCCCTCTAAGCATGATATGAGGGAATCCTATGTACAATCTGACTTAATGATGGACTTCCCTCCCATATCCAAAGAAGATAATCCTGAAGTTCTTGCAAGATTTGTGGTGGATTACTTCAAGGAGACTGAAAGAATAATCAACTATTCTGCCATTCCTGAGACTGCTGGAGGAGGACCTCTTAAGGTTAAGGGAAAAAGGACCAAGGAAGTGGTTCTCAAGGAAGAGGAAGAGAAGCAGGAGCCTGTCAAGAAAAAAATCAAATCTACTGCTCTTCCTGGAGTGACAATTGGTTCCCCTAAGACTTTAACTCCTATGCCTTCATCAACATCCTCTGCACTTCGTGAAATTAAGGATAGGATTAAAGAAACCAAGGATGAAAAGAAGGCCAAGAAAGACGAGAAGAAGGCTAAGAAAGATGAGAAGAAAGCGAAGAAAGGCAAGGCTGACAAAGACTATGACAGAATGGCTCAAGATATTGCTGACTACCTTGATGCTGACTCTAAAAGTGAAGAGAGTCAGATCAAGAAGAGAAAAGTGGATGTGGTTCCTGTGGCTAGGGATGTAGCACAGAAGATAGGTACTTCTGTATCTATGATTGAGGATGAACATGTTGCTGGCAAGGCAATGGCAGCAGATGTAGTGGCTGAAGAATTAAAGGAAGAAACTGTCAAGGAAGCTGCTAAGTTGCTTGCTTCTGCTCTTAAACAGAAGAATCCTTTAGCAACTACAGAAGCTGAGTTATCAGAAGCTACTGTGTCTGATTACTATGCCTCTCCAGAAGCTGGCATTGGCACCTCTGGCAACGTGGCATATAGCTCATCTTCATCTTTGAATCAAGAGTCAGAATCAGATTCAGAATCTGACAACAAACCCTTAAGCCAAATTCTTCCATCCCTAAAAAATTCATCTCCCTCACCAATCAAACCCATATCATCTCATAACCCACTTGACCCTGCAGTAGTTGATTATGTTGATTCAACTATGGACAGAGTAATTCAAGACACAATCACAGTGTCTATGAATCTTCCTGCTGACCATCCTGCTCAACCTTCATTTCTCAAACCACTTTAGGTAATTCAACCTTCTGAAAAGCCTGAAGTAACCATTCAATCTAAACAGCGATCCCCCCAAACTGACACCATTTGTGTAGACTCTCCAGACACTTTAGATTCACTTGAAAAACATCTAGGAGGAGAACTACCAAAAACCCCTGCAAAATCCAAATCAACAAAAGCTACTTCATCTGTTTCCAAACCAGACCCTGTACCTGAACCTACAGAGAATCTGACTTTAGCTTTTGTTGAACCCTCAGAACCTGTTGTTGAACCAGCTTCTGAAAATCTGGAACAAGCTTCTGATAATGTATCAGAAACTATAACAGAATGTAGAGCTGAGACCAGAAGAGTTTCCCAACCTCTTTGTGACCCCATAACCTATTTCCCAGGTTTTGAAACTTTTCTAGCCTTGAGAGCTTCTCTACCCTCAACCTCTGAACCTCAAATTGACTTATTTGATTCAAGCAAGATAGATGAGTTATATGCTTCTTCATGCAATAAGCTCAAAGAAGTTATTGAGCAAAGGTTTGTGCCAATCCTTAATGTGAGCCATGAGGACAAGTTCTCTACAGTGAAGACTGAGTTTTTGGAATTTTTCACCAAAATTCAGAAGACTGCTGCCAGGGAACAAGCACTTGTAACTGCCAAGCATGTTGAAGAAGTCAAGCGGGCTGAGAGAGCTGTTATCTTGGAAAGAGCTCCTATTCTGAGGATTAGAGATACACCCTTCTTTGATGAAGATCAGTATATTCCTAGAGAATCAGTGGCTTATAATTCTTTGAAGAGGAGACTGTATAGAGTTCAAGAAGAAGCTAGACAAGAAAGGGAAGCGCATTTGCGAAGAACTGAGGCTCTGGAAGAGATGGTAAAGAAACAACAAGAGGATCTCCAGAAACTGATGGATCATCTTGCCAAACAAAACCAACCTTAGTTTAATTTCGTTTTGTTTATTTTGTAATTCTTGTTTGCTATCTTTTGAACTTGTTTTTGCTTACAATTTATACAAGTTGTTTTTGATTCTATTTGCATTCAATTCTATTTTTTTATGCTCTGAATCTTCTATGTTTTCCCTCTGAATCTCATTCTTCCTTAAAACATGTTTACACCCTTACCTTAAGTCATTTAAAAAGGGGGAGGAACTTGTTCTAAACTTTTTTTTGTTGATGACAAAAGGGGGAGAAGGGAAAGTATTTATGTCAGGGAGAAGGAAAAATTTCTTTTAATTACATTGCATGTTATACGTAAAAGTTAAAGGGAAATCTGCGAAAAGGTGCTTAGTTAGACTCTGAGCCCCTATTTAAGAATCAGTTCTCTAATTTCATTTATTATTCTAAGAATGAATTCGATTGCTTATGAAAGTGAATTTATTTAACCTGGATAGAACTTAAGAGGAGCTTACAAACCTCAACTTAAGAACTATCAGACTCAGGGGGAGTCAGAGCTTACAAACCTCAGAACCCCTAAGTCAACTTGTTAATTAGATTAACAACAATTGACCTTTTAAATACTAATGTTTGTCATCATCAAAAAGGGGCAGATTGTTGGAACAAAGGTGTTCAGCAATACCACGTTTTGAGTTTTGATGATAACAAGGTATTAAAAAGTTGTCAATTGGATATTGCTAATATTTGTTTAAGTATGCAGGATATCAATTAAGATTTATATCTTAGAAAGTATTCTGTTTGAACAATGTTAAAGAGCAAATAATCCAGAGAAGCTTGTTGCTTGTGATTCTGTATCGAAGAGAGTCTGAAGACTGCATCGAAGAGAGTCTGAAGACTGTGCCAAAGAGAGTCTGAAGACTGTATCAGAGTCTGAAGACCATCAGAATCTGAAAACCAAGAGAGTCTGAAGATTATCAGAAGAATAGTGCTACAGTGAGTCTGAAGCCACAAATTTGATAATCTGCTAACAAGGATTTCGACTGCATTACGATGCAAAAGAAACTCTCAAATGGAGTAACGGCTAGCTTCAAAGTCAACTTGAGCGTGGGAAGCACAAAAACAAAGATTGCAGGCCAGTACAGAGTACGTTGTACGAACTCTGTTTCCACTACTCCACTACCTCGTACAGTTTGGCAACTGTGTCTACCGGTATTAATCCTCAAAGGGAATGGAATTCAAATGATGCTATTGAAGGACTATTACTAAATCAAGCAACAGATCAACATTCATTAATCAAGCTTCAGAAATCATCCTGATGTGCTGGATGACTCAACGTCTCTTTCCTACGCCTATATAAAGGATAGAAGACTTGAAGAATAGTGGGACTCTACAACTTGAAAAATTACATTGCGTTGCTTTCGTATTCAACTGAGTCTTAACAAAAGCACATCACCAACTTAGATTCTTACAAACTGAGTATTCTAGAATTTCTAAGTTCCACAGAAAAACAGAGTCTGTCTTTTGTGTAAAACAGAGTCTGTCTTTGTTGTAATTGAAACACATTTTGATTGTTGTCAAGTGTTTCAACTCAATTCAATTTTCTGTAATTGTGTAAAAGTCTCTTGCTTTTGTGCTTGAGCAAAGGAAGTCTCTTGGCTGCGTCCATTGAGCAAGGAAGTCTCTTAGTTGTGTCTTTGAGCAAGGAAGTCTCTCGCCTGTGTGCTTGAGCAAGAAAGTTTCATACTGTGTGTTTGAGCAACTTGTAATTTGATATTACATTTTAGTGAACTCTCCTTGGAAGTACAAGGGGGACAGGACTACTTCCGGTTTGTGGAAGGAACCTGTATAATTGCTTGTGTTCTCTCTTCTCTCTATCTCTTGATTATTCCGCTGCAATCAGAACCTAATCTCCTATCAGACTCTGATCTCATTCAGACTTTGAATTTAAAGGAATTAGATTCTCACTCTTCAAGAGCTGCGAAAAGAAAACACAATTCAACCCCCCTTCTTGTGTTTTTCTCACCTTCAGCCATTGCCTTGCCAGTAGCATGTTCATCCTCAATCAAAGATATAGAGGTACCTATCTTTTGTGCTACATCCTTAGCTACAGGAACCACTTCCATCTTTCTTTTCTTGGCCTGACTTTCTTCACCATCAGAGTCAGTATCAAGGAATTCAGCAATCTTTTCAGCCAACTTCTCATAATCTTTGTCAGCCTTGCCTTTCTTAGCTTCCTTAATATCTTGATTAGAAGGGTTGAATCTCCCAACAATCTTCATGTATTGAAGAGTCTTGCCATTGATGATTCTCCCTGTCACTGTTCCAAGCTGAGCGTTTGATACAACACCAGATTCTGTCAAGACCTTCAAGAGGCCTCCTTGATACAGAATCTCAGAGATTAGCCTTCCAAAAGGAACTTGTCTTCTGGATTCAGATTGGCTTTTCCTAATAGCCCAGCACATATGGTACATCACGTACCTAGGAAAGTTTATCTTCTTTTTCTTTATCAGAAAATAAAGAAGCACCTTGTGATCAACAGACAGAGAGTCTGTTCCTCCACCTATATGAAGCATACTATCTAGTATGATCTTCAGAAGCACCCTATGCTCAGGATGCATGTCAACCAACTTATTTGAGGGTCTTCCTTCAAATAAGATTTTGTTGCAGATACCTATCCAATCGCTCTTCTTATCAACATTCCATTGGAATTTCCCTTCATTCACCACTCTGCAGGCTCTGGCAACCACTTCTTCAGTGACAAGGATTGGAATCCCCATCACAACAGACCTGATTTCAAGACCTTTGTACGGTCTTAAACCCATTTCCTTTCTATTCTTGCCAGCCAGTTTAGGGTTGTTCATCATTGCAGCCGTTTCTTCAATGGTAGCGTCTTCCTTATCGAAAACTTTTGCCCTGACCCAGAGGTCTCTCACTAGCTCCTGATATGTTGGTCCATTCAACATACCTAAATAACTCATCATTCCTTGTGATAAGAAATGAGAAGAGACGTCTACACCATGACGAATAAGAGAGCCGAAGTCCACTTGAGATTCAACTTGAACTTTCAGAGTTTCTTTGATGAGGTTCATAGTTCTGGGTTTAATCACGTATGATTTACCAGTTTTGATTATCACACCAGATTGAATAAGATCACTTGTCATTGTTGGAACAAAGGTGTTCAGCAATACCACGTTTTGAGTTTTGATGATAACAAGGTATTAAATGTTGTCAATTGGATATTGCTAATATTTGTTTAAAGTATGCAGGATATCAATCAAGATTTATATCTTAGAAAGTATTCTGTTTGAACAATGTTAAAGAGCAAAGATCCAGAGAAGCTTGTTGCTTGTGATTCTGTATCAAAGAGAGTCTGAAGACTGTATCAAAGAGAGTCTGAAGACTATATCGAAGAGAGTCTGAAGACTGTATCGAAGAGAGTCTGAAGACTATCAGAGTTTGAAGACTAATCAGAATCTGAAAACCAAGAGAGTCTGAAGATTATCAGAAGCTTAGTGTTACAGTGAGTCTGAAGCCCGAAATCTGAAAATCTGCTAACAAGGATTTCTACAAGCACTACGATGCAAAAGAAACTCTCATTTGGAGTAACGGCTAGCTTCAAAGTCAACTTGAGCGTGGGAAGCACAACGACAAAGAATGCAGGCCAGTACAGAGTACGTTGTACGAACTCTGTTTCCACTACTCCACTACCTCGTACAGTTTGGCAACTGTGTCTACTGGTATTAATCTTCAAAGGGAATGGAATTCAAATTATGCAATTAAAGGACTATTACCATATCAAGCAACAAATCAACAGCCATTGATCAAGCTTCAGAAATCATCCAGATGTGCTGGATGACTCAACGTCTCTTTCCTACGCCTATATAAAGGATAGAAGACTTGAAGAATTGTTGGACTTTACAACTAGAAAAACTACGCTGCATTGCTTTCGTATTCAACTGAGTCTTAACAAAAACACATCTTCAACTTAGATCATTCTTACAAACTGAGTATTCTAGAATTTCAAAGTTAAACAGAAAAACAGAGTCTGTCTTTGTTGTAATAGAAACACGTTTGATTGTTTGTCAAGTGTTTCAACTCTATTCAATTTTCTGTAATTGTGTAAGAAGTCTCTTGCTTGTGTGCTTGAGCAAAGAAGTCTCTTGGCTGCGTCCTTGAGCAAAGAAGTCTCTTAGTTGTATCTTTGAGCATTGGAAGTCTCTTGCCTGCGTGCTTGAGCATTGGAAGTCTCTTACTGTGTGTTTGAGAAACTTGTAATAGATATTACATTTTAGTGAACTCTCCTTGGAAGTACAAGGGGGACAGGACTACTTCCGGTTTGTGGAAGGAACCTGTATAATTGCTTGTGTTCTCTCTTCTCTCTATCTCTTGATTATTTCCGCTGCATCAGAACCTAATCTCCTATCAGACTCTGATCTCCTTCAGACTCTGATATTAAGGAATTAGATTCTCACTCTTCAAGAGCTGTGAAAAGCTAACACAATTCAACCCTTCTTCTTGTGTTTTTCTCACCTTCAGTTGGTATCAGAGCTCCGGCTCTGTTGTCATAGGAATTAACCGTGTGACAGAAAAGATCCAGAGAAAAACATGTCTTCCAGTGAACCTTCTTCTTCTGGTGCTGCTATACCATATGACTATGGATCCAATAACAGCAGTAAAAAGGCTGATTATGGAAAAATTCCTAAGTTCAATGGTGATCCTGAAGAATTTTCTTGGTGGAAAACCAACCTCTACAGTTATGTCATGGGTCTTGATGAAGAACTCTGGGACATACTTGAAGATGGTGTTGGTGACTTACGACTTCATGACGAAGGTGCTGCCATTGACCGTAAACTTCACACTGCTGCTCAAAAGAAAATCTACAAGAAACATCATATCATCAGAGGGGCTCTTGTCACTGCTATTCGTAAATAGGAATACATGAAGATGAGTGACAAATCTACTGCTAGAGCCATGTTTGCTTCTCTCTGTGCTAACTATGAAGGAAGCAAAAAGGTCAGGGAAGCTAAAGCTCTTCTATTAGTTCATCAGTATGAACTATTCAAGATGAAAGAGGATGAAAGTATTGAGCAGATGTACTAAAGATTTCAAACTCTAGTATCTGGTCTTTAGATACTAAAGAAGAGTTATATAGCTTCTGATCATGTTAGCAAGATTTTAAGGAGCTTACCCTCTAGATGGAGACCAAAGGTCACTGCAATTGAGGAGGCTAAAGATTTAAACACTTTAAGTGTTGAAGATCTTGTAAGCTCTCTCAAGGTTCATGAGTTAAGTCTCAATGAACATGAGTCTGCAAGAAAGCCCAAAACCATTGCTTTAAAATCAAAGGGAAGATCCTCAAAGGCTCTCAAGGTTGAAGAGTCTGAAAATGAATCTTCAGCTTCCGAAAGCTCAGAGGAAGATCCTGATATTGCAAAAGAAATGGCTATGCCTTCAAGAAGAATGCAGTATCTTGCTTAGAATAACAAGAGATTTATGAGCAAGAGCAGTGGGAAGGGTTTCAAAAAGGAGGAACAGAAAGGTTGCTTCAACTGCAAGAAAACTGGACATTTTATTGCTGACTGTCCAGAGCTGCAGAAGGAGAAATCAAAGTAAAAAAGGCCAACCTTCAAGTCAAGCAAGTTTAAGAAGCAGATCAAGAAAAGTCTGATGGCCACCTGGGAAGATCTTGATAATGAGTCAGGGTCTGAGGATGATGATGCTGATGGTGAAGCCAATGTAGCTGTTGGACTAATTGCTACAACCGAATCTGTTAAAGAAACACCTGAGGCAGAATCAGATACAAACTCCGAAAGTGAAACAGAGGTATGTCTAAAAGGACTAGAAAAGCAGAAGGCTTGGTACCTGGACAATGGTTGCTCGCGTCACATGACGGGAGAAAAGTCTATGTTCCTAACCCTAACCATGAAAGAGGGAGGAACTGTGGGATTTGGAGGAAACCAGACTGGCAAAATCATTGGTACTGGAACCATTGGTAACTCTCTTATCTCAATCAGTAATGTGTGGTTCGTTGATGTATTGTTTAATAAGAACAACTGCACTGTGGTTAACAAGGATGATCAATCCATAGTCTTCAAGGGAAAAAGAAGAAACAATGTCTACAAGATAAAATTCTCTGAACTGACTGATCAGAAGGTAGTGTGCCTTTTGTCAATGGGTGATAAGAAGTGGTTGTGGCATAGACGGTTGGGACATGCTAATTGGAGATTAATCTCTAAGCTTAGCAAGTTGCAACTTGTCAAAGGCCTACCTGACATTGACTATCATTCAGATGCTCTTTGTGGAGCATGTCAGAAAGGGAAAATTGTCAAGAGTCCCTTCAAGCCGAAAGAAATTGTTTCTACTTCCAGACCTTTGGAGTTACTTCATATTGACTTATTTGGACCAGTTAGCACAGAATCCTTATATGGAAGTAAATATGGACTAGTCATTGTTGATGACTACAGCAGATGGAGTTGGGTTAAGTTTCTGAAAACTAAAGATGATTCATATTCTGTGTTTAGTAAATTCTGCATCCATATTCAATCTGAAAAGGAATTGAAAATTTTGAAAGTCAGAAGTGATCATGGAGGAGAATTTGAAAATGAGCCTTTTGAGGTTTTCTGTGAAAAACATGGAATTATTCATGAATTCTCTGCACCTAGAACTTGTAACACCCCGAAATCCCAACTTAAAAATTCATTTATATAATCAGAGTACATCGCAATATTCAGGATGTCACATTTCATAAAATCTTTAAACAAAATGAATAATAGTTTATTCCTCATCTTTATTCAAAACATAGCAGCGGAATCATAATTCAAACTCTTAAAAAGATTAGTTCTTCGCACCAATGTCATAATTAATTCAAAAACGATACATAAAGGAATAAAAACAAAATAATCCCCATCCCGTTACGTATCAGAGCTCCTAAGACTCCACAAGGACCTCTCACATCGTCAATCCTACGCTTGGTCACCTGCACTTGCCCACGAGGCGGCAATTCCAACAGAAGGGGTGAGATTCACAAAACAAAACATTAAACATATAATTCAACAATTATATTTAACAACATAACTTCGTTATCATAATATCACAACAACAGTCAAGTATCATCTTAATCATAATCAACGTCATAAATCCACATCATAATCATAATCAACATCATGTTCAACATCTTAGTCAACCATCTTAGTAGGACTCGGTAATGCGACCTCGACTCGACAATGCAACTTAGACTCAACAATGCAACTTAGACATCTTAATCATGCATGTGGTACCATATTGAGTATAAATATACTCCTAGGGCATAAGCCCTCATCGCTATTGAGTATAACAATAATCCTAGGGCATAAGCCCTCGTCGCTATTGAGCATAAGAATACTCCTATGGCATAAGCCCTCGTCGCTATTGAGCAAAAGCTCATAGGGCATGAGCCCTCGTCTCTGGATGCATATGCATGGACTCAACTTCTTAACTCTTAGACATCTCAAATGAACTCCAACAGTTTGGACCATAACATCATAAATCTTTGACGACACATGCAGTTTTTATTTATTAACAACACAGCAACATGGCAGCAACGAATCATCACAAGCATTCACATACACCATCTCTTATAATTCAAAGAAAGCATATACTAATGTATAGGTCACTATAACTAATCAACATCAACTAGCAGCTCCACGGGTTGTCTTAATATTTCAGTACTTAATCTAGTCCAGGGTGAATCTCATAATCAATTGTGCGACAAGAGTCGCATTAATCCAAAAAGGTAGTCTGATACAGGACTACTCGCTATGGCGAGTGGGGACCCTCGCCTCGCGAACCATCCGGGGTAACTCGCTGTGGCGAGTTGGGTTGCTCGCCTTGCGAGCTTCAGGGGTACTGCTCGCTATGGCGAGTAGGGTTGCTCGCCTGGCGAACCATCACGGGTAGATCGCTATGGCGAGTGGGGTTGCTCGCTTCACGAGCCTTCTCAAAGGTTGCTCGCTATGGCGAGTGGATTGCTCGCCTCGCGAGACCGCTAGGGGTAACTCGCTATGGCGAGTGGGTTGCTCGCCTCGCGAGCTGGTGAAGAGCACTCGCCGTGGCGAGTTGACTGCTCGCTATGGCGAGCTGCGATAGAACAGATACGGGGTTACGAGGGTTTTCACCCAAAACCCCAAATTTCATCCTAGACCTTCCAAATTTCGACTATAATGATGTACAAGGGCTATTCTATGGTCTGTAAACAGTTTCCTACGTCAACGGTACAATTTCTCATCATCTAATCATCAATTCATCACTTTTTAACCTAATTCTTAGTTCTTAAAATTCTCATGAACAATTCATAATCATGTTAACTATAATCATGAATCATAAGCTTAATGAATTGCAATGCTAGGCTCACCCTTACCTTAGAAAATTGAGCAGCAGCCTCTCTTGTTCTTCTCTCCTGCTTTCTCCCTTTTTCTCCAAAAAACTGAATTGTATGTACTGTACAATTCTAAACCTAATTTTCCTTTTTAAACCACTTCTATTTTATTTTATCTTATTTCACTTAATCCCTCATAATTCTACTTAATTCGAACACAGCCCCACAACTTAATATTTGTTTTATTTTCAACCCTTATTCTATTAAATAATAAAATAGACCACGTAATACAATCACAACATAACACATAAAGCACATAATCCTTATATGGAAGTAAATATGGACTAGTCCTTGTTGATGACTACAGCAGATGGAGTTGGGTTAAGTTTCTGAAAACTAAAGATGATTCATATTCTGTGTTTAGTAAATTTTGCATCCAGATTCAATCTGAAAAGGAATTGAAAATTTTGAAAGTCAGAAGTGATCATGGAGGAGAATTTGAAAATGAGCCTTTTGAGGTTTTCTGTGAAAAACATGGAATTATTCATGAATTCTCTGCACCTAGAACTCCACAACAAAATGGATTTGTAGAGAGAAAGAACAGAACCTTACAAGAAATGGCTAGAACCATGATCCATGAGAACAATCTGGCTAAGCATTTTTGGGAAGAAGCTGTAAACACAGCTTGTTATGTTCAGAACAGAATCTATATTAGACCTCTATTGAACAAAACAGCTTATGAACTCTTTAAAGGAAGGAAACCTAACATATCTTATTTTCATCAGTTCGGATGTACTTGTTATGTCCTGAACAATAAAGTCTATCTAAAGAAATTTGATGCCAAAGCTCAAAAGGGAATCTTCTTAGGTTACTCTGAACGCTCTAAGGCACACAGACTGTATAATTAAGAAACACAATGTGTTGAAGAATCTATGCATGTCAGATTCGATGACAAAGTGCCTGGAAATGAAACTCCAGAGCAACATGAGAGTTGTGCAGGATCTCAAGATTCTGATGACAACTCAGAATCTGATCAGATTCCAGAATCTGAAGATACTTCAGAAGCTGAAGCATCCCCTGAAGTTCCTAATGAAGAAGCTTCTGATGAAGCTCAAGATGGTTCTTTGCAAGCTAATCAATCCAAACAATCTTTCAAATACAAGTCTTCACATCCAGAGGATCAGATTATTGGCAATAAAGATAGTCCTAGAAGAACTAGATCACATTTCAGACAAGAAGAGTCTGCTTTGGGATTACTATCTGTTATTCAACCAACCTCTATTGAAGAAGCACTTGGAGATGAAGGATGGATTCTGGAAATGCAAGAAGAACTGAATCAATTCAAAAGGAATGAAGTATGGGATCTAGTAGCTAAGCCTGATCACAAGAACATCATTGGAACCAAGTGGGTGTTCAGAAATAAGCTTAGTGAACAAGGAGAAGTAATCAGAAACAAGGCCAGACTTGTTGCGCAAGGCTACAGTCAACAAGAAGGCATTGATTACACATAAACTTTTGCTCCAGTTGCAAGATTGGAAGCAATCAGGTTACTTCTTTCCTATGCAGTTAATCACAACATAACCCTGTATCAAATGGACGTTAAGAGTGCATTTCTTAATGGTGTCATTTGAAGAAGTGTATGTCAAACAACCTCCTGGATTTGAAGATTTAAAACATCCAGAGCATGTTTATAAATTGAAGAAATCACTCTATGGCTTAAAACAGGCTCCCAGAGCTTGGTATGAAAGACTGAGTAATTTCTTAATTCAAAATAACTTTGAACGAGGGCAAGTTGACACTACACTATTCAGAAAGACTCTGAAGAAATACATTCTTATAGTTCAGATTTATGTTGATGATATCATTTTTGGTTCTACAAATAGTTCACTTTGCAAAGAGTTTTCCAAAGTAATGCAGGATGAGTTTGAAATGAGCATGATGGGAGAATTGAAGTTCTTTCTTGGAATTCAAATCAACCAATGCAAAGATGGAGTTTATGTTCATAAGTCCAAATACACGAAAGAGCTTCTGAAGAAGTTCAATCTTGAGGATTGCAAAGAAATGAATACTCCAATGCATCCAACCTGCACTCTGAGCAAAGAAGATCAAGGAACCAAAGTTGATCAGAAGCTGTATAGAGGTATGATTGGTTCTTTGTTATACCTAACTGCATCCAGACCAGATATTTTATTCAGTGTATGTCTGTGTGCAAGATTTCAATCAGATCCTAGAGAGTCTCACTTAACAGCTGTTAAGAGAATCTTTAGATATCTGAAAGGAACTACCAGCTAGTTGGATTCTGTGATGCTGACTATGCTGGAGACAGGATTGAAAGAAAATCTACCAGTGGCAATTGTCAATTCTTGGGAGAGAATCTGATATCCTGGGCTAGCAAGAGGCAAGCAACCATTGCTTTGTCTACAGCAAAAGCAGAGTACATCTTAGCTGCTAGTTGTTGTACACAGCTACTCTGGATGAAACATCAGCTTGAGGATTATCAAATAACTGAAATCTGTATCCCAATTTATTGTGATAATACGGCAGCTATATGTTTATCTAAGAATCCAATTCTGCATTCAAGAGCAAAGCACATTGAAATTAAACATCATTTTATAAGAGACTATGTTCAAAAAGGAATTTTAGATATTCAATTCATTGATACTGATCATCAATGGGCTGATATATTTACTAAACCTTTATTTGTTGAAAGATTTGATTTTATAAAGAAAAATTTGAACATGTGTTATGTCTCTGGGTAATGTGCGCCTCTGAAAACAGAATTCAGACTCTGAAAGATATTCAGAAGCTAATTGAGAATCAGACTCTCTTTTGGAGACTCTGGTAAACATAAGCTTCTGATAAACCTTCAGACTCTAGTAAGGAATCTTTAGACTCTCAGAAGCTCGTATTAGTGGAAGCATGACTGTTGAGTTCAGTAACACCTGCCCCACTACGGTGACAGTTACTTTATAGTTTCTCAGACGTGGCCTGTCTGTATTGGGTAAGAACTCAAAGGGCAATGATTTTAGTACGTTAAACAAGTTACCTTCGCATTGTCCCAATACTTTTACGGCTGCATGCTATATGTATTTATTGTTTGTGTTTGTTTGTCCCCTATTCTTTCCAAACGGTTATCAA
Source organism: Medicago arabica (assembly GCA_946800305.1). Taxonomy (NCBI): domain Eukaryota; kingdom Viridiplantae; phylum Streptophyta; class Magnoliopsida; order Fabales; family Fabaceae; genus Medicago; species Medicago arabica. Next base: position 20,464,401 of record OX326969.1, read on the forward strand.
ACTTTCACTATAAATACATATCACACACAACTCACTTCTCTTTTCACTCTTTGATTCTTTCTCTGAACAAATTTCTTGTTTTCAATCCTTTGTAAAACTTTTTGTTCTCAAATCAAAAACTTAGAAACCTCTAAAATGGCAAGTGATCTCATCCAATCTGGTGTCCTAGTCAAGACTGGAAAATCTTATGTGATCAAACCTAGAACGATGAATATTATCAAAGAAACTCTGGAAATTCAAGTTGAATCTCCAGTAGATTTTGGTTCTCTTAATCGTCACGGAGTTGACGTTTCTTCTCACTTCTTTGCACAAGGAATGATGAACTATTTCGGTATGTTGAATGGACCAACATATCAGGAGCTGGTAAGAGATTTTTGAGTTAGGTCAGAAGTCTACGACAAGATGAAGCTACGATTGAAAAAACAGCTGCAGTTATGAACAACCCCAAGCTAGCTGGCAAAAACAGAGAGGAAATGGGTCTAAAACTATACAAGGGTCTTGAAATAAGGTCTGCTTTGATGGGGATTCCAGTTCTTATCACTGAAGAGGTGGTTGCTAGGGCTTGTCAAGTGGAGAATGCAGGTAAATTTCAATGGAATGTCCAGAAGAAGAGTGACTGGACCGTTATCTGCAACAAACTTCTATTTCGATAAGGAAGACGCTACCATTGAAGAAACGGCTGCAATGATGAACAACCCTAAACTGGCTGGCAAGAATAGAAAGGAAATGGGTTTAAGACCGTACAAAGGTCTTGAAATCAGGTCTGCTGTGATGGGGATTCCAATCCTTGTCACTGAAGAAGTGGTTGCCAGAGCCTGCAGAGTGGTGAATGAAGGGAAATTCCAATGGAATGTTGATAAGAAGAGCGATTGGATAGGTATCTGCAACAAAATCTTATTTGAAGGAAGACCCTCAAATAAGTTGGTTGACATGCATCCTGAGCATAGGGTGCTTCTGAAGATCATACTGGACAGTATGCTTCAGAAAGGAGGAGGAACAGACACTCTGTCTGTTGATCACAAAGTTCTTCTTTATTTTCTGATTAACAAAATAAAGATCAACTTTCCAAGATATGTGATGCACCACATGTGTTGGGCAATAAAGAAAAGTCAATCAGAAACCAGAAGGCAAGTTCCTTTTGGAAGGCTAATATCTAAATTCTGTATCAAGGAGGCCTCTTGAAGGTCTTATCAGAATCTGGTTGGGTATCAGATATTCATCTTGGAACTGTGACTGGGAGAATCATCAACGGTAAAACTCTTCAGTACATGAAGATTGTCAGAAGATTCAATCCTTCTAAGCATGATATGAGGGAATCTTATGTGCAATCTGACTTGATGATGGACTTCCCTCCTATATCCAAAGAAGATAATCATGAAGTTCTTGCAAGATTTGTGGTGGATTACTTCAAGGATACTGGTAGAATAATCAACTATTCTGCCATTCCTGAGACTGCTGGAGGAGGACCTCTTAAGGTCAAGGGAAAAAGGACCAAGGAAGTGGTTCTCAAGGAAGAGGAAGAGAAGCAAGAGCCTCTCAAGAAGAAAATCAAATCTACTGCTCTTCTAGGAGTGACTATTGGTGCCCCTAAGACCATAGTTCCCATGCCTTCATCAGTATCTTCTGCATCCAAGGAAATCAAGGATAGGATAAAAGAAACCAAGGATGAGAAGAAGGCTAAGAACGACGAGAAGAAGGCAAAAAAAGATGAGAAGAAAGCGAAGAAAGGCAAGGGTGACAGAGATTATGTCAAACTAGCTGAGGAAATTGCTGAATTCCTTGATACTGACTCTGATGATGAAGAAAGTCAGATCAAGAAGAGAAAGGTGGATGAGGTTCCTGTGGCTAAGGATGTAGCACAGAAGATAGGTACTTTTGTATCTATGATTGAGGATGAACATGCTGCTGGCAAGGCAATGGCAGCAAAAGTGGTTGCTGAAGAACTAAAGGAGGAAACTGTTAAAGAAGCTGTTAAGTTGCTTGCATCTGCTCTGAAACAGAAGAATCCAGTAGCTACTGCAGAAGCTGATTTATCAGAAGCTACCTTGTCTGATCATTATGCTTCTCCAGAAGCTGGAATAGGCACCTCTGGCAATGTAGCATTTAACTCATCTTCCTCTACGAATCAAGAGTCAGAATCTGATTCAGAATCAGATAACAAACCCTTGAGCCAAATTCTTCCTTCCCTCAGAAATTCATCCCCCTCACCAATCAAACCCCTATCATCCCATAACCCATTGGACCCTAAAACAGTTGAATATGTTGATTCAACTATGGACAGAGTCATTCAAGACACAATCACAGTGTCTATGAACCTACCTGCTGACCATCATGCTCAACCATCATTTCTCAAACCACTTCAGGCAATTCAACCTTCTGAAAAGCCTGAAGTAACCATTCAATCAAACAAATCATCCCCCCAACCTGAGACCATTTGTGTAGACTCTCCAGACACCCTAGATTCTCTTGAGAAACATCTAGGAGGAGAACTACCAAAGACCCCTGCAAAATCCAAACCAACAAAAGCTACAAAATCTGTTTCCAAACCAGACCCTGTATCTAAACCTACAGAAATTCTTACCTTAGCTTTTGTTGAACCCTCAGGAACTGTTGAAGAACCAGTTTCTGAAATTCTGGAACAAGCTTCTGATATCCTATCAGAACCTGTAACAGAATGCAGAGCAGAAACTATGTCAAGAACAATTCCTGAACCTCTTTGTGATCCAATAACAGTTGTACCTAATTTTGAAACTTTTCTAGCTTTAAGAGCCTCTCAACCTTCAACTTCTGAACCTCATGACCTATTTGATTCAAACAGGATAGATGAGTTCTATGCTTCTTCAAACACTAAGCTCAAGGACATTATTGAGCAAAGGTTTGTGTTGGAACAAAGGTGTTCAGCAATACCACGTTTTGAGTTTTGATGATAACAAGGTATTAAAAAGTTGTCAATTGGATATTGCTAATATTTGTTTAAGTATGCAGGATATCAATCAAGATTTATATCTTAGAAAGTATTCTGTTTGAACAATGTTAAAGAGCAAAAATCCAGAGAAGCTTGTTGCTTGTGATTCTGTATCGAAGAGAGTCTGAAGACTGTATCGAAGAGAGTCTGAAGACTGTATCGAAGAGAGTCTGAAGTATGTACCGAAGAGAGACTGAAAGACTGTATCAGAGTCTGAAGACTATCAGAGTCTGAAGACTATCAGAGTCTGAAAAACAAGAGAGTCTAAAGATTATCAGAAGCTTAGTGCTACAATGAGTCTGAAGCCCAAAATCTGAAAATCTGCTAACAAGGATTTCTACAGCATTGCGATGCAAAAGAAACTCTCAAATGGAGTAACGGCTAGCTTCAAAGTCAACTTGAGCGTGGGAAGCACAAAGACAAGAATGCAGCCCAGTACATAGTACGTTGTACGAACTTTGTTTCCACTACTCCACTACCTCGTACAGTTTGGCAACTGTGTCTACCAGTATTAATCTTCAAAGGGAATGGAATTCAAATTATGTAATTGAAGGACTATTACCAAATCAAGCAACATATCAACAGTCATTGATCAAGCTTCAGAAATCATCCTGATGTGCTGGATGACTCAACGTCTCTTTCCTATGCCTATATAAAGGATAGAAGACTTGAAGAATTGTTGGACTCTACAACTAGAAAAATTAAATTGCGTTGCTTTCGTATTCAATTGAGTCTTAACAAAAACACATCAACAACTTAGATTATTACAAACAGAGTATTCAAGAATTTCTAAGTTCCACAGAAAAACAGAGTCTGTCTTTTGTTTGAAACAGAGTTTGTCTTTGTTGTAATTGAAATACATTTGATTGTTGTCAAGTGTTTCAACTCTATTCAATTTTCTGTAATTATGTAAGAAGTCTCTTGCTTGTGTGCTTGAGCAAAGAAGTCTCTTGGCTGCGTCCTTGAGCAAGGAAGTCTCTTAGTTGTGTCTTTGAGCAAGGAAGTCTCTTGCTTGTGTGCTTGAGCAAGGAAGTCTCTTAGTTGTGTCTTTGAGCAAGGAAGTCTCTTGCCTGCGTGCTTGAGCATTGGAAGTCTCTTACTGTGTGTTTGAGCAACTTGTAATTGATATTACATTTTAGTGAACTCTCCTTGGAAGTACAAGGGGGACAGGACTACTTCCGATTTGTGGAAGGAACCTGTATAATTGCTTGTGTTCTCTCTTCTTTCTATCTCTTGATTATTCCGCTGCATCAGAACCTAATCTCCCATCAGACTCTGATCCCATTCAGACTCTGAGTTTAAAGGAATTAGATTCTCACTCTTCAAGAGCTGCGAAAAGCTAACACAATTCAACCCCCCCCCCCCCCCCTTCTTGTGTTTTTCTCACCTTCAGTTTGTGCCCATCTTCAATGTAAGCTATGAGGACAAGTTTTCTACATTGAAGACTGAATTTTTGGAGTTTGTCACCAAAATTCAGAAGGCTGCTGCCGAGGAACAAGCATTTGTTACTGCCAAGCATGTTGAAGAGGTCAAGAGAGCTGAGAAAGCTATAACCATGGAGAAAGCTCCTATTCTGCGGATTAGAGATAAACCATTCTTTGATGAAGATCAATACAATCCAAGGGAATCAATGGTTTATGACTCTTTGAAAAGAAGACTGCACAGAGTTCAAGAAGAAGCTAGACTTGAAAGGGAAGCTCATTTAAGAAGAACTGAGGCTTTGGAAGAGATTGTCAAGAAACAGCAAGAGGATCTCCAGAAATTGATGGATCACCTTGCCAAACAAAACCAACCTTAGTTTTAAATTCTTTATGTTTTGTTTGTAACTTTTGTCTGATGTCTTCTGAACTGTTTTTACTTTCAAATTTATACAAGTTATTATTTGATCCTATTTGCATTTAATTTATTTTGTGCTTTGATTCTTCTATGTTTTTCCCTCTGAATCTCATTTTCCTTAAAATGTGTTTATATCCTTAGCTAAAGTCATTTAAAAAAGGGGAGGAACTTGTTTCTAAACCTTTTTGTTGATGACAAAAGGGGGAGAAGGGAAAAGTATGAGATTTGTGATTTCTTTTTATCTACATATTGCAAGTTCTATGTAAAAGTTAAAGGGAAATTTGCGAAAGGTGCTTAGTTAGACTCTGAGCCCCTGTTTAAGAATTTGTTCTCTAAATTCGTTTATTATTCTGAGAATGAATTCAATTGCTTATGAAAATGAATTTAATTAACTTGGATAGAACTTAGGGGGAGCTTACAAACCTCAAACTTAAGAACTATCAGACTCAGGGGGAGTCAGAGCTTACAAACCTCAGACTCTGAGCTTACAAACCTCAGACCCCTTAAGTCAACTTGTTAATTAGATTAACAACAATTGACCTTTTAAATACTGATGTTTGTCATCATCAAAAAGGGGGAGATTGTTGGAACAAAGGTGTTCAGCAATACCACGTTTTGAGTTTTGATGATAACAAGGTATTAAAAGTTGTCAATTGGATATTGCTAATTTTTGTTTAAAGTATGCAGGATATCAATCAAGATTTATATCTTAGAAAGTATTCTGTTTGAACAATGTTAAAGAGCAAAGATCCAGAGAAGCTTGTTGCTTGTGATTCTGTATCGAAGAGAGTCTGAAGACTGTATCAAAGAGAGTCAGAAGAATGTATCGTAGAGAGTCTGAAGACTGTATCGAAGAGAGTCTGAAGACTGTATCGAAGAGAGTCTGAAGACTATCAGAATCTGAAAACCAAGAGAGTCTGAAGATTATCTTAAGCTTAGTGCTACAGTGAGAGCCCGAAATCTGAAAATCTGCTAACAAGGATTTCTACAAGCACTACGATGCAAAAGAAACTCTCATTTGGAGTAACGGCTAGCTTCAAAGTCAACTTGAGCGTGGGAAGCACAACGACAAAGAATGCAGGCCAGTACAGAGTACGTTGTACGAACTCTGTTTCCACTACTCCACTACCTCGTACAGTTTGGAAACCGTGTCTACTGGTATTAATCTTCAAAGGGAATGGAATTCAAATTATGCAATTGAAGGACTATTACCATATCAAGCAACAGATCAACAACCATTGATCAAGCTTCAGAAATCATCCTGATGTGCTGGAGGACTCAACGTCTCTTTCCTACGCCTATATAAAGGATAGAAGACTTGAAGAATTGTTGGACTCTACAACTAGAAAAACTACGCTGCATTGCTTTCGTATTCAACTGAGTCTTAACAAAAACACATCTTCAACTTAGATCATTCTTACAAACTGAGTATTCTAGAATTTCTAAGTTAAACAGAAAAACAGAGTCTGTCTTTTGTTTGAAATAGAGTCTGTCTTTGTTGTAATAGAAACACGTTTGATTGTTTGTCAAGTATTTCAACTCTATTCAATTTTCTGTAATTGTGTAAGAAGTCTCTTGCTTGTGTGCTTGAGCAAAGAAGTCTCTTGGCTGCGTCCTTGAGCAAAGAAGTCTTTTAGTTGTGTCTTTGAGCATTGCAAGTCTCTTGCCTGCGTGCTTGAGCATTGGAAGTTTCTTACTGTGTGTTTGAGCAACTTGTAATAGATATTACATTTTAGTGAACTCTCCTTGGAAGTACAAGGGGGACAGGACTACTTCCGGTTTGTGGAAGGAACCTGTATAATTGCTTGTGTTCTCTCTTCTCTCTATCTCTTGATTATTTCCGCTGCATCAGAACCTAATCTCCTATCAGACTCTGATCTCCTTCAGACTCTGATATTAAGGAATTAGATTCTCACTCTTCAAGAGCTGCGAAAAGCTAACACAATTCAACCCCCCCTCCTTCTTGTGTTTTTTCACCTTCAGTCATTTGAAGGTTTCTAGGTTTTGATTTTGAGAACAAAAAGTTTTACAGAGACTTAAAACAAGATAAATGTTCAGAGAAAAAATCAAAGTGTGAAAAGAGAAGTGAGTTGTGTGTGATTGGTATTTATAGTGAAAGAGTTGAAAATCGTTTGGAAAGAGTAGGGGACAAACAAACAAGAGTAATAAAGACAGTAAGCATGCAGCCGTAAAAGCGTTGGGAAGATGCGAGGGTAACTTGTTAAACGTAATGAAATCATTGCCCTTTGAGTTCTTACCCAATACAGACATGCCACGTCTGAGAAACTAAAAAGTAACTGTCACCGTAGTGGGGCAGGTGTTACTAAACTCAACAGTCATGCTTCCACTAATACGAGCTTCTGAGAGTCTAAGATTCCTTAACAGAGTCTGAAAGTCTATCAGAGGCTTATGTTCACCAGAGTCTCCAAAAGAGAGTCTGATTCTCAATTAGCTTCTGAGTATCTTTCAGAATCTGAATTCTGTTTTCAAAGGCGCACATTAACCAGAGACATAACACATGTTCAAATTTTTCTTTATAAAATCAAATCTTTCAACCGACAAAGGTTTAGTAAATATATCAGCCCATTGATGATCAGTATCAATGAATTGAATATCTAGAATTCCTTTTTGAACATAGTCTCTTATAAAATGATGTTTAATCTCAATGTTCTTTGCTCTTGAATGCAGAATTGGATTCTTAGATAAACATATAGTTGTTGTATCATCACAATAAATTGGGATACAGTTTTCAGTTATTTGATAATCCTCAAGCTGATGTTTCATCCAAAGTAGCTGTGTACAACAACTAGCAGCTGAGATGTATTCTGCTTCTGCTGTAGACAAAGAAATAGTTGCTTGCCTCTTGCTAGCCTAGGATATCAGATTCTCTCCCAAAAATTGACAATTGCCACTGGTTGATTTTCTTTCAAACCTGTCTCCAGCATAGTCAGCGTCACAGAATCCAACTAGCTTATAGTCAGAGGATTTTTTGTACAAAAGTCCAAGATTAGTAGTTCCTTTCAGATATCTAAAGATTCTCTTAACAACTGTTAAGTGAGACTCTCTAGGATCTGATTAGAACCTTGCACACGACATACACTGAATAAAATATCTGGTCTGGATGACTCAGAGTGCAGGTTGGATGCATTGGAGTATTCATTTCTTTGCAGTCCTCAAGATTGAACTTCTTCAGGAGCTCTTTCGTGTATTTGGACTGATGAACATAGACTCCATCTTTGCATTGGTTGATTTGAATTCCTAGAAAGAACTTCAATTCTCCCATCATGCTCATTTCAAAGTCATCCTGCATTACTTTGGAAAACTCTTTGCAAAGTGAACTATTAGTTCAACCAAAAATGATATCATCAACGTAAATCTGAACAATAAAAATGTCCTTCTTCAGAGTCTTTCTGAATAGTGTATTGTCAACTTGCCCTCGTTCAAAGTTATTTTGAATTAAGAAATTACTCAGTCTTTCATACCAAGCTCTGGGAGCCTGTTTCAAGCCATATAGTGATTTCTTCAATTTATAAACATGCTCTGGATGTTTTAAATCTTCAAAGCCACGAGGTTGTTTGACATAGACTTCTTCAGAAATGACACCATTAAGAAACGCACTCTTAACGTCCATTTGATACAAGATTATGTTGTGATTCACTGCATAGGAAAAAAGTAACCTGATTGCTTCCAATCTTGCAACTGGAGCAAATGTTTCTGTGTAATCAATGCCTTCTTGTTGACTGTAGCCCTGCGCAACAAGTCTGGCCTTGTTTCTGATTACTTCTCCTTGTTCACTAAGCTTATTTCTGAACACCCATTTAGTTCCAATAATGTTCTTGTGTTCAGGCTTAGCTACTAGATCCCACATTTCATTCCTTTTGAATTGATTAAGTTCATCTTGCATTGCCAGAATCCATCCTTCATCTCCAAGTGCTTCTTCAATAGTGGTTGCCAACATGGAATTATCCATGAATTCTCTGCTCCTAGAACTCCACAACAAAATGGAGTTGTAGAGAGAAAGAACGGAACCTTACAAGAAATGGCTAGAACCATGATCCATGAGAACAGTCTGGCTAAACATTTTTGGGCAGAAGCAGTAAACACAACATGTTATGTTCAGAACAGAATCTATATCAGACCTCTGTTAAACAAAACAGCATATGAACTCTTTAAAGGAAGGAAACCTAACATATCTTATTTTCATCAGTTCGGATGTACATGTTATATCCTGAACAATAAAGTCTATCTAAAGAAATTTGATGCCAAAGCTCAGAAGGGAATCTTCTTAGGTTACTCTGAACGATCTAAGGCATACAGACTGTATAATTCAGAAACACAATGTGTTGAAGAATCTATGCATGTCAGATTTGATGACAAAGTGCCTGGAAGTGAAACTCCAGAGCAAGATGAAAGTTGTGCAGGATCTCAAGATTCTGATATCAACTCAGAATCTGATCAGATTCCAGAATCTGAAGATACTTCTGAAGCTGGAGCATCCCCTGAAGTTCCTAATGAAGAAGCTTCTGAAGAAGCTCAAGATGGTTCTCAGCAAGCTAGTCAATCCAAACATTCATTCAAATACAAGTCTTCACATCCCGAGGATCAAATTATTGGCAATAAAGATAGTCCCAGAAGAACTAGATCGTATTTCAGACAAGAAGAGTCTGCTTTGGGATTATTATCTGTTGTTGAACCAACCATTATTGAAGAAGCACTTGGAGATGAAGGATGGATTCTGTCAATGCAAGAAGATCAAGGAACCAAAGTTGATCAGAAGTTGTATAGAGGTATGATTGGTTCTTTGTTATACCTAACTGCATCCAGACCAGATATTTTATTCAGTGTATGTCTGTGTGCAAGGTTTCAATTTGATCCTAGAGAGTCTCACTTAACAGCTGTTAAGAGAATCTTTAGATATCTGAAAGGAACTACTAATCTTGGACTTCTGTACAAGAAATCCTCTGACTAGAAGCTAGTTGGATTCTGTGACGCTGACTATTCTGGAGACAAGATTGAAAGAAAATCAACCAGTGGAAATTGTCAATTTTTGGGAGAGAATCTGATATCCTAGGCTAGCAAGAGGCAAGCAACTATTGCTTTGTCTACAGCAGAAGCAGAATACATCTCAGCTGCTAGTTGTTGTACACAGCTACTCAGGATGAAACATCAGCTTGAGGATTATCAAATAACTGAAAACTGTATCCCAATTTATTGTGATAATACAGCAGCTATATGTTTATCCAAGAATCCAATTCTACATTCAAGAGCAAAGCACATTGAGATTAAACATCATTTTATAAGAGACTTTGTTCAAAAAGGAATTCTAGATATTCAATTCATTGATACTTATCATCAATGGGCTGATATATTTACTAAACCTTTGTCGGTTGCAAGATTTGATTTTATAAAGAAAAATTTGAACATGTGTTATGTCTCTGGTTAATGTGCGCCTTTGAAAACACAATTCAGATTCTGAAAGATACTCAGAAGCTAATTGAGAATCAGACTCTCTTTTGGAGACTCTGGTGAACATAAGTCTCTGATAGACTTTCAGACTCTGTTAAGGAATCTTAGACTCTCAGAAGCTCGTATTAGTGGAAGCATGACTGTTGAGTTTAGTAACATCTGCCCACTACGGTGACAGTTACTTTTTAGTTTCTCAGACGTGGCTTGTCTGTATTGGGTAAGAACTCAAAGGGCAATGATTTCATTACGTTTAACAAGTTACCCTCGCATATTCGTCACTTTTTAACCTAATTCTCAATTCCTAGTTTCTCATGAATTACTCCTAAAATCAGTAAACTATAATTATGAATCACAGGTTTAATGAAATTGTAATGTTAAGCTCACCCTTACCTTAAGAAAATTGAGCAGCAGCCTCTCTGGTTCTTCTCTTCTATTTTCTCCCTTTTTCTCCCAAATTCTGAATTGTACGTTCTGACAGTTTCTAAACCTAGGTTTTCCCTTTTTATGTTTTCTAACTAATTTAACCTATTTCACTTATTCCCTCATAACTCTATCTAATTCTAAAACAGCCCCACAACTTAAATATTTATTTTATTCTCAAATTTTATTTTATTAAACAATAAAATAAGTCACAACACCTCATAAAAATCACATAAATCATATAATTCACTTAATTCACACAAAATCATATAAATATTCTCTTTACCATATAAAATAATTTAAATAATTAAAACGGGCATTACATAAATTTTGGTTGAAAGAGGTGAGTTTTCTTGGACATGTTATTTCTGGTAATGGTATTGCAGTTGATCCGTCTAAAGTTGATTTGGTATCACAACGGGAGACTCCTAAGTCAGTTACAGAGATTAGAAACTTTTAAGGATTAGCTGGTTATTATAGAAGGTTTATAGAAGGATTTTCTAAGTTGGCATTCCGTTAACGCAGTTGACATGCAAAGGTAAAGTGTAACGCTCGTTTTAATTATTTAAATTATTTTATATAGTATAAAGAATATTAATATGATTTTGTGTGAATTAAGTGAAGTATATGATTTATGTGATTTTTATGAGGTGTGTGACTTATTTTATTGTTTAATAAAATAAGATTTGAAAATAAAACAAATGTTAAGTTGTGGGTTTGTTTTAGAATTAGATAGAGTTGTGAGGAAATAAGATAAAATAAAACAAAAGTGATTTAAAAGGGAAAACCTAGGTTTAGAAACTGTCAGAACGTACAACTCAGAGTTTGGGAGAAAAAGGGAGAAAACAGAAGAGAAGAACCAGAGAGGCTGGTGCTCAATTTTCTTAAGGTAAGGGTGAGCCTAGCATTACAATTCCATTAAGCTTATGATTCATGATTATAGTTAACATGTTTTAGGAGTATTTCATGAGAAATTAGAAACTAAGGATTAGGTCAAAACGTGATGAATTGATGATTATATGATGAGAAACTGTACCAATGTTGTAGAAAACTGTTTACAGACCATAAGGTAACCCTTAAACATCATTATAGTCGAAATTGGGGAGGAATAAGATGAAATTTGGGGTTTTGGGTGAAAATCCTTGTAAACCCGTAACTGTTCTGTCATCGCTCGCCACAACGAGCAACCAACTCGCCATAGCGAGCAACCCCTAGAAGGCTCGCGAGGCGAGCAACCCACTCGCCATAGCGAGCAACCCTTGAGAAGGCTCGCGAGGCGAGCAACCCAACTCGCCATCGCGAGCTACCCGTGATGGCTCGCAAGGCGAACAGTTCAGCTCGCCGTTGCGAGTAACCCCTGATGGCTCGCAAGGTGAGAGATCCCACTCGCCATAGCGAGTAGTTATGTATCAGACTGTCTTTTCGAATGATGCGACTCTTGACGCACGATTAATTATGAGATTACCCCTGGATTATAATTAGGTATTACTGTAATATTAAGATGACCTGTAGAGCTGTTAATTAATGCTTGACTTGTTCATAGTGACCTATACAAGTGGGTATGCTTTCTTTGAATTATAAGAGATGATGTATGTGGATGTTTACGATATTACTACCTTTTGAGATGTTGATGTGCTGCCATGCTGCCATATTGTTATTGATTAAAAGCTGCATGTGTCGTTATAAGATTTATGAGATGTATTCCAAATTATTGGAGTTTATTTGAGATGTCTAAGGTTTAAGAAATCGAGTCCAATCATATTCATCCAGAGACAAGGGCTCATGCCCTAGGAGCTTTTGCTCAACAGAGACGAGAGCTTATGCTCTAGGAGTATTTTTATGCTCAAAAGCGACGAAGGCTTATGCCCTAGGAGTATATTTATACTCAATAGCGACGAGGGCTTATGCCCTAGATTGGTACCACATGCATGATTAAGATGTCTAAGTTGCATAAGTCGAGTCGAAGTTGCATTGTCGAATCAAACTATTAAGTTGAACTGAGATGTTGAATTATGACGTTGATTATGATGTTGATTAAGATGTTACATGACTATTGTTATGATACTATGATGATGAAGTTATGTTGTTAAATATAATTATTGTATTATATGTTTAATGTTATTGTTTTGTGAATCTCACCCCTTCTGCTAGGAAATGTTGCCTTCCCTATGGGTAACTTGCAGGTGATTAAGCTTTAGCTGTTGTTGCTGTTGTGAGTGGCTACCCTCACTGTGTCCTTAGGTGCTCTGATACGTAACGGGATGGGAACCTTTATGATTATTTTCTATTCCTTACGTATTACTTTAATTTGACATGAATAAGTAGTATTTTGAACTATGTTGAGACTTTCGATTAGGCCTGCGAGCCAAGATTTATATGTTAACTTGAATTTTATCCGCTGCGAAGTTTGAACAATTTTGACTTGAATAAATTATTATTTATTCCATTTTTGAGAATTTAAGAATTGTAGCATTCCGTTTTATGTGATACTCTGATTTTATTATGAAATTTTTACTTTGGGAAAACGGGGTGTTACAATTGGTATCAGAGCAGGTCGGTCTGTCCGGCCAAGTAGATCGAGTCGTCCGTGTCGAGTGTTAGTTTAATTCTGTTTGAATTTCTCTAACCCGTTCTCGTTATGTAGTGAACTAAGATGGCTGGAAGAAATGATGCTGCTCTTGCTGCTGCATTACAAGCGATGGCACGCACATGCTCGCAGAAGAAGCAGACGACTGGTGGGTGAGTGTCCAACCCGTCTTATAGAATGGAGGTGCTGCTGTAAATTGGGCTGTGTTTAAGAGGGAGTTCCTGAACCGTTACTTTTCGGAAGATGTTCGCGGGAAGAAGGAGATTGAGTTCCTTGAGCTGAAACAAGGGAACATGTCGGTGACTGAGTATGCTGCCGAGTTTGTGGAATTGCCTAAGTTCTATCCACACTATACTGCTGAGACTGCTGAGTTCTCTAAGTGCATCAAGTTCGAGAATGGCTTGCGTGCTGATATCAAAGAGGCAAATGGTTACCAGAAGATTCGTAACTTTTCAGAGCTGGTGAGCAGCTGCAGGATTTATGAAGAGGATACTAAGGCTCATTACAAGGTTGTGAATGAGAGGAAGAGTAAAGGTCAACAGGGTCGTCCGAAGCCTTATAGTGCCCTTGCTGATAAGGGCAAGCAAAGAGTTAATGATGAGAGGAGACCTTAGAAGAAAGATGCTCTTGCGGAGATTGTCTGCAATAACTGTTGTGAAAAAGGCCACAAGAGTAATGCTTGTACAGGTGATGTGAAGGGGTGTTACCGCTGTGGTAAGAAAGGACATGCTACTTCAGCATGCAAATATGATGATGTTGTGTGCTTTAACTGTAATGAAGAAGTTCATATTGGTTCGCAATGCAAGAAGCCTAAGAAGGCTCAGACTACTGGGAGAGTTTTTGCTTTGACTGGTACACAAACAGAGAATGAGGATCGTTTGATCAGAGGTACTTGTTATTTTGATAGTACTCCTTTAATTGCTATTATTGACACTGGTGCTACACGTTGTTTTATTGCTGTTGATTGTGCTTCTAAGTTGGGTCTTACTATGTCAAATATGAATGGGGAAATGGTTGTCGAAACTCCAGCTAAGGGTTCGGTGACCACTTCTCTTGTGTGTTTAAGATGTCCTTTGTCTATGTATGATCGTGAGTTTGAAATTGATTTGGTTTGTCTACTTTTGAGTGGTATGGATGTAATTCTGGGTATGAATTGGTTAGAGTACAATCATGTACATATTAATTGTTTTCGCAAGTCGGTATATTTCTCCTCTGACGAAGAAGAAAGTGGAGCAGAATTTTTATCTACTAAACAGCTGAAGCATTTGGAACATGATGGAATGTTGATGTTTTCCTTGATGGCGTCTTTATCTATTGAGAACCAAACGATGATTGATGAGCAGAAAGTGGTATGCGATTTTCCAGAAGTCTTTCCCGAAGAAATTCCTGATGTGCCTCCAAAAATAGAAGTTGAATTTTCGATTGATCTTATTCCGGGAACGAAGCCTGTGTCTATGACACCTTATCCAATGTCAGCTTCTGAGTTGGCAGAGTTGAAGAAGCAGTTAGAAGACTTACTTGATAAGAAGTTTGTCAGACCAAGTGTTTCTTCTTGGGGAGCGCCAGTATTGTTAGTTAAGAAGAAAGATGGCAGCATGAGATTGTGTATTGATTACCGTCAGTTGAATAAAGTAACTATAAAGAATAGGTATCCACTTCCGAGGATTGATGATTTAATGGATCAGTTAGTGGGTACACGTGTGTTTAGCAAGATTGATTTGAGATCAGGTTATCACTAGATTAAAGTGAAAGATGAAGATATGCAGAAGACAGCTTTCAGGACGCGTTTTGGGCATTATGAATATAAAGTGATGCCTTTCGGCGTTACAAATGCACCTGGTGTGTTTATGGAGTACATGAACCGAATTTTTCATGCATTCTTGGATTGATTCGTGGTTGTGTTCATCGATGATATTTTGATTTACTCCAAGCCTAAAGAAGAGCCTGCTGAACATTTGAGGTTAGTCTTGCAAGTGTTGAAGGAGAAGAAGCTTTATGCTAAATTGTCGAAGTGCGAATTCTGGTTGAACGAGGTAAGTTTTCTTGGACATGTTATTTCTGGTAATGGTATTGCAGTTGATCCGTCTAAAGTTGAAGCAGTATCGCAATGGGAGACTCCTAAGTCAGTTACATAGATTAGAAGCTTTTTGGGATTAGCTGGGTACTACAGAAGATTTATAGAGGGATTTTCGAAGTTGGCACTTCCGTTAACATAGTTGACCTGCAAAGGTAAAGCTTTCGTGTGGGATGTTCATTGTGAGAACAGTTTTAATGAATTGAAGAAGCGTCTGACGACGGCTCCAGTTTTGATTTTGCCTAAGTCCGATGAACCTTTTGTTGTGTATTGTGATGCGTCCAAATTGGGTTTAGGTGGTGTGCTTATGCAAGATGGTAAAGTGGTTGCTTATGCATCAAGACAGTTGAGAATCCATGAACGAAATTATCCTACTCATGATCTTGAATTAGCTGCAGTGGTATTCGTGCTTAAGATTTGGAGACATTACTTGTATGGTTCGAGATTTGAAGTGTTCAGTGATCATAAGAGTTTGAAGTATTTGTTTGATCAGAAGGAATTGAATATGAGACAGCGAAGGTGGCTGGAATTATTGAAAGATTACGACTTTGGTTTGAATTATCATCCGGGTAAAGCGAATGTTGTTGCAGATGCCTTAAGTAGGAAGACTTTACATATGTCCGCTTTGATGGCTAAAGAGTTTGAGTTGCTGGAACAGTTTAGAGATTTGAGTTTAGTTTGTGAATGGTCACCTCAGAGTGATAATGAATTCTTGAAAAGTATTAAGGAAGCGCAGAAAATGGATGTTAAGTTTGTGGACTTGTTGGTTGCTAGTAATCAGACTGAAGACAGTGACTTTAAGGTCGATGATCAAGGTGTGTTGAGGTTTCGAGGTAGAATTTGTATTCCAGACGACAACGAGATGAAGAAGATGATTCTTGAAGAGAGTCATGGAAGTAGCTTGAGGATTCACCCGGGAGCTACGAAAATGTACCATGATTTGAAGAAGTTGTTTTGGTGGTCTGGATTGAAACGCGATGTGGCACAGTTTTTGTATTCTTGTTTGGTTTGTCAGAAGTCAAAAGTGGAACATCATAAACCAGCTGGGATGATGATACCTTTAGATGTGCCAGAGTGGAAATGGGATAGTATATCCATGGATTTTGTGACGAGCTTGCCGAATACGCCTAAAGGGAACGACGCCATTTGGGTGATTGTCGATAGATTGACGAAGTCGGCCCATTTTATTCTGATTAACATCAATTTTCCTATAGCTCAATTGGCGGAGAATTATATTCGAGAAATAGTGAAGCTGGATGGTGTTCCTTCGAGCATCATATCAGATAGAGACCCGAAGTTTACTTCTAGATTTTGGAAGAGTTTGCAAGAGGCTTTAGGTTCTATGTTGAAGTTGAGTTCGGCGTATCATCTGCAGACAGATGGTCAGTCTGAAAGAACGATTCAGCCGTTGGAAGATTTGTTGAGAGTTTGTGTACTTGAGCAAGAGGAACTTGGGATAGTCATCTTCCGTTGATAGAGTTCACGTACAATAACAGTTATCATTCTAGTATTGGAATGGCACCTTTCGTGGCTTTGTATGGCCAGAGATGCAGAACTCTGCTGTGTTGGTTTGAGTCAGGTGAGAATGTGGTTTTAGGACCAGCGATTGTTCAACAGACTACATAGAATGTAAAAATGATTCAAGAAAAGATGAAAGCGTCGCAGAGTCGACAGAAGAGTTATCATGATAAGCGTAGGAAAGACCTTGAGTTTCAAGAGGGAGATCATGTATTCCTAAGAGTTACTCCCATGATCGGTGTGGGTCGTGCATTGAAGTCATAGAAGTTAACTCCGAAGTTTATTGGTCCGTATCAGATATCAGAAAGAATTGGAACGGTGGAGTATCGAGTGGGTTTACCACCGCACCTTTCGAATTTGCATGATGTGTTTCATGTGTCGCAACTTCGGAAGTATGTTCCGGATCCATCCCATGTGATCCAAAGGGATGATGTGTAAGTTAGAGATAACCTTACGGTTGAGACCTTACTAGTGAGGATTGAAGGCCGTGAAGTGAAGAGGTTGAAAGCCAAGGAGATACTTCTTGTGAAAGTCGTTTGGGACGGAGCGACTGGTGAAAGCTTGACGTGGGAGCTAGAGGGTAAGATGCTGGAACCCTATCCAGAGTTGTTTGCTTGAGGTAATTTTCGAGGACGAAAATCTTATAAGTTGGGGAGAATTGTAACGCCTGTTTTGATTATTTAAATTATTTTATAGAGTATAGAATATATTTATATGATTTATGTGATTTATGTGATTTTAGAGATTTTATGAGGTGTTGTGACTTATTTTATTGTTTAATAAAATAAGATTTCAAAATAAAATAAATATTGAGATGAGGGTTGTTTTGAGATTTTAGAGAGTTTTGGGGGAGAAAGAGTAAATAAGATAAATTAGTTAGAAAACATAAAACAGGGAAAACTCGCCACGGCGAGTATTCATCATCAGCTCGCAAGGCGAGCAATCCAACTCGCCTCAACGAGTGACCCCCTGATGGCTCGCGAGGCGAGCAATCCAACTCGCCACAGCGAGTGACCCCCTGATGGCTCACAAGGCAAGGAATCCAACTCGCCACAGCGAGTGACCCCCTGATGGCTCGCAAGGCGAGCAATCCAACTCGCCACAGCGAGTGACCTCCTGGTTGGCTCGTGAGGCGAGAGATCCTACTCACCATAGCGAGTAACCTGTGAGAGGACCTTGAATTTTAGAAATGTTGTTTAGGTCAGGTTTTAGATGGTTATGAGTTGATCTTTGGGTTAGAACTAGGAGTTATTATAATATTAAAGATGACCTATGAAGCCGTTATTAAATGCTTTGGTTTTGTTACTAATGATATATATAATTGTATATGCTTTCTTTTGAACTATAAGTGATGAATTATGTGATTATTTAAGATGTTGTAATATCCTGAAATATTTGATGTGTTGCCATATTGCTGTCTATTCTTGATTAAAAGCTGCATGTGCCAGTCTAAGATTATGAGTTGTCGATCCAAATTATTGGAGTCATTTATGATGTCTAAGATATGAGAAGTTGAGTCCATGCATATTCATTGAAGACGAGGGCTCATGCCTTAGGAGCTTTTGCTCAACAGAGACAAGGGCTTATGCCCTAAGAGTATTTTTATGCTCACATAGCGACGAGGGCTTATGCCCTAGGAGTATATTTATGCTCAATAGCGACGAGGGCTTATGCCCTAGATTGGTACCACATGCATGTGTAAGATGATTAAGTTGCATAGTCAAGTTAAAGTTGCATTGTTGAGTCAAGTCATCAAGTGAATTTTGAAGTTGAATAAGAAGTTGATTAAGATGATGATGATATTACCTGATACTTGTGATAATTTGTTCATATTATGTTGTTGAATATAATTGTCAAATTATATGTTTAATGTTATTTGTTTTGTGAATCTCACCCCTTCTGCTTGGAAATGTTGCTCTTCATATGAGTAACTTGCAGGTAATCAAGATTAGGTGATGTCGTTGAGGATTTCTCTCGTTGTGTCTTAGGAGCTCTGATACGTAACGGGATGGGGATCTTTGTTATTGCTTTTCTATTCCTTACATATTATTTATGAAGTTTTATGACATTGATGTTGACTTTGTTTTATGAGACTTTTATGATGAGGCCTTTGTGCCAAAGACTATTTTAGAGGTTTAAATAAATTCTGCTGCGATACGTTAAAGATTTTTGTTAAAGAAATTGAAGGATAGATAGTTATTTAATCCGTTTATGATTTTATGAAGGAAATATGACATTCTGTTATATGAATACTCTGATTTGTTTATGAAATTTTTATGTTGGGAAAACGGGGTGTTACATGCACAGCCGTCTAGATGAACATGTCCACACACGTATAGTCAACCGACAGGATGCAGTGTAGACACGTGGTGACCCTAGGTTTTCCCCGAGGTCACCACACAGCCTAGGATTAGGTAGAACTCACTGAGACATTATGTCTCATCCCAATCCTTATTTGTTTCAGATCAGCTAGTGGTTTGGTAGGATGCAGCAATCTTGTAGCTGGATGGATATTCAGCAAGTGAACGTTCGTACCCGCTGCAGAAGGACGTAGACTCGAGGATGTTTTATATTTTTGGAACAGTTGTATTGTATTCACTGATGTACGAACCAGAAATTGCTGTAAATCATATTCATTCGTTGTAATAAAGTTGTTAATTTTAATGTATCTAGTATCAGTTCTAATGCGCATACTAGACTTTCTAGATACGTCTAGTATGGGTGTTACAAGTGAAACCCTAAATTTATAACCTTTTGATTTAAGACAGATGTCATGCATCCTGTATTGACAGTTTTGGTGGTTCCCAATGGGCTAGAACGTGGCCCACTCATTTTGGTAGGGACATTATAAAATGATTTAAAAGTTCTTTTTTAGGTTGTTAACATCAAAACCATTATTTCGAAGCCAGATATTTCAAAAACTTCTTTTTCTCCTTATTTAAAAGGCTCAGTCAAACAAAGACGTTTTCGGGGGCAATTTGTTAGCTTGTATTTTTGTCCTGGTTACATCGAAAACAGTCAAAAGGAGTTTGACTATGTCATAAATGAAAGGACAAATAAGATGGTTTGCCCATGTTTTGGTTCAGTTCGAATGTTTCTTTTTATCGAGCAAGTAACTTCTTCATCGAAGGACAGTTATACATGGTTATCAATCGAAAGGGAGTTTGTTGTGGACAGTTTGGATCGAATGGATGAAAGTTGTTCGTTTATAGGAGTTATAGTTTTGAATTCAAATTAGGTAGTTATTTCTATTAGTATAAATAGTAGTTTTTTAAAAGAAAAAGAGGTCACAATCCAATCATACAAAACTTACACTCAAATTATCCCCATGGAAGAGAGAAACGAGTCACAAGTTGCAATGTATGAATCTGTGTACCAATTTACATTCAATCAATGCAATTTGCAGTTCATTTACTTCATTCAAGCAATTTATTACAGTTTGTTCAAAAGTAACTTCGACGAGTTTAACTGTGTTAAATTCGATAAGTATTACTCATAAGTTTTTCTTTATGTTCTTGAAGAATAATTACAAAGTCTAGGAATACTACATAAAATAAAACACAGATATGTCCTTAAGATTTATTGGCTGATCTTGCAAGTAACTAATTTTAAACCAGCGGTTGTCATTAATAATACATCACTATCATATAATTTTCCTATTATACAATTTGTTACAAAACATCATCACAAACATTAAAGTCACGTCACAATTTTTTTCGATCATCAAACAATTAAACAAATTAAACATAATACACAGTCAAATTTATCAATAATATCATTTACCACACATTCGGTATAATTTAAATCAAACAACAACTTAATTAATAAAATTTCTAATTCATCTTTTAACCTCGCATACCATGTTTGCACATTAGTTTATTCATCTCTCAAGGGCTACAATCGCCGCGGTGAGCCCCGAATGAACTATTAGGAAATACGGAATTCCCGTTCAGCTCACATAGTTTACACTCATGATCTCGAAATTCTTCTCTCTCACCTCATACCTGGATTGAAGATTTTTCAACTCGGCAGCAGCAACGAATCATCACCATTGATAAATCGACGACTCCTCCGGTGAAATATAAAAACTAATAACTCCGAAGTCCAATTAGACATGATACAAACTTGGCTAAATCGCATCAGAAAGAATGATTGAAATTGAAGGAGGGTATGGGTTGCAGCCATGGTGTTTTTGGCGGCGTATAGAGACGGTTCATATGAAACAAATGGCAGGGACAACATGTTTCGTGGAAGAGAGTGCATCTATAAATAACTAGGTCGAAGTGGGAATGTAGTTGAATTTTGGGAGTATTGGCTAGTTTGATAATTGGGGAAACTAGAAAATTTCAAGGATAAAGAACTAGGGTTGTTGTGCGGCACCGACTATACCACAGAAGGAAAAAGGAGTAACTTCTTATTTCATATGCATAAGTCATGTATATATAGGTGAACGTGTATTGGTGTGATGGATGGGGCACCAAATTTAATTGCGTTTTTCTTTTTCTCCCTCTATCTCTTGGCATTATATATATATATATATATATATATATATATATATTAAAAACTATATATATTAGTTTACAACTTTTGAAATGCAATTATGAATAATACCCTTTGTAAAACTAATGTATCTTTAGAAAAATAATTGGATTTCGTACTAACACTGTGCTCTCGATTTTCGTGTACTAAACCATTAATTAGATTTGAACCTTTAATCTTTGAACTCTCAACTTTTATTCGTGGGAAGGGAAAAAGTGAGTAAAAACCCTTATGAGTTCGAGGGTTGGTTTCGATAGGGGAAGGTGTTAAGGACACGAATCGACTATGGTATCTCATAGGAACCTTTTACCTATTCTTAACATTGCGCTAAATTTTACTTACTTTGGAAAATAGTGTTTAAAAGTTAAAGTGAAAGAATGGAGGGAAAAGTTGTAAGTTTGTTGTTTATTTTATTGATTTGGAAAGGTCGAAGCCTTTTGTCTACTTACCCAAATAAACGGGATCAAAATCAAGTAGTTCACCTCATAAATTTCATTTGGTGAGTTGAGTTAATTTTAAAGATTTTGAAAATGATTTTAAGAAGGGATAAGAAGCCTCAAGGCATGAGAGAAAAATACGATGAAGTTGGTTAATTTTAATTGCAAGAAATCCATGTCTAATGTGGATGTTAAATTGATTAAACATTTGATTAAGAAAATAAAAAGAAAACACTTGGGTTACAAACCAAGGTTTATTAGGAAAATACTTTGAAGTTTGACATACTTGATTTTTGAGATAAAAAGATTTTTCTAAGTTAACGGTAAAACTAGCGTATCAGCGTAACACAAAAAGAAAAAAAAACGTGAGTGGAAATACTAAGGACGTTGGATCCGAAGTAAAATTCCTAAAATTACTAGTTGATTATTTTTTAAGGCACCCAAAATTAGTCTAGTTTTTAACCTAGTTTGTCACTAATTCAATTAATCCCCACTAACGATCGAGGCATAAAGCGATAAATAAATGTGAGGTGTCGGTGCATGTGTTATTACATGACTTCCTAGATACATTCTATGGTCTTAAAAAATAAATGACAAGAAAATAAAATGCATGCAATATTTACATCAAGTCCTATTATACACACTAAAAATTAATGATGATGACATGAATTAAAATGCATGAGATAGTGAATAATAATAATGCAATTATAAGATGCAAATGATAAAAAAAACACTAATAAATAAATAAAACAAAGCAAAGAAATTTTTAAAGACAAAGGAAAAAAGATTTTTAGAGGAAAGGGGGTGCAGGTTTGAAAGCAGTAGTGTTTTAGTAAAAATGCAAAGAAAACATAAAACAAATTGGGCTCATACTAGATCCAATGGGCTTAGGAGATTGAATCTCGGCCACTGGATCTACATCCAAAGGCTAGAAACGAACGGAACATGATATCAGTAAAGTGGCATCATACATAGCATCAAAGGGATAACACAGGGACCGTCAGATCTAAAATCTGGCGGTTTAGACGAGAAGCACACAATAAACAATAAAGGGAGATGCATAGGATCACTAACAGGATCATCACAGGCCGTTAGATCTCATATCTAACGGCCTAGACCTGAAGGTGCATATGAACACCATGGGTCACACGTGTGAGATTGTTCAGACAAGGCATGTATAAAAGCCAAATTAACACCAAAAAAAATACTTCTCTCTCTAAGTTAGATCTTAGAGAGAGAAGCTCTAACTTCTCTCTAAGAAAAAGACCGCCGGTGAATATGAGAAGAGGAGGTCAGAGCTCCTCCGGCGCGGTGGCCAGCCGTAGCGCCGCCGCTTCGGAGTTCTATTTTTATTTTTATTTTTGAAATTTTTTACATCAAGAGCTTCTTCTTCTTCTCCTCTTTCATTTTTTGCAAATATTTTTAAAAAGGGGTGGAGGAATCGGACTAGATCTAAACTTTAAGGTTTGGAGAAATTTTCAAAAAAAAGGAAGAGTATACAAGACAAATACCTCTTTGGATCTGATTAAGATCCAGAGAAAATACTATATGAATGAAGGAAAACTTCTTGTCTTCTTTCTTCTTCCTTTTCTTGTTTTTAATACTCTTGAAATCGGCCTTGTTGTTATTGTTGTTGATTCGGTTTGTGGTGTTTGGATCCAAAAAGAAAGGATTGAATTCGTGTTGATGATGAATTTGGTCTGTATTACTAGAGTTTCATGCTACTGAAAAAAATTGTGTTTGTGTTCTTGATATGTTTATCATGTTCATATTTTTCTTGTGATTTATGTATATTTGATTCTGGAATTTGATGGGAAAATATGAATTAGGGTTTCTGACAATTGGGAGGCAGAATAAAGTTCTTTTTTGGGAACAGTGCCATAAATGCATTATATTAGGGTTTGCAGGTGGTCTATGGTACTCCCTAGGGACTAAAGTGTAGACATAAAATGGCACTTTGCAAAAAACTATTGGACCAATGATAAAAGGACATTTGGACAAAAACTTGGGACCAAAAAATAAAATAAAAACTGACTTTAAATAAAAAAAAACGAAATTATCAATTCAATAAACAAAATATAGAACAATAAAATAAAAATAAAATTAATTACAAGGAAAAAGACTAAATAATAAATAAATAAATAAGCAAATAAAATTGTCCCTTCGGAACCAAAAAAATGAGGTATTTAAGCCGAAATTTTGTCTGAGACAACAAAATTACGGCGTTTAAAATACGATTAAACATTTAAAATGCAGATAAAAAGTTTTGAATGGCGAATAAAGTTGAATTAAAGTAGGACTAACACTGAGTTTAAAAATGTGCGCAACGATAAATTAAATTACGAATGAAAAGAGTTTTAAAATGCAAACAAGAATGAATACGAATAAAATTAGCATGTAAAAAAGGATTTTTAAAACGCAAATATTATGATAAATAAAGTGCAAGTGAAATGCGAACAAAGAAATGAGAATTTACAACGTGAGTGAAATTGGAATACAGATGTAATGCAAATTAAAATACGGCAAGATGAGGATTAAAATGCGAAATTAACGCAGATAAATGCAATTTAAAATGCAAATGAAGTGCGAATGAGAACGAATAAAATATGACTGGACGTGCAAAATAGAAGGGAAATAAAACACAGATAAAATATGAATAAGATACGAATTAAAATGGCGAATGAAATACGAATTAAAATACGAATAGGATGCATGTAACACCCCATTTTCTCCCAACATAAAAATTCGTAAAACCAGAGTATTCACATAATGGAATGCTACATTTTCCTTCAATAAAATCTCCAAATGAATAAATAACTATTTATTCTTCATAAAAAGTAGTCACTAACAGTTAACTTTCAAACTTCGCAGCGGAATTCAGTATAAGCAACAATATTAGTCTTTGGCACGCAGGCCTCACCAAAAGTTTCATAATTCAAAAATAATACGTAAGGAAAGAGAAAACAAGTAATAAAATTCCCATCCCATTACGTATCAGGGCCCTAGACACTTGAGCCGACATCTCTACTAGTCTTCGTTACCTATAAGTTACCCGTAGGGAAGGCAACATTTCCAAGCAGAAGGGGTGAGATTCACAACAACGATAGATATTATAATTAATCAATTAAATTCAACAACAACAAATATAACAATAATCATCTGCCAGTTTATAATTAAGACCAATCAACATTATCACCATCAAGCTACGACATCGACGACCCGACTGACAACAACACCAACAACAACGACGACAACAATGCGACTAATGCAAATGCATGTGGTACCATTTTACGCGCGTTGAATGCTAAGCATTCCGGGCCATAAGCCCCTGTGCTCGTGATTTTCGGGTATCAAAATCATTGATTGGATTTGAACCTTGAATCATTGAACTCTCAACTTTTATTCGCGGGAAGGGAAAAAGTGAGTAAAAACCCCTAAGACCTCGGATTCGGAGGTTGGTTTCGATCGGGGAAGGTGTTAAGCACCCGAACCGACTATGGTATCCCATAGGAACCTTCTACCTATTCTCTAATCTTGCGCTAAATTGATTTTACTTATTAAAAGAGTTTAAAAATTAAAGTGAAAGAAAGGAGAAAGATGAAGCATGTTTTTGGTTATTTTTATTGATTTGGAAGGGTCGAAACCCTTTGCCTACTTACCCAAATAAATCGGGATCAAAATCAAGTAGTTCGGCTAAAGAACTTATTTGATGAGTTGAATTGATTTTAACATTTTTTGAAAAAAGATTTTAAGAAGAGATGAGAGGCCTCAAGGCATGAGAAGAAAATACGATGAAGCTGGTTAATTTTAATCGTACGAAATCCATGTCTAATGTGGATATTAAATTAATTAACATTTGATTAAGGAAAATAAAAGGAAAAAACACTTGGATTACAAACCAAGGTTTACTTAAAAAAAATTGAATTTGACTTTTTTTGATTTTTTTTTGAAGAAAATATTTTTCTCTAAACTAACGATGAAATCGCGTAACGGCGGAGTAAAAATAAAAGAGCGTAAAGCGATAAATAAAGTGGTGTGTCGGTGCGCGTGTCAGTGCGTGTGCCGATTACATATTACATACCCTAAATACATTCTATGGTCTTAAAAGAAAAAAATGCATAAAATAAATTACATTCATTCCCTAATCACATACTAAATAAAAAAAAAATTTAAAAGATGCATGAGATTATACTAGAGATGATGCAAAATGAAATATACCGAAACATTAAGCATAAAAAGAACATCACATACTAGAATTAAATACCAAATAAAATGCATGACATGAAACATATTTAAAAAAAATATAAAATGCAAGTTTTCAAAAAAAAAGAAAATATTAGTTAAAAAAAATGCATGAGTTTAAGATTAAATCGATAGGTAAACTATATAATGCGGGATATTCAAAATGCTAATTAAACAAAATGCATAAGATAGGAATTAAACCATAATCAAATAACAAATGCACAATAATTAAAACTTTAGACAAAAATAGAAAAAATATAAAATGTTATTTCAAAGCTTAAAATAAACTAAAATGTAAGAGATAAAATTTAAATAAACCAATAAAATAAAAAATGCATAACATGAAGACTAAGACGACAATAAAAATGCATGAAATATAATCTAAATCTTATATGAATTAAATAAAAAGATAATGCATGAAATAAATAAAAAAAAAAACAAGAATTACTACACAAATGCATGGGGGTGCAGTAGCAGAATGGGGGGTGCAGTAGCAGAATGGGGGGTGCAAGCAGTAAAGCAGAAACAAAGGAAATGGGCTGGACATGGGTACTGGAGCTGGGTATGGGAATGGAGCTGGGTCAACCCATGGGTGACCCGCCCAGCTCCAGTGAGTATATAAGGGTTTTACTCTTATTTTTCCTCATTTCTTTCCTATTTCCTCTCTCTAAAATCATAAGAATTTTCTTTTGCTCTCCCCTCTCTCTACAAAGCCTGGCCGGCGAACACTCATGAAGGGTGGCTGGGGTTTGAATTTGTGGATTTGGTTCGAATTTGATTTGTGTTGGCTAGGGTTTGGATTTGTAGATTTGGTTTGGATTTGATTTGTGTTGGCTAGGGTTTGGATTTGTGTTGGCTAGGGTTTGGATTTTTGTTGGCCGAATTTGATTTGTGTTGGCTAGGGTTTGGATTTTTGCTCTTCTTTTCTCACTGATTCTCTGTGATCGGTGCTTAAGTTTGTCACCAAATGGTGATGAATTCGCACTTGAATTGCAGAGAAAATGGTTCAATGATGATGGTTCTTCGATGAATCACTGAGAATCATGATGAAATTTAAATTTGTTCTTGGTGTGTTCTTGGTGAAAAATGGTTTTTGATCTGTTTTTTGTGACTTTTGGTTTCTGAATCTGTTTGTGTGTATTGAAAAGTGTACCTGCCTGACTGATTGATTCTGACACATTAAGTACCTGATGCATGGCATGGACCAAAATACCTTTGCTGAAACTTGGAGAAAAAGTTGGATTGGACCAATAACAAAGTGACATGTGTACCAAATGACTTAATAAATATAAAATCTGATAAATAAATAACAATAAATAAATAAATGAAGAAAGAAATAACTAAATAAATAAATAAATAATTAAAAACGAAAATTAATAAAAGAAATAATAAAAAAAATGTCCCGTCGGAACCAAAAAAAAAATGAGGTATTTTAAAATACCTCTCTGCCGAAATTTCGTCTGATACGACTGAGATTACGCGGCTTTTCACGCTAATTAAAACAATAAAACAACGACGTGAATAAAATAAACTTTACGAACGCAAACGTTACGCTACACTAAAATACGCACAAAACGCGAGTAAAAAATACGAAAATGACACGCGCGCGATATTAAAATATAAACGACGAACGAAAAAAAAATGCGACCACAAATACGAACAAAAGCAGACATTGCGGGAATTCGCGCGCGAACGGACGACTGGAAAACAAACAACGTACGAATAAAATAAAATAAATCGGTCAAAAATTAGGGTACGACAGATGCCCCTATTTAAGTTTCTCCGTCACGAGGGTTTAAAAAGACGAAGATTTTTGAAACGACGGGTCGGAGAGACTTAAATATCAAGTACCCCAATTTTTGACCAACTCAGAAATCGAGAAAGCTCTATGGATGTAATGACATGAGTTGTCTGTTATGCAAGTACGAATGCAATGACGACGAAAATACTAACTCAAGAACCAAATAAAGTGTTACCGGGGAGAAACAGATGTCTATTACCTTTACAGGGGTAAAGACGAACATACAAAAAGAAATACTGGTGATTACCTTTACTGGGGTGATGACGAACATACGAAGGGGTAAAACTGTCAATTACCTTTACTGAGGTAATGACGAACATACGAAAGGGTAAAACTGTCAATTACCTTTACTGAGGTAATGACGAACATACGAAAGGGTAAAACTGTCAATTACCTTTACTAGGGTAATGACGAACATACGAAAGAGTAAAACTGTCAATTACCTTTACTGGGGTAATGACGAACATACGAAAGGGTAAAACTGTCAATTACCTTTACTGGGGTAATGACGAACATACGAAGAGTAAAATGTCAATTACCTTTACTGGGGTAATGACGAACATACGAAGGGTAAAACAATCAATTACCTTTACTGGGGTAATGACGAACATACGAAAGGGTAAAACTGTCAATTACCTTTACTGGGGTAATGACAAACATACGAAGAGTAAAATATCAATTACCTTTACTGGGGTAACGACGAACATACGAAGGGTAAAACGGTCAATTACCTTCACTAGGGTAACGACGAACATACGAACTGAAATACTGGTGAGGCGTTACTATTACTGATGTAACTTAGCCAAACAAAAACAGGGTACAAACGAATACTCTTCGTACGAAATACAGCTTAAACAAGATACTGGGGAAAAATGAAAGGTGGGACCTGCCTTTTGAAAGAAACTTAAATAGTAAACAGACCGGAATGAACACATTGATGATGACAAATTTTACTGGGTACACATGGAGTACGACACACAGGTAAAATGCATATGAATGATATCCGTATGCATGATATGTATGCATGAATGAATGAACATGTATGAAAATATTTTGGTGAAACTGACGAGACAAGATTGGGCAGGTCGTAAGGATAGTGACCAGGTATTACAGTGCCAACACTTAGCATTCTTCACTGGGGATAATATCACTGGAGATGAATCAAAACACAAACGGAGTGCCATCCGTTAACCAAACCAAAGCTAGGTAAAGAACACATAACACAAAAACCTGGCTGAGGTCGCCATTTCTGAACTGAACCAAAATACTTTCTCAAAATCGCTGCTTCACATAGTCATTGCTTCTTTTGTATTCTTCTTTTTTTGAATCCCTAACTTTTGCCTGGATCGCCCTTTCGGGTTTTCAATCCACCGGGAATATATTCTTTTTTTTGTATGTCCCTAGTTTTTGCCTGGACCGCCCTTTCGGGTTTTTGATCCACCGGGATGCTCATTTTTGGCTTAAGCCGCCCTTTCGGGTTTTCGACTTAGCGAGCTTTTCTTTTCTTTTTCTCTTTTTTTTTTTTTTGCAAGACTACGATCCACTCCGTTGAATTCACCCGTGTTTGAATGGATGTTGACATATGTTTCCATGATATATGAACCTACAGATAATATGTTTGTCATTTTCTTGTTCTTTTCAAAAGAAAACATAAAAGTAAAAGAAATTTTCAAAGTTTTTACTTCAAGTATTGACATTAAAAATGGAAGAAGAAAATTTGCATATAGAATAAACAAGAATTCCAAAAGAGGGCACCGGCTCAATTTAATGTAATAGGGTGGTAACCGGCCAAAGGCATGGCTCCACGGATTACAAAAGTTGGAAAATGGTAATTACATGGGAAGGTACATTGAACACAATAACCACTACATTCCTTAACAACTTTGAACCACTGTTTAGATGCTTTAGTGTCGGAGGACCTCTAACAGCTAAGGTGCCCCAAATGGGTGATGCTTGATCTGATGCAGTTACTTTGTCATAATCCTTAACTTTTGCATAGGCCGCCCTTTCGGGTTTTCGACCTATCAGGATAAACTCTTTTTTTTCAATTCTTTTTTTTTTTTTTTTGTCTCTAATTTTTTCCTAAGCCGCCCTTTCGGGTTTTCGACTTACCGAGACGCTCTTTTTTGGTTTAAGCCGCCCTTTCGGGTTTTCGACCTACCGAGCTGTTCTTTTCATATATCTTTAGACAAAGTATTTCTTGACTGCATCAGAATTCACTGGACGAGGTAAATCTTCTCCATCCATATTTGTAAGGATTAAAGCACCACCAGAGAACGCTCTCTTGACCACATAAGGACCTTCATAATTCGGAGACCGCTTGCCCCTGGGATCGGGTTGGAAAGATTTGATACACTTGATCACAAGGTCTCCTTCTTTGAATTCACGGGGATGAACCTTTTTGTCAAACGCTTGTTTCATCCTTGACTGATATAGTTGTCCGTGACACAAAGCGGCCATGCGTTTCTCTTCAATCAAATTCAATTGATCATACCTACTCTGGCACCACTCAGCTTCAGTTAATTCAGCTTCCATCAAGACTCTCAAAGATGGGATTTCCACCTCCACAGGGAGCACTGCTTCCATACCATATACCAAAGAGAACGGGGTTGCCCCTGTTGAAGTACGCACTGAGGTACGATATCCATGTAAAGCATAGGGTAACATCTCGTGCCAATCCTTGTAAGTAACCACCATCTTTTGCACAATCTTCTTGATATTCTTATTTGCGGCCTCAACCGCACCATTCATCTGAGGTCTGTATGGAGAAGAATTGTGATGTTCGATCTTGAAGTCATCGCACAATTCTTTCATCATGTTGTTGTTCAAATTTGTACCATTATCCGTGATGATCTTGTTAGGAATACCATAACGGCAGATGATGTTATTCTTGATGAACCGAACCACTACTTGCTTGGTCACATTGGCGAAAGATGCCGCTTCAACCCATTTGGTAAAGTAATCAATAGCCACTAGTATGAAGCGATGTCCATTAGAAGCTTTTGGTTCAATCCGACCAATCATATCAATGCCCCACATGGAGAAGGGCCACGGAGAAGAGATAACAATGAGCATAGATGGTGGTACATGGCTCTTATCTGCATAAATCTGACATTTGTGGCACTTCTTGGCATGATTATAACAATCAGCTTGCATCGTTATCCAGTAATAACCTACCCTCAATGCTTTCTTAGCCATTGCATGTCCACTGGAATGAGTGCCAAAGGGACCTTCATATATCTCATGCATCAATAAATCTGCTTCACGTTCATCCACACACCTGAGCAACATTGCATCAAAGTTCCTTTTGTACAATACATCTTCATTCAGGAAGAAATTGCCAGACAGTCTTCTCAAAGTCCTCTTATCTTTGTGAGATGCCCCAAGCGGATACTCTTGAGTTTGAAGGAAAACCTTGATATCATGAAACCATGGCTTACCATCAGCAAGTACTTCAACTGCAAACACATAAGCGGGCCTTTCAAGGAACTGCACACTGATTAATGGCACATCATTGTGACGATTTACTTTGATCATCGACGACAAGGTGGCCAAAGCATCTGCCATCTGATTCTCATCACGGGGAATGTGACGCAACTCCACTTTGTTAAAGAAAGTTAACAACCGTCTTGCATAATCTCTGTAAGGAATCAAACCAGCATGGTGAGTTTCCCACTTCCCTTTGATCTGATTAATCACCAAAGCTGAATCTCGACATATATCAATATTCTTAATTCTCATATTGATTGCTTCTTCAATGCCCATGATACAAGCTTCATATTCTGCCATATTGTTTGTACAATCAAATCGTAGCCTTGCAGTAAAAGGGATGTGAGTACCCTCAGGTGTGACAAGGACTGCCCAACTCCATTGCCATAAGCATTAACGGCCCCATCAAATATCAAACCCCATTCAGACTCAGGATCTGGACCTTCACCAAACAACGGTTCATCACAATCTTTCATCTTCAAATACATGACCTCTTCATCAGGGAAATCAAACTTAACAGGTTGATAATCTTCAACCGGTTGATGAGCCAAGTGATCCGCAAGGATACTCCCTTTGATTGCTTTCTGAGTATGGTATTCAATATCAAACTCGGCCAATAACATCTGCCAACGAGCAATTCTTCCTGATATCGAAGATTTCTCCAGGAGGTACTTGATTGGGTCCATTTTGGATATCAACCAAGTGGTATGATTGATCATATAGTGCCGGAGACGTTTGGTAGCCCAGGCTAAAGCACAACAGGTCTTCTCAAGAGCTGAGTATCGGGATTCACAATCTGTGAATTTCTTGCTTAAGTAATAGATTGCATGCTCTTTTCTACCAGTTTCATCTTGTTGTCCGAGTACACAACCCATGGAATCTTCTAACACAGTCAAGTACATGATCAACGGTCTTCCTTCAACTGGAGGGACAAGAATTGGAGGTTCTAACAAATACTCTTTGATACTGTCGAAGGCTTTCTGACAATCTTCCGTCCAAACAATCCTTTGATCTTTGCGGAGATAAACCTGGAGATATAATTCAGTCTTCCGAGAAAACCTCTGACTTGTTTCTCTGTTTTTGGAACGGGCATATCCCGGATGGCTCTGACTTTGTCGGGATCTACTTCAATACCCTTCTGACTAACAATGAAGCCCAAAAGTTTCCCTGATCGGACACCGAAAGTACATTTATTAGGATTCAAACGGAGCTTGTACTTTCTCAAACGTTGGAACATCTTCAACAGATACTCAACATGTTCTTCTTCAGTACCAGACTTGACAATCATATCATCCACGTAAACTTCTATCTCTTTGTGCATCATATCATGGAATATCTTGGTCATACCCCTCTGATAAGTGGCACCAGCATTTATCAAACCAAATGGCATTACTACATAGCAGAAAGCACCCCACGGCGTGATGAAAGATGTCTTTTCTCTATCTTCAGGAGCCATCTTGATCTGATTGTAACCAGAGAACCCATCCATGAAGGAGAAAACTTTGCATTGAGCAGTACTATCAACCAATACATCAATATGAGGTAGAGGGAAATCATCCTTCGGACTTGCCTTGTTCAGATCTCGGTAATCAACACACATTCGGACCTTACCATCTTTCTTTGGAACAGGCACAATGTTGGCCAACCACTGAGGATACTCTGATGTAACTAGAAAGCCTGCATCAATCTGCTTCCGTACTTCTTCTTTGATCTTGAGAGCAATATCAGGATGTGACCTTCTGAGCTTCTGTTTGACCGGAGGACACTAAGGTTTCAAAGGCAAGCGATGTTCTACAACTTCATGATCTAAACCTGGCATGTCTTTGTATGACCAAGCAAATATGTCAGCGTACTCTCTGAGAAGTTCAATTACCTTTTCTTTGACGGTAACTTCCAATGACGCTCCAATCTTGATCTCTTTTCTATCCTCCTCAGTACCCAGATTGATCAATTCTAACTCTTCTTCATGAGGCTGAATGATCTTTTTCTCTTGCTCCAACATCCATCTGATCTCATCAGGAATCTCATCATCCTCCTCTACCATAGCCTCGTAAACAGGGGATTCAAAGTTGGGCAGAAGCATAGGGTCACTGTGTTCAACGGGCTTATGTATGTTCAGTCTGCACATGATTTATGATTGATTTTAGTAAATGAGTAAATGCAGACTTTCAAATTTGATTGATTAAAAAAGAAAAAGAGAATGAAAATTTTTTTTGGGATTTTTCTATTACCATTTTTCCAGAAAAAGCAGTAAACAAAAAAATAAAACAGTCATGATAGAAACGACGTTTTTTCATTAATAACGACAATACTTGAAGATAAAACCAAAAGCCCTACAAGAGTTCATTTTCGTCTGGGGCAGGACGAAAAGAGTTTTCTTAAAAAACCAAAAAAGTAGACAAACATATTACTTAGACACATGCATCACAGAAGGAATATCCACAGCGATCCAATTACAACAGGCTCCTCCGGGTGTCACAAAGACAGGTGCAACCCCTTCCGACTGATCTTCAAGGATAGCATTGGTTTCCGGTGGCGCATGAATAAACCCAGCACTATGAAAAATGCCCTCAGCTGGCTTGAAAATTGCACTCGATTGACTGGTAGAGAAACCGAGACCTTCTTTCCGCTTGTTCTCAGGCAGCTGTACCAACTGACCCCAGCCTCCTGTTTTACCATCTTGTACAAGCTTCCGGGCATCCTTCAAGGAGGCCATACAAGTCTCACCCTTCTTAGCAGCTCCTTCTTCCGCAGAGAACCCCTGAAAAGAAGTTCCTTCTACATCATCAGCACCAATATATAGGAGAAAGCAGACAAATGACTAACCAACAAGGCTGATTCACCAATTACCGTTATCAGCTTTCCACAACTTACAAACTTTAGCCTCTGATGAAGAGTGGAGGTCACTGCTTCAGCCTCATGAATCCACGGTCGTCCAAGTAAGCAACTGTATGAAGCTTGGATGTCCATGACTTGGAATGTAACTTTGAAGGTATGAGGGCCCACCGTGATAGGCAAGTCTATGTCCCCAATCACCGACTTCCTAGATCCATCGAATGCTTTTACCATCACTGCACTTGGCCTCAACTGGGCGCCACGATATGCCAACCTTTCCAAAGTAGTTTTTGCCATCACATTGAGGGCGGAACCGGTGTCTATCAACACATTCGACATCGAGTCTGACTTACAAAGGACGGAAATGTGCAAAGCCCAGTTGTGGTTTCTTCCCTCCGCCGGGAGGTCTTCATCACTAAAGCTCAGGTTATTACACGCAGTTACATTCCCAACTATACTCCCGAATTGCCCCAGGGTAACATCGGGATCCACATATGCTTGAGCCAAAATCTTCATCAGAGCGTCTCTATGAGCTCCAGAGTTCATTAGTAAAGACATTATGGAAATTTTGGACGGGGTTTGCAACAACTAATCGATTATTTTGTATTCACTCTTTTTGATCAGCTTCAAGATCTCATCACTACCTTCCTGAATGATCCCCTCAGGTTGGCTGGCACCTTTACCCTTATCAAGATTCTGCACTGGCACATTCGGAGTAGTATTCTCGTTGCGCAGACCAGTGGGGAGAATACGCCCACTTCTCATTACTTTGCCCACACATGCTATATTTATGACAGCATCTGCAGAGTGCAGAGGGATCTCTTTACCATTCTCCACAATAGTTGCCTCATACCGGTAGGGTATGGCCTTCTGAGAAGTATAGGGAACAGGTCCTGGCAAACGGATCACCAGAGGAGTGACGTCTGACTTCGCACCATCACGGACTACCTCAAGATTCTTAAACACCGGGGTAATAACACAAACATTCCTGGATTCCTTCTTGACAATCAGCTCTTTTCTGTCAATCAATCCTTGTATATCTTCCTGGACCTTCTCACACCCTCGGGGGTCCACAAAACACACTTCACAAGCATCGTGATCGTGGTCAAACATGTTTACTTCGCACATCTTGGCGTGAATCGGGACCAAAGGAGTTCTGATATCTTGAGCCCTGAGAATTAGACTCAAATCTTGATCCTCTTGAATCATATTAACAGCCGGTCCATGAGACGGCAAAGGATTATTCTGAGTATTGGAATTGGTGTCCTCGAAGGACAACTCTTTGCTTTGAATCAACCTCTGAACTTCTTCTTTGAGCGGATAACAGTGCTCAACATCATGCCCAGGTGCCCCTTGGTGAAAGGTACAAGTAAGGTCAGCACGGTGCCATGGAGGTAATGGGTTCTGTAGGCGAGGAGGCTGCCTAGTCTGCACAAGATTCCTTGCTAATAAAGAGGGTAGCAAGTCTGCATACAACATGGGTATGGGGGGAAACTCTTTTCTGGGAAGGCGATTTGGCTGTTGTGGAGGTCGATTACGAGGTTGTTGTTGTTGAGGTGGTGGTGGGTAGTATGGTTGTTGGTAGAAAGGTTGTGGATACGGTTGTTGGTATAGTGGTAGATAGAATGGTGGAGACCTTTGGGGCGTTTGTGGGTGGTAATGTTGATTTTGTGGAGCTGGAAAAGGTGGTGGAATATTGGCAATGAAAGGGTAGTTTGGATATATTGGTTGGGATCCCCCCTGGGCTACCATACTGACTTCCTGAGCACTCTTCTTTGGATAACTGTTTCCAAATTTCTTGGATCCATTAGACGACCCACCTGACGAAGCACTTGATACACTACCTTCTTTGGCCAAAATTCCTTTACGGACCAAATCTTCAATGCGGACCCCCGCGTCAACCATCTCAGTAAATTTCTGCGATGCGCAACCAATCATTTTCTCTGAGTAGTAGGGACTCAAAGTTTCAAAGAACAAATCAGCCATTTCTCTTTCCTCCAGAGCTGGGCGAATTTGGGCCGATTTTTGAATAAAGCGGAGAGCATACTCCTTGAAAGACTCTTTATCCTTTTGAGTCATAGCTTGCAGTTCCCTTCGGGTGGGCCCTAGATGTATGTTATACCTGTACTGCTGTATGAAAGCCCTGGCCAGTTCTTCGAAGGTGGTGATGCCCTTCAGATTCATGTACCATATTTGTGCGGGACCAGTCAAACTGTCTTGGAAACAATGAATGAGCAAAGGTTCATTGTCTTTGTAGGCTGTCATCTTCCTTACATACATAACCAGGTGACTCTGTGGACAAGTGTTCCCCTCATATTTGACGAAATTCGGAGTCTTGAACTTGGGAGGCAGTACCACATTTGGGACCAAACAAAGATCGTGCACATTCTGACCATAGATGTCTTTACCACGAAGAGCCCTCAGTTCTTTCTGCACTACGTCGTACTTCTCTTCCAGACTTACCATTCTGTCATCTCCTACCACACTACCCGAATGATAAATTGGTCCTTCCTCCTGCTGAGCAGTGTGCACAATGGGTGCCGTATGATTCATGACAGCTTGAGGGAATAATTGTCCATGATGAAAAAGTGGCGTTGCTTGTTGTCCATAAGGAGTTGGCATTTCTGGGCCAGCAAAGCGTACACCTTCATTAGCTGTAAGAGGCATACTCCAAGGATACTCTTTGGACATGTAGTTCTGAGGGTGATAAGCAAAACCAGGAGGACGAAGACCTTCATTGTACATATTTGATGCATCTCCAAAAGAAAAACCAGCCGGGGTGGGCTGTGCAGTGCCAGCAGCCGTAGCAGTAAGGATCGGTTGCGTAGGACCAGTCTGGGCAGACGAAACAACCACAGGAGAATTGTGTGCAGCAGACACAACAACAGGAATTGGCTGGGCATCAAGAACTGGTTGGACCGGGATAACATCAAGAATCGGTTGGGTAGCTGCCGCTTGTGCCTGATTGGCCATTATAGCTTTTATCATAACCGTTAACTTATCCATCCCCTCTCTGAGTGTAATAACCTGTTCTTTGAGATCCCTGTTCTCTTGTTCCATCAAATCCATCTTCTTTTTAACAATTGCCCGAGTGTTGTGGATGCGAGAAGGCTTGTACTGAATACGCCGGGCCACTTTCCTTGACTGAGACAGAAATGAGAGAATTATGAGACTCGGTTTTGACAGTTTATGGATGCAGTATGATGCATGATATGCTAAATGCAAAAACAATGCAATTTTTTTTATTCATCGAAGAACTTATAGAAACAATCTTTTGTAAACATAACAATCTTAAACATTCATTACAAAAATAAAAAGCAAAAACAAGATAATTCCTTTTTAACAAACTAAGCCAAGGGATAGACTTCAAGGTACATAAAAGAAAACTAGAAAAATACATAAAAGGAAACAAAAAAAGAAGATCTCAAGCTCTTGAAGCAGACTACTCCTCCAAATCTGAATGCGGACCAGCGAAGAAATCCATGCGTTTCTTCTTACTCCTGGGAACCTGTTCAAGTATAGCATCCTTCACCCTAATACGCTCTTTCAGCTCAGCAATCTCCTGATCTTTCTTATGATTTTTCCAATTCTCTTCTTCTAAAAGACCCATGAGAGTGTCATTCTCACGCTTAGCTGCATGATATTTCTCTTTCCAATCAGCACTTTCACGCTCTGACTCAACCAAACGCGCCTGATACTCCTCCATGGTCCTAGGAGGTAAAGGTACTGGTATTGTTGGAATAGTTGCAGTTAAAGACCTTAGCAGGGGGTAAGGCATCCCTATCTGAGCAGCTCTATCAATGACCCACTCGATATAAGATTCATGAGTTACACTTGACTTATACTTCAACTGGCTCTTGTTCAATCTGATAATGGATCGCCAAGCTTGCACAAACTGCATTCTCTTATCGTTAACATCCTCCTTGTACAAGAAAAACTCACTGGATAAGAAGAGGTAAGCTGGTCTCATCCTCATAGGGTACCCAAATTGACGTCTGGCAAGAAGCGGGTTATAACTGATGCCCCCGTGTATACCAAGAAGAGGCACATTGGAGAACTCCCCACAATGGTCAATGATCACTCCAGTATCATAAGCCGAGTTGTACCATACTATATCATCTGGGGTGAGAGCCATGAGCTTCTCCGACCATGGAATGAACTCAGATCGAATTTTAGGGCGAGGTAAATGTGAGGTAAACCAGGTGTAGAGTAAGGGTGTACAACAAATGATAACTCCACGTCCTTTAGAGGTACGGTCATGGATGGAAAAGTAGGTATCAGCAAGCAAGGTAGGGACAGGGTTCTGGGTAAGAAAAATCTGGATAGCATTCATGTCAACGAAGTTGTCAACATTCAGGAACAACACGATACCATAGATAAGTAAAGCAAGGATGGCCTCAAAGGCATCGGCATTGGATCTCTCGGAGAAAGTGGTGGCTTTTTGGTATAGGAAATTGAAGGGTAGGCATTGGAGACCTCCTTTAAGAGTAAGATTGGCTTTTATCTCGGAGATTTCAAGATGAAGAGCAGCCGCGATGGTTGAAAACTTGGGTGCGGGTTCAAGACCATGGAAAGGTACTTTGTCGAGTATGGGTAAACCGATCCAATAAGAGTACTCCTCAAGTGTGGGCATAAGCTGATAATCCGGGAAAGTAAAACAGTGATAAAGCGGGTCATAGAACTGGACCAAAGTATGGAGGAGTCCTTCATCGACATCTGTCTTGAGAATACTAAGCAAATAACCATACCGCTCACGAAAGTGGTCCGGGCTAGTCAACCTCCTTGCTAGCTTCCTTAAATTCTCCAAATCCGGTTTCTTGAAATCATACTTCTTAGTCCTCTTCACAATTTTCTTCACAACACCCTCCATATCTAATATGTTTACAAAAAAAAGATTACATAAGTCCTTCGATGTTTTAATGGATGCAAAAAAGTATCTATGTACGAATGCATGTATGCATGATTATGCTAAAGAACATAGAAAACATGGTGAGGTTAAGTCCACAAAGTTGGAGCTGAGGGTAAATACGTCAGTTGGCAAGGACTAAGGTTTCAGATGCACTTGTAACCAGGGTTCTAACACAGTTCCCAAATTACAACCCCCTTCGAACTTTATTGGATTCCCGGGACGACACCCGGTCCAACAGCGTCCGTAGGAGAGTCTAGTTTGAGTGTAGCATCGCGTATCGACTAAGACCAAGACAATACTTGGTTAGCCACCGCACTACATCCTAATGGCCAAGATGGGTTAAAGGTAACTAAGGTCCTTAGCTTCGATGGAAACTTAAAAGCAATAATGTCTAAGCGCGACAACACACGCCGACGTATATCACTTTAAGATCCTCCGCTAAGTGTGGTTATATCACATGTTCCACCACACGAGAATACTCTCGGCATGTCACTATGATTCTACCACTCCTATCTTATATTTCACTCAAGCCCGGGTATAGGACTTATCTCACCACTCACGAAAAAAGTAAACAAATAGGCACATATTTAAAAAAAAACATAAGCAAATAAAGCGCAAAAGTAAAGAAAGATAAAATAGGCTTAACCCTCAAAAAGGTCCCCAGTGAAGTCGCCATTTCTGTGCTCGTGATTTTCGGGTATCAAAATCATTGATTGGATTTGAACCTTGAATCATTGAACTCTCAACTTTTATTCGCGGGAAGGGAAAAAGTGAGTAAAAACCCTTAAGACCTCGGATTCGGAGGTTGGTTTCGATCGGGGAAGGTGTTAAGCACCCGAACCGACTATGGTATCCCATAGGAACCTTCTACCTATTCTCTAATCTTGAGCTAAATTGATTTTACTTATTAAAAGAGTTTAAAAATTAAAGTGAAAGAAAGGAGAAAGATGAAGCATGTTTTTGGTTATTTTTATTGATTTGGAAGGGTCGAAACCCTTTGCCTACTTACCCAAATAAATCGGGATCAAAATCAAGTAGTTCGGCTAAAGAACTTATTTGATGAGTTGAATTGATTTTAACATTTTTTGAAAAAAGATTTTAAGAAGAGATGAGAGGCCTCAAGGCATGAGAAGAAAATACGATGAAGTTGGTTAATTTTAATCGTACGAAATCCATGTCTAATGTGGATATTAAATTAATTAACATTTGATTAAGGAAAATAAAAGGAAAAAACACTTGGATTACAAACCAAGGTTTACTTAAAAAAAATTGAATTTGACTTTTTTTGATTTTTTTTTTGAAGAAAATATTTTTCTCTAAACTAACGATGAAATCGCGTAACGGCGGAGTAAAAATAAAAGAGCGTAAAGCGATAAATAAAGTGGTGTGTCGGTGCGCGTGTCAGTGCGTGTGCCGATTACATATTACATACCCTAAATACATTCTATGGTCTTAAAAGAAAAAAATGCATAAAATAAATTACATTCATTCCCTAATCACATACTAAATAAAAAAAAAATTTAAAAGATGCATGAGATTATACTAGAGATGATGCAAAATGAAATATACCGAAACATTAAGCATAAAAAGAACATCACATACTAGAATTAAATACCAAATAAAATGCATGACATGAAACATATTTAAAAAATATATAAAATGCAAGTTTTCAAAAAAAAAGAAAATATTAGTTAAAAAAAATGCATGAGTTTAAGATTAAATCGATAGGTAAACTATATAATGCGGGATATTCAAAATGCTAATTAAACAAAATGCATAAGATAGGAATTAAACCATAATCAAATAACAAATGCACAATAATTAAAACTTTAGACAAAAATAGAAAAAATATAAAATGTTATTTCAAAGCTTAAAATAAACTAAAATGTAAGAGATAAAATTTAAATAAACCAATAAAATAAAAAATGCATGACATGAAGACTAAGACGCCAATAAAAATGCATGAAATATAATCTAAATCTTATATGAATTAAATAAAAAGATAATGCATGAAATAAATAAAAAAAAAACAAGAATTACTACACAAATGCATGGGGGTGCAGTAGCAGAATGGGGGGTGCAAGCAGTAAAGCAGAAACAAAGGAAATGGGCTGGACATGGGTACTAGAGCTGGGTATGGGAATGGAGCTGGGTCAACCCATGGGTGACCCGCCCAGCTCCAGTGAGTATATAAGGGTTTTACTCTTATTTTTCCTCATTTCTTTCCTATTTCCTCTCTCTAAAATCATAAGAATTTTCTTTTGCTCTCCCCTCTCTCTACAAAGCCTGGCCGGCGAACACTCATGAAGGGTGGCTGGGGTTTGAATTTGTGGATTTGGTTCGGATTTGATTTGTGTTGGCTAGGGTTTGGATTTGTGGATTTGGTTCGGATTTGATTTGTGTTGGCTAGGGTTTGGATTTGTGTTGGCCGAATTTGATTTGTGTTGGCTAGGGTTTGGATTTTTGTTGGGCGAATTTGATTTGTGTTGGCTAGGGTTTGGATTTTTGCTCTTCTTTTCTCACTGATTCTCTGTGATCGGTGCTTGAGTTTGTCACCAAATGGTGATGAATTCGCACTTGAATTGCAGAGAAAATGGTTCAATGATGATGGTTCTTCGATGAATCACTGAGAATCATGATGAAATTTAAATTTGTTCTTGGTGTGTTCTTGGTGTTCTTGGTGAAAAATGGTTTTTGATCTGTTTTTTGTGACTTTTGGTTTCTGAATCTGTTTGTGTGTATTGAAAAGTGTACCTGCCTGACTGATTGATTCTGACACATTAAGTACGTGATGCATGGCATGGACCAAAATACCTTTGCTGAAACTTGGAGAAAAAGTTGGATTGGACCAATAACAAAGTGACATGTGTACCAAATGACTTAATAAATATAAAATC
Source organism: Medicago arabica (assembly GCA_946800305.1). NCBI lineage: Eukaryota > Viridiplantae > Streptophyta > Magnoliopsida > Fabales > Fabaceae > Medicago > Medicago arabica. The sequence goes on from OX326969.1 coordinate 20,506,416, forward strand.
TGATAAATAAATAACAATAAATAAATAAATGAAGAAAGAAATAACTAAATAAATAAATAAATAATTAAAAACGAAAATTAATAAAAGAAATAATAAAAAAAATGTCCCGTCGGAACCAAAAAAAAAATGAGGTATTTTAAAATACCTCTCTGCCGAAATTTCGTCTGATACGACTGAGATTACGCGGCTTTTTACGCTAATTAAAACAATAAAACAACGACGTGAATAAAATAAACTTTACGAACGCAAACGTTACGCTACACTAAAATACGCACAAAACGCGAGTAAAAAATACGAAAATGACACGCGCGCGATATTAAAATATAAACGACGAACGAAAAAAAAATGCGACCACAAATACGAACAAAAGCAGACATTGCGGGAATTCGCGCGCGAACGGACGACTGGAAAACAAACAACGTACGAATAAAATAAAATAAATCGGTCAAAAATTAGGGTACGACAGCCCCCAACAGTTTGAATGAAATAACATTCCAGGGCATAAGCCCTCAACGATTGAGTGATAAACTCCAGGGCATAAGCCCTCAACGGTTGAGTGAAAACACTCCAGGGCATGAGCCCTCAACGAGGTATGAGTATGAAATGGACTCCATAGTGTATATCTACATACAACTCGACAACAGCAACGACAACTACAAAATGCATAATCAACTATGACATAAACTCCCACTTGATCGACAAGACACATCGAAAGGGTACAACAAAGTCTCATAGCAAAATTCAACAACTTAAAGTATGTTACAGTATTACTCGCCGTGGCGAGCTCAGGAAAACGAGCTACTCGTTGTGGCGAGTTGGGGGCGAGCTCAAGGCGAGCAAAACTGGGTGCTCTCGGCATTTTTGACATTTTTCACCTAAAATCTTCATTTTTGAGTCCCCAAAACCCAAATTTGATTCTGTAAAAAGGTGTCATTCATTCCTAAATATGTTAAGGCACTCAAGTTGATATAAAAATTGGCCCCAAAACCTCATTAAGACAATTAACACTTTTTATTTTAAGCAACTCGCCGTGGCGAGTGCATTTGCTCGCTGTGGCGAGCTACACAGGGTCATTACTCGCCATGGCGAGTGGGTCTGCTCGTTGTGGCGAGTGGCGATTTACAGGACTACGAACTGTACGAACAGACTTCTCCTTTTCAACCCCAAGCCCCATTTTCAACACCTAAAAACCCAATTTTGATGAATTGCATTACTCCTATACAAGCTAACGTCAAAACAACAATAAACAACAACATTTTCATGAATTCATCAAGTTATTAACATCAATTCACCTTTAACCTAATTCAATTCATCAACCCTAACAACACAACATTAATCAAAAATTCATAAGACCTAAAGTTGAGAGTTAGTCTCACCCTTACCTGAATTTGATGAACAAAACTCTACACTTCTCCTCACTTGGCTCTTCTCCCTTGGTTCCTGGTTTTTCTCCCTTTTCTCTGTTTCTCTCTGTTTCTACGTGAAACTGCTTTTCTGACTTTCTCCTTTCACTAACTCCTATTAATTCTAATTAATTCCCACTTATTATAATTAACTCCTATTAAAATATTAGTCAATTCATTTTAACCCCCAAACTTTCTAAAAATTATAATTCCTCACCTATTTTATTAAATAACCCAATAATCATATGAAAAAAAATACATCACACCATAAAATCAACATAAATCATTTAAAATCATATAGACTTATTAAAAATCAACCGAAAATAAATAAACAACAACTAGAGCGTTACAATGCAAATGAAACATGAATTAATATACAAGTAAAATGCAAATGAGATACAAATTAAAATGCGAATAGAATGCAAATAAATGGGGTTTAAAATGTGAATAAAATACGATAAAAAGGAACGATACGAGAAATAAATTGAAAAAAACATGGTCAAAAAATGGGGTATGACAGATGCCCCTATTTAAGTTTCTCCGTCCCGAGGATTTGGAAAGATGAAAATTTTCAATCAACGGGTCGACCAGACTTAAATGTTAAGTACGCCAATTTTTGACCAGTTAGAAAGTTGAGAATGTGATGCTTTATGAATATAATGATATGAATTGTTTGTAATGCAAGTACGAATGCAAGGACGACGAAAACACTGACTGTAGAACCAAATAATAAGTGCCACCGGGGAGGAAAGAATGTTTGTTACCGTTACTTCGGTAAAGACGAAAATACGGAAGATAAAACTGTCTATTACCTTTACTGGGGTAAAGACGAACATACAAAAGGAAATACCGTCTATTACCTTTACTGGGGTAACGACGAACATCACGAAAGGTAAAACTGTCTATTACCTTTACTGGGATAAAGAGGAACATCATGAAGGGTAAAACTGTATGTTACCTTTACTGGGGTAACGACAAACATACGAGAGGAAATATTGTCTATTAGCTTTACTGTGGTAACGACGAACAATACTAACGGAGAAATACTGTCTATTAACTTTACCGAGGTAACGACGGACATACGAAAGGAAAAATACTGTCTATTACCTTTACTGGGTAACGACGGACATACAAAAGGAAATACTGTTTATTACCTTTACTGTGATAATGACGAACAATACGAAAGGAGAAATACGGTCTATTACCTTTACTGGGGCAACGACGGACATACGAAAGGAGAAATAACGGTGATGTGTTACCATTACCGAGGCAACTTTTTCTAAACAAACATGTACGGGGTACAAATTAATACTCCTAGTACAAGGGTAACTTAAACAAGATACTGGGAATGTTGAAAGGTATTGGTAAGAAGTGGTTTGCTTGGTGGGACCTGCTGATGACTGTGCATCAACATTAGTTTTTAGTCACGTTTATGGCGTTTTTATCACTTTTAGAGAGACAACTACTTGTAATTCATGGTGAAATCAGACTAAAACAAGAACAAAGCTCAAAGGGAAGAAACTGAGAGAAAGAGAAAAATGCTTGAGAAGTGAAGCAACGTGCCACGATGGAAGCAGTTCGTGGCACGTTTGATGAACGTGGGACAAAGGTTTAACACTGGAAAAATCGTGGCACGAAGGAAGATGGAACGTGCCACAATGAGGAAGTTTGTTTTCTGCCACGTAGGATTAATGAAGCCATCGTGCCACGATTGGATCGTAACGTGGCACGATTGTGGGCTTTTCTGAAACCCTAAAAATCATTCTATAAAAGCCAGTTGCGGCCAAGGATTAGAGGACGGAATTTTGACTGCGATTTTGAGTATAGAAGATACCTGGAGACCGAAGAACAAGCACTGAATCTCATACCAACTCATAGTTGGTCCGGATTTATGTATGTTCATTATTATTTATGCTTATAATTGTTAGTTATGAGTAGCTAAACTTTTAGTTTGATTGAGCCATGATGAACCTATTGTAATATATGAATTCGTAGTTAATACTCTCTCTTATTATTAATCTATTCAGTCTTTATTCAGAATCACTTGTGTTTAATGCTATTTTTATGATTTGCTTTTATGACTATTAACCCTAGCGTTTAGTAAATCAATTAATTGATCATAGGAATTGAATGACTATTAACCCTAGCTTTTAATCCTGAAATAGTGATTCTGTTTAATCCAACATAGGAACCTAGAGATAGGAAATTGAGAATTATGACATATGAATTAACGTTCTGATTTTACTTCCGCAGTTATTCAATCGATTTAAGAGATTAAAAGGTTATAACCTAGGAAATGGTTTTGAGTCAAGAGATTGATCAAAACTACTTAGTTAATTTGTCGTAAAGGTTGAATAGCAATTAAGAATATAGAGAGGTACACTACTCATATAGAGCAATAGCGGATTCATCGGTTTGATCATTCGTCACCAATCATCTTCTAAAACAAACTTGTTTTCTCTTCTGTTAATCACAAATTACTGCCTAGGGCACTAAAATAACTTTTACACATCCTAAGTAATAACGTACTTGCTAAAACTGAAAATAAAACAGTCCTTGTGGAACGATATTTTTTACTACTTCGATAGCTTTTGGTACACTTGCGAAATATCTATGAAGTTTTTGGTGCCGCTGCCGGGGACTGTTGAATTATTTCAACGAGGCAATTGCGTTTTAAATTAGGATTTCTGCAATTTAAATTTCTGTTTATATATATAAAAAAAAATCTTTGTTTCAGTATTCATTAATCGATTTGTGTTGTGCAGTGCTACTAAGGTATTTTGCTGTTTATGCAAGATACTAGAAGTTCCGACGATCTCAATCTTGAATACGACCCAGAAGTAGAAAGAACTGCAAGAGCTAATCGGAAAGTTGTCCGGTTGGCAAGGGTTTCAAGGTCAGTTCCACCAAGTGCACGGCAACAAGTAACTCTTGAAACTGAAACTATAGTGTCTCCTGAACCTAGTATTATGCGGGATCAACAACCACCAAGACCTAAGTTGGGAGATTATGGGCTGGCAAACCACCACGGGCGCCTAACTCATACCTTCAGACGCGCTAAATCTGTGGCCTTTGATATCAAGACTTCGGTGCAGAATGGGTTGAAGGAGAACCAATTTAATGGGACTGAAGCTATGAGCCCTCATGAACATCTGAGCCATTTTGCTGAAACTTGTGAATTTTGTGTACCTCCGGCTACTGTGACCGAAGACCAAAAGAAACTCAGGTTATTTCCTTTTACCTTGACTGGAATAGCCAGAGACCGGTTGCTCTCTATACCCAATGGGACCATCCAAACTTGGGAAGAGTTAGAGCTTAAGTTCCTAGAAAAATACTTCCCTATGTCCAAATATTTGGACAAGAAACAAGAAATTTCCAACTTCAAACAAGGGGATAATGAGTCATTATATGATGCTTGGGAGCGATTTAATTTGCTTCTTAAGAGATGTCCTAACCATGAGTTTAGTGAAAAACAATACCTCCAAGTCTTTATCGAGGGGTTGACACATAATAACAAGATGTTCTTAGATGCATCAGCTGGCGGCAGTTTGAAGAATAAAACCGACCATGAGGTCCAAGCTTTGATTGAGAGCATGGCTAGCAACGAATACAGAGCTAAAGTCAAGAAGCGAGGTGTTTTTGGGGTGAGTGACACTACTTTTATCCTAGAAAACCAAGCATCCATGAACAAACAACTTGAGAATCTAACCAAAGAGGTACATGCTTTTAAACTGGCCAACAGTCAACCATAGGTAGCTGCAATAAGTTGTGATTTATGTGGAGAAGGACATGAAAATGGCGAGTGTGTACCTGAAGGAACTAGTGAAGAAGCAAACTACATGGGAAACTATCAAAGGCAAAATCAATACTACACTCCAGGCATTAATAGGCATCCAAACCTTAGCTACTCAAACAACAACACGTTGAACCCACTCATGCCAAATCCTCAACAGCAGCAAAGGAAGCCGTCTGGCTTAGAAGAAACTATGGCTAATTTCATGAAGATGACGCAATCTAATTTTGAAAGTATCATGAAGAGTCAAGAAGCTGAAAGGAAGAATAATGAGGCAGCAAGAAAGCTCATGGAGACCCAAATTGGCCAACTGGCTAAACAAATGGCTGAACAAAACAAAGGGGGATTCTCAGGTAACACTAAAGAGAACCCTAAGAACGAGTCTTGCAATGCAATTAACCTAAGGAGCAAAAAGGTTCTACAACCTTTAATTCCAAAAGCTCCTATGAAAGATGATGAAGCGGCTAGTGATGAAGAAAACGATGGGGATATGGAAGAGAGAGTTGAGGACGTAGCTGAAAATAATGGTGAAAAAGGTGTAGTTGAAAATGAAAAGAAGAAAAAAATAGTGGGAGAAACAAGTGAAAAATTGATCGACGAAGACTCCATCTTGAGGAAGTTGAAGAGTCAAATATTAAAGGATGGAGATAAACCACAAGTCATTCCATCTTATGTTAAACTTTCGTACCCTCACTTGGGAAAAAAGAAGAAGAAGGAGGAAGGTAAATTCAAAAAGTTCATGGAGTTGTTTTCTCAATTACAAGTCAATATCCCTTTCGGCGAAGCTCTTGATCAAATGCCCGTGTATGCCAAGTTTATGAAAGAATTATTGACCGGGAGAAGGAAGCCAAAAGATGACGAGAACATTTCTCTTTCTGAAAATTGTAGTGCTATTCTCCAAAGGAAACTTCCCCCGAAGTTAAAAGATCCTGGTGCTTTCACTATTCCTTGCTCAATTGGACCGGTCAAAGTTGGTAAAGCTTTATGTGATTTAGGGGCTAGCATCAATTTGATGCCCCTTTCTATGATGAAGAAGCTTGGATGTGGTGAGCCCAAAGCAACAAGAATGACTCTCACTTTAGCTGATCGGTCAATCTCTTACCCCTTCGGGGTGCTTGAAGACGTGCTAGTAAAGGTGAATGATTTGGTGTTTCCAGCCGACTTTGTGATTCTAGACATGGCTGAAGATGAAGACATGCCACTTATTCTCGGAAGGCCCTTTCTCGCAACAGGCCGCGCTCTAATTGATGTCGAATTGGGACAGCTTATATTGAGATTTCATAACGAACAAGTGGTGTTCAACATCTTTGAGGCTATGAAACACCGCGCTGAAAATCCCAAGTGTTACCGGATCGATGTGGTTGATGAAATTGTGGAAGACAACGCTCGTAAGCCTTAGCCAACACAACCGATGGAGGAAACAATTGTTAATTCCATATAAAGTTGTGAACATGTTGAAGATCTGGAGGTGAAAGAATGTGTTAAACAACTTGAAGCAAATGAGCAGTTGGTAAAACCACCTAAGATCGAAACAATATCTGCTGAAGGGAGTAATGGGGAAGAGAAAATTCCAGAATTGAAAGAACTCCATTCCACACTGAAGTATTTCTTCCTTAGTAACAATACTACAAAACCAGCAATCATCAGCAGCACCTTAACACCATTAGATTAAGAGAAACTGATGCGGGTGTTACGAGAAAATCAAAGAGCGTTAGGATGGAGCATTTCCGATTTAAAGGGTATTAGTCCAGCCCACTGCATGCACAAAATACATATGGAAGCTTAATATAAGCCTATGGTTCAACCGCAAAGGAGACTAAATCCTACCATGAAAGAGGTGGTCAAGAAGGAAGTACTGAAGCTTCTAGATGCTGGTATGATTTACCCGATCTCCGATAGTTCTTGGGTGAGTCATGTTCATGTAGTACCTAAAAAGGGAGGAATGACGGTAGTGGCCAATGATAAGAATGAGTTGATACCCACCCGTACCGTTACCGGATGGCGAATATGTATAGACTACCGGAGGCTGAACACCGCAACAAGGAAAGATCATTTCCCGTTGCCATTCATGGATCAAATGATAGAGAGGTTAGCTGGACAAACGTTCTACTGCTTTTTGGATGGATATTCGGGGTATAATTAGATAGCGGTGGCCCTTGAAGACCAAGAGAAGACGAAATTTACTTGTCCTTTTGGCATCTTTGCCTATAGAAGAATGCCATTTGGGTTATGTGGTGCACCAGCCACGTTTCAAAGGTGTATGCTCTCCATCTTCTCTGACATGATAGAGAAGAACATTGAGGTATTCATGGATGACTTCTCAGTATTTGGCAAGTCCTTTGACCAATGCTTGTTCCACTTAGATGTTGTCCTTAAAAGATGCTCCGAAACTAACCTTGTTTTAAATTGGGAAAAATGTCATTTTATGGTAACAGAAGGTATAGTTTTGGGTCACAAGATCAGCTCTAAAGGCATAGAAGTGGATCAAGCCAAAATAGAGGTTATAGAGAAACTCCCTCCTCCCGTGAATATTAAAGGAGTGAGGAGCCCCTTTGTAACCTCTTAGTTAAGGAAAACGAGTTTAATTTTGATGCTGAATGTTTAACTTCTTTTTCTTTGATTAAAAATAAGTTGGTGACTGCACCAATAATCATTGCACCAAATTGGGATCTTCCCTTTGAACTTATGTGTGATGCAAGTGATTATGTTGTTGGTGCAGTCTTAGGCCAACGAAAGAACAAATTTTTCCATGCAATTTACTATGCCGGCAAGATTTTAAATGAAAATCAAATTAACTATTCCACGACTGAAAAAGAGTTGCTTGCGGTCATCTTTGCATTGGAGAAATTTCGTTCTTACCTGATAGGCTCCAAAGTTATTATTTTTAAAGATCATGCAGCTCTTAAATATCTATTAACAAAGGGGGATTCAAAGCCTCGGCTGTTGAGATGGATCCTATTGCTACAAGAGTTTGATCTCGAGATTCAAGATAAAAAGGGTGTTGAGAATGTGGTAGCTGATCACCTCTCAAGGTTGGAAAACAACGAAGTGACAAAGAAAGAAGGGGCCATCATGGCTGAATTTCCTGATGAAAATTTGTTTGCAATCAGAGTAAGGCCATGGTGTAACAGCCCGATTTTGCTATTATTTGATTTTAATTGTTCTATATGTGTTTATTCATGTTCGCGTGCATTTTCATGAGTTTTCGTATTAGGAGGGTATTTTGGTCATTTAGACTTAAGGGTATTTTAGTCTTTTACAAGTAAGGGTAATTTAGTAACCTTATGACAATAGTTATTTTAGCGTTCTAGTTAGAACCGTTATTAATTGTAAGAGGTTAAGTTGTCGATATAATTAGGACCGAGGTTTCTAGTTAATTACCGTTAGCGAGTTAGAGTTAGCGGTGTGGTGTGGTGTAATTAGATTTGAGCCAGTTAGTTAGTATGGGTTAGGCCTAATAAGGGTTTGTGAATATTTGACCAATAACTTTGGGAAAATAGGGTTAGACTTTGTCATTCTCACAAAACACAATAGAGTAGAGAAAAGAGGCTAGAGAGAAGAGCAAGAGGAGAGGGTTGAAGCTAAAAGGGAGATTGAATCTAGGAGCTAACTTGAAGTTTGAGCTAGGATTCTTGGTGTTAGAGGTAAGAGGGATAGTTTTCATACATAATTTTCAATTCTTCATTTCTACCTATCTCTATGATTTTGATTAATTGAATTGATTCTGTAAAATTCGTGTTTGGATGTTGATGTTATGTTTGTAAGCATGAGTTATATGATGATTGTGTAGTTGTTGTTGGATTAACATGTCAAAAATGTATGAATATGGATATTTTGAGTTTATGTGAAAATTGATGAGGAATGCAGTTGTTGTTGATTTCGATATGTTGTTGTTGTTGATTTGTACCATGGGTATTCCATTCTGTGAAGTTTTGTTTGAATTGGTGAAGTTTGTGTTGAGTTGTTCATGTGAAGGACCAAAATGAACTTTTGATATATAAGGTTGTTGACTGAATTTTTGATGTTGTTTGATGAGTTAGATTGAGTAGAATTTCTGTTTTCATGTGGTGATTGTGTTAGTCGAGTCGCTTGGGAGAAAACGAGATTTTTCGTGTGAAAAGTCGGTGTTTAAGCATTTTTTAAAATAAGCGATTATGTGAGGTTTTGGAAAATGATTTTGGGATGGTTGAAACTTGAATTTTGTATAGATTATGATAGAGTTAAGTGTCAAGAGCGCGTAGGCGAAAATGGCATTGGAAACGGGTTGACGGTTTGAATTTTACGCGCGAAATGGTTAAAATCGCAATTTTGGAAAAGCTGAGTCAGGACCTGATACTGTCAAAATCACTTGAAAATGTTTTGTAGATTTTGAGTTATGATAGTAACACTCCAAGTGGGTCTTGGAAGACTTTTACGAAAAATTCAGCATAGTCGTTTCTAACTCAACCCAAAACTTTTAGTTTGCTTCCAAACATCAAATATGAGTATTATGAGTTTAATTATGATGTTTAATAGTATCTAATCTATGTCTTGTTGAATCAAACTTAGTTTTCTTCTCTTAATGAATTGGTTTTACAATATGATAAAGTGAGACGAACTTCGTGATTTTTGTGAATTAGTCGTGATTGGCCGATGAAATGCTTATGTAACCTCTACTGCACACAATTGTGACTAAGAGTATACATGGCTTAGGCAATTAACCTTGTTTAGTTGATTTTGATTCATTACTTCAATTATTTTCAAAGTTGTGAATTGTGAGTAGAACTTCATGAAAACTTGGCTTAAAGACCAATCGTTTGGCAACCTTTTATGATTGACCTTATATGGTTAAATGGAGACTTGTGGATGAATGATATATGTTGAATGTATATTGGTGTGTGCATACTCGTGAATGATGGTGATGATTGTATAGTTGTTTATGCATTTTTTGGTGATGATTGCATAATATTATATGCATGTTGATTGTTGAGGTGATCATGGTATGAACATATGCATTGAGTCGAGTCATATGTTCATGCATTCATTGTTTGGTGACGAACTTATGTTCAATGTAAGGCGGGGCGTGAAACCTTACAAATGATGTTTTTGTTACATCGAAGGTGACGACTTTGAGGAGATTTGGTACCACATGCATCTAGATGAGTCTAGAACATTGCATACATTGTTTGGTGATTTGCATTAAGTCGTGATGTGTGGTTGATGCATTTGATTCATGTGGACTTGAATTGGTGAATTGAATTGGTATTGGATTATTGTGTGAATGTATATGTATGAAGATGTTTATATCATTTGGTGTAATGCTAACCCTCAGTGGTTTACCACCTACCTTTCCGTGCGGACGGGTAGATGGAGTGCAGGATAAGTAGCTTGTTTGCTTGGTGTTGCTGAGGAGTAGGATTCCTCTATCTCTTTTGCGCGCGTCTAGATTAGGGGCTCTGATCTAGGATAGCGTTTTTATGTTAGACTTATTTCATCATATGTTGATTTGAGGAGTATTATATGATTCTTTTACATCTGATGTTGAGGATAAGATTATGTATTAATTATCCTGAGATTTGGAGTTATGGTTTGTATTCTTGAATATATATTCCGCTGCTATGTTTATGAACCATGGTAATTTATACTTGTGAACTTGAATTTGTTGTTAGCGTAGCATCTATTTCTAGAATATATTTGTATGTTCGCGTGTTTTACCGCTTAATAGGAATAGGGTGTTACAAGTTGGTATCAGAGCCGTGGTCAGTCTTGTCCGGATTAGTATTCGGTAGATTTTCTTGTTTGTACCCGAATGGTATTGAGTTACCTTCAGTACTTGTTTTGTTGTGTTGTTGTTCTTATTTGTTGGTTTGGTGTTAGAGTGTAGAAGCGAGATGGCTGGTGGTAGGAATGATGCGGCGATTGTAGAGGCTTTGGCTGCAATGGCACAGGCGTTGGCTCAAGCCAATGAGCAGGCGGCAGTTGGTCATCGGAATGAGGGAGAAGCTGAGGAGCGGAGGCTGGATCATTTTTTGAGGAATAATCCACCAACGTTCAAGGGAAGGTTTGACCCTGAGGGAGCTCAGACGTGGGTGCAAGGCATAGAGAGGATCTTCCGTGCTATGGTGACTAGTGATGATCAGAAGGTGCGGTTGGCTACGCACATGCTTGCTGAAGAGGCAAAGTTTTGGTGGCTACATGCTAAGGGAAGACTTGAGATTGGTGATGAGGTCGTGACTTGGGCTAGGTTCAAGAGTGAGTTCTTGAAGAAGTACTTTCCGGAAGATTTGAGGACTAAGAAGGAATTGGAATTCTTGAACTTGAAGCAAGGGAGTTCATCTGTGGCTGAGTATGCTGCTAAGTTTGAGGAGCTTTCTAGGTTTTGCCCGTACATCAATGCGGAGGATGCCATGGTTTCTAAGTGTGTGAAGTTTGAGAGTGGTTTGAGGCCCGACATCTATCAGTATATGTGTGTTAAGGAGATTAGAGATTTCGATACCTTGGTGCACAAGTGTCGGATGTTTGATGATGCTGGTAAGGCCAAGGCGAATCATTACAAGGCGATGAACGAGAAGAGAGGAACGGGTCATGGTTTCGGAAAGCCGTACGACAAGGACAAAGGGAAGAAGAAATTGAGTGGTGGAGGCTCCAAGCCGAATCTAGCGGATGTCAAGTGTTTCAAATGTGGAGCTATGGGTCATTACTCTAATGATTGCAAGAAGAATGAGAGTTGCTACAAGTGTGGGCAAGAGGGTCACAAGTCTTTTGAGTGCAAGAAGGAGATTACTTGTTACAATTGTGGTGAGAAGGGTCACATTAGTACCAAGTGTACCAAGCCGAAGAAGGCTGCGGGAAAGGTGTTCGCTTTGAATGCGGAAGAGGTGGAGCAGCCGGATAATCTTATCTGAGGTATGTGTTTTATCAATAGTACCCCTTTGATTGCAATTATTGATATTAGTGCTACTCATTCGTTAATCTCGGTTAGTTGTGTTGAGCGTTTGGGTTTAGTTGTGTCTCCGTTGTCGCGAGGAATGGTCACTGATACCTTGGCCAATGGTTCGGTGACTACTTCTTTGATGTGTGCTAAATGTCCCGTTAATTTTGGTAATGTTGATTTCAAGTTGGATCTTGTGTGCCTTCCGTTGAAGAATATGGATGTGATCTTTGGACTGGATTGGATGTTGGCTTTTGGTGTTATCATCAATTGTCTAACCAAGAGTGTATTGTTTTTGAAACCGGTAGCCGATGTAAGTGGAGGTTTGTTAACTGCAGAACAAGTGAAGAAGTCCTTGCATGGTGAAGCTAGTGTGTTCATGTTGTTTGCTTCCTTTAAGGAAAGCAAGGAGAAGAGAAGTGGTGATCTGCCGGTAGTACAAGAGTTTCCAGAAGTCTTTCCAGACGACATTACTAAGTTGCCACCGGAGAGAGAAGTCGAGTTTGCTATTGACTTGGTGCCAGGAATGAGTCCTATCTCGATTGCACCGTATCAGATGTCTGCATCTGAGTTGGGTGAATTGAAGAAGCAGTTGGAAGAGTTGCTTGAGAAGCAGTTCATTAGACCGAGTGTTTCGCCGTGGGGTGCTCCTGTGTTGTTAGTTAAGAAGAATGAAGGAAGCATGAGGTTATGTGTGGATTATCGACAATTGAACAAGGTGACGATTAAGAATCAGTATCCGCTTCCGAGGATTGATGATTTGATGGATCAATTGGTTGGTGCGGAGGTGTTTAGTAAGATTGATTTTAGGTCAAGATATCATCAAATTAGAGTGAAGGCGGAAGATATATCCAAAACCGCGTTCCGAACGAGGTATGGACACTATGAGTATTCCGTGATGCCGTTTGGAGTGTCTAATGCCCCAGGTGTCTTCATGGAGTATATGAATAGGAAATTTCATCCTTATCTTGACCGTTTTGTGGTGGTGTTCATAGATGATATTTTGGTGTATTCGAAGTCTGAGGAGGAGCATGCTGAGCATCTGAGGATTGTGTTGAATGTCTTGAAGGAAAGCAAGTTGTATGCTAAGATGTCGAAGTGTGAGTTTTGGTTGCGGGAAGTGAGTTTCCTTGGTCACGTGATTTCTAAGGGAGGTATTGTCGTAGATCCTGCGAAAGTTGGTGCAGTGTTGCAAGGGGAATCACCTAAGTCTGTTTTTGAAATTAGAAGCTTTCTTGGATTGGCAGGTTATTATCGGAGATTCATCGAGGGGTTCTCTAAGTTAGCGTTGCCATTGACGCAGTTGACTCGGAAAGGACAAGCTTTTGTATGGGATGCTAAATGTGAGAAGAGTTTCCAAGAGTTGAAGAAGAGGTTGACTTCAGCTCTAGTGTTGATTTTACCGAATCCGACGGAGTCGTTTGTTGTGTATTGTGATGCTTCTAAGATGGGTCTTGGTGGCGTGCTAATGCAGAATCGTCAAGTTGTGGCTTATGCTTCGAGGCAATTGAAAGTGCATGAGAAGAATTATCCGACTCATGATTTGGAATTGGTGGCAGTTGTGTATGCTTTGAAGATTTGGAGGCATTATCTTTATGGTTCTAAGTTTGAAGTGTTTAGTGATCATAAGAGTCTGAAGTATTTGTTTGATTAGAGAGAGTTGAATATGAGGCAGAGGAGATGGATGAAGTATCTTAAGGATTTTGATTTTCAGTTGAGTTATCATCCTGGGAAGGTTAATGTGGTAGCAGATGCTTTGAGTAGGAAGACTTTGCATATGTCTGCTTTGATGGTCAAAGAATTGGAATTGATTGAACAGTTTCGAGATTTGAGTTTGGTTAATGAGTTAACGCCGGATGGTGTGAGGCTGGGTATGTTGAAGCTGACAAGCAACATTTTGGAAGAGATTAAGGGTGGTCAAAAGGAAGATTTGGAACTTGTGGATAAAATGGTGTTGGTTAATCAGGGTAAAGGTGTGGACTTTAGATTGGATGAGAACAGTGTTTTGATGTTTCGTGATCGAGTGTGTGTACCAGAGGTATCTGATCTAAAGAGAAAGATTTTGGAAGAAGGTCACAGGAGTAGTTTGAGTATTCATCCAGGAGCGACTAAAATGTATCAGGATTTGAAGAAGTTGTTTTGGTGGCCTGGAATGAAGAAAGAGATCGCCGAGTTTGTTTATGCTTGTTTGGTTTGTCAAAAGTCGAAGATTGAACATCAGAGGCCGTCAGGTTTGATGCAACCGTTGTTTGTGCCCGAGTGGAAGTGGGATAGTATCTCTATGGATTTTGTTGGAGCTTTACCGAAGACCGCTAAGGGTTTTGATTCGATTTGGATAGTCGTTGATCGTTTGACGAAGTCGTCACATTTCATTCCTATTAAGACCGGTATGTCTGTGGCGAAGTTGAATGAGATCTACATTGAGCAGGTTGTGAAGCTTCATGGAATTCCTTCTAGTATTGTGTCGGATCGGGATCCGAGGTTTACTTCTAAGTTTTGGGAGAGTTTGCAAGCTTCTTTGGGAACCAAGTTGAGGTTGAGTTCTGCTTATCATCCCCAAACTGATGGGCAAACAGAGAGGACTATTCAGAGTTTAGAGGATCTGTTGAGGGCTTGTGTTTTGGAGCAAGGTGTCAGTTGGATTGAATGTTTACCGTTGATTGAGTTTACTTACAACAATAGTTTTCATTCTAGTATCAGAATGGCTCCGTTTGAGGCTTTGTATGGAAGGAGGTGTAGGACACCGTTGTGTTGGTATGAGTCAGGCGAGAGTTCTTTGTTAGGACCAGAATTGGTGCAAGAGACTACGGGAAAGGTTCGAATGATTCAAGAGAAGATGAAAGCATCTCAGAGTAGGCAAAAAAGCTATCATGATAAGAGGAGGAAGGATATTGAGTTTCAGGTTGGTGATCATGTGTTTTTGCGAGTGAATCCTGTAACTGGTGTTGGGAGAGCTTTGAAGTGTAGGAAGTTGACTCCTCGTTTTGTTGGACCGTTTGAGATTGTAGAGAAAGTTGGTGTTGTAGCGTATCGGATTGCGTTACCACCGTCTTTGTCGAATCTTCATGATGTGTTTCATGTGTCTCAGTTGCGGAAATATGTGTATGATGAGTCTCACGTGATTCAAGTGGATGATTTGGAGGTAAGAGACAATCTAACAGTTGAGACGTGGCCGGTTAGAATCGAAGACCGTTAGGTGAAGCGCTTGCGTGGCAAAGAGATTGTTTTGGTTAAAGTGATTTGGGTTGGACCGACCGGTGAAAGTGCCACTTGGGAGTCGGAGAGTAGGATGAAGGTTTCGTTTCCAGAATTGTTTCCGTCAGGTATTTTTGAGGGAGAAAATTCTTTTTAGGGGGGGGGGGGGGGAGTTGTAACAGCCCGATTTTGCTCTTATTTGATTGTAATTGTTCTATATGTGTTTATTCATGTTCGCGTGCATTTTCATGAGTTTTCGTATTAGGAGGGTATTTTGGTCATTTAGACTTAAGGGTATTTTAGTCTTTTACAAGTAAGGTTAATTTAGTAACCTTATGACAATAGTTATTTTAGCGTTCTAGTTAGAACCGTTATTAATTGTAAGAGGTTAAGTTGTCGATATAATTAGGACCGAGGTTTCTAGTTAATTACCGTTAGCGAGTTAGAGTTAGCGGTGTGGTGTAATTAGATTTGAGCCAATTAGTTAGTATGGGTTAGGCCCAATAAGGGTTTGTGAATATTTGACCCATAACTTTGGGAAAATAGGGTTAGACTTTGTCATTCACACAAAACACAATAGAGTAGAGAAAAGAGGCTAGAGAGAAGAGCAAGAGGAGAGGGTTGAAGCTAAAAGGGAGATTGAATCTAGGAGCTAACTTGAAGCTTGAGCTAGGATTCTTGGTGTTAGAGGTAAGAGGGATAGTTTTCATACATAATTTTCAATTCTTCATTTCAACCCATCTCTATGATTTTGATTAATTGAATTGATTATGAAAAATTCATGTTTGGATGTTGATGTTATGTTTGTAAGCATGAGTTATATGATGATTGTGTAGTTGTTGTTGGATTAACATGTCAAAAATGTATGAATATGGATATTTTGAGTTTATATGAAAATTGATGAGGAATGAAGTTGTTGTTGATTTGGATATGTTGTTGTTGTTGATTTGTACCATGGGTATTCCATTTTGTGAAGTTGTTGTTTATATTGGTGAAGTTTGTGTTGAGTTGTTCATGTGAAGGACCAAAATGAACTTTTGATATATAAGGTTGTTGACTGAATTTTTGATGTTGTTGGATGAGTTAGATTGAGTAAAATTTCTGTTTTCATGTGGTGATTGTGTTAGTCGAGTCGCTTGGGAGAAAACGAGATTTTCGTGTGAAAAGTCGGTGTTTAAGCGTTTTTGCAAATAAGCGATTATGTGAGGTTTTGGAAAATGATTTTGGGATGGTTGAAACTTGAATTTTGTATAGATTATGATAGAGTTAAGTGTCAGGAGCGCGTAGGCGAAAATGGCATTGGAAACGGGTTAACGGTTTGAATTTTACGCGCGAAATGGTGAAAATCGTAATTTTTTAAAAGCTGAGTCTGGACCTGATACTGTCAAAATCATGCCACGATTTTGAAACCGTGCCACGAATTTGATGGCAGAATGTTCAGCGGTTCTGGGCATGAAAAACGTGCCACGATTTCTAAAAACGTGTCACGATTTCTAAAATCGTGACACGATTTTTTTGAACCAGATCCTTCATATTTCACTATTTTTCACCCCTTTCCGTTATGAATTGGTCTTTGGTGTAAACATGAAAGTTTTAGATAATTGAGTTAGCTTCCCAATGGCTTTGGTTTAACTTGAAAATGTTTTGTATATTTTGATTTATGATAGAAACACTCCAAGTGGGTCTTGGAAGACTTTTACGAAAAATTCAGCATAACCGTTTCTAACTCAACCCAAAACTTTTAGTTTGCTTCCAAACATCAAATATGAGTATTATGAGTTTAATTATGATGTTTAATAGTATCTAATCTATGTCTTGTTGAATCAAACTTAGTTTTCTTCTCTTAATGAATTGGTTTTAGAATATTATAAAGTGAGACGAACTTCGTGATTTTTGTGAATTAGTCGTGATTGGCCGATGAAATGCTTATGTAACCTCTACTGCACACAATTTTGACTAAGAGTATACATGGCTTAGGCAATTAACCTTGTTTAGTTGGTTTTGATTCATTACTTCAATTATTTTCAAAGTTGTGAATTGTGAATAGAACTTCATGAAAACTTGGCTTAAAGACCAATCGTTTGGCAACCTTTTATGATTGACCTTATATGGTTAAATGGAGACTTGTGGATGAATGGTATATGTTGAATGTATATTGGTGTGTGCATACTCGTGAATGATGGTGATGATTGTATAGTTGTTTATGCATTTTTTGGTGATGATTGCATAATATTATATGCATGTTGATTGTTGAGGTGATCATGGTATGAACATATGCATTGAGTCGAGTCATATGTTCATGCATTCATTATTTTGTGACGAACTTATGTTCAATGTAAGGCGGAGTGTGAAACCTTACAAACGATGTTTTTGTTGCATCGAAGGTGACGACCTTGAGGAGATTTGGTACCACATGCATCTAGATGAGTCTAGAACATTGCATACATTGTTTGGTGATTTAAATTAAGTCGTGATGTGTGGTTGATGCATTTGATTCATGTGGACTTGAATTGGTGAATTGAATTGGTATTGGATTATTGTGTGAATGTATATGTATGAGGATGTTTATATCATTTGGTGATTTTTATGCATGATATTCTTGAATACTTGATTGTGGATTATGTTGATGCAATGCTAACCCTCAGTGGTTTACCACCTACCTTTCCGTGCAGACGGGTAGATGGAGTGCAGGATAAGTAGCTTGTTTGCTTGGTGTTACTGAGGAGTAGGATTCCTCTATCTCTTTTGCGCGCGTCTAGATTAGGGGCTCTGATCTAGGATAGCGTTTTTATGTTAGACTTATTTCATCATATGTTGATTTGAGGAGTATATTATGATTCTTTTACATCCAATGTTGAGGATAAGATTATGTATTAATTATCCTGAGATTTGGAGTTATGGTTTGTATTCTTGAATATATATTCCGCTGCTATGTTTATAAACCATGATATTTTATACTTGTGAACTTGAATTTGTTGTTAGCGTAGCATCTATTTCTAGAATATATTTGTATGTTCGCGCGTTTTACCGCTAAATAGGAATAGGGTGTTACACATGGTTCGCCGACATGGCAAATTTCAAGGCCGGGAACATCATTCCTAATGACATGGAGCAGCATCAATGAAAAAAATTCTTCAAGGATGTGAACCACCACTTGTGGGATGATCCTTATCTTTTTAAGGTAGGCTCTGACGGGTTGATTAGACGTTGTGTCGCAGGTGACGAGGGTGCTGATATAATGTGGCACTACCATAGCTCAGCTTATGGAGGCCATCATAGCGGAGAAAGAACTGCCGTAAAAGTTTTACAAAGCGGTTTCTGGTGGCCTACTCTTTTCAAAGATTGCCAAGATTTCGTAAAGCGGTGTGATAACTGTCAGAGAACAGGTAGTATTTCTAAGCGGAATAAGATGCCCCTAACTGAAATTCTTGAAGTCGAACCTTTCGACTATTGGGGCATTGACTTTATGGGACTTTCCCTTCCTCATACTCTTTTCTCCATATTCTTGTGTGTGTTGACTATGTTATCAAATGGGTTGAAGCGATACCTTGTGTCGCTAATGATGCCAAAACTGTTGTCAACTTTTTAAGGAAGAACATTTTTACTAGGTTTGGAACCCCTAGAGTTTTGATCAGTGATGGGGGGAAGCATTTTTGTAACAATTTTCTTGAAACGGTGCTTAAAAAGTATAACATCAAACACAAAATTGCAACTCCCTACCACCCTCAAACCAGTGGTCAAGTAGAGGTTTCAAACCACCAGTTGAAACAAATTTTGGAGAAAACTGTAGCGTCTTCTAGGAAAGATTGGTCTAGGAAGTTAGATGACGCTCTATGGGCATATAGGACTGCATTCAAAACGCACCTTGGGTTATCACCTTATCAATTGGTGTTTGGTAAGGCTTGCCATCTCCCAGTATAGTTAGAACATAAAGCGTATTGGGCTATCAAAGCCCTCAATTTTGACCAAATGTTAGCTGGTAATAAAAGGCTCTTGAAGCTCAACGAGTTAGAAGAAATGAGGTTGAGGGCGTATGAAAACGCCATATTCTACAAGGAGAGAACAAAAAGGTATCATGACAAGGGCCTGGTGAGGAGAGAGTTTTATGTTGGACAACTTGTTTTGCTGTTTAATTCCAGGTTAAAGCTATTTCCCGGGAAGTTAAAATCCAAGTGGTCTGGACCGTTTACGGTTGAAAGTATTTCTCCTTATGAAGCTGTGGAGCTGAGCAAGTCTGGAGAACCAGGAACGTTCAAAGTTAATGCTCAAAGGGTAAAACCTTACCTCGGAGGTGAACTCCCTAAAAACAAAGTGGGAGTGGGGTTGAACGATCCTTAAGGGTCGTCAGATGTCAAGCTAGTGACAAAAAAGAAGCGCTTAATGGGAGGCAACCCATCGGATTAGATCCGCTCAGGTATTGTTTATATTTCTTTAGTCATTGAAATTTTTAGTTTAAGTTTTACTTTTACAAACAAAAACAGCAAAAAGATTTTTTTTGGAAGTTGAAAACGGATTTTTTTTTTGTCTAAGTCATCACCCTCGTGGCACGACGGTTCTTCATCGTGGCACGATTTGATAGCAACTGAAAAGGTTTCGCCACTGGAAATTTCGTGGCACGTTAGCTTTCAAATCGTGGCACGTTTTCTGGAAGAACTAAGAACGTGACACGATGGGTGCATAATCGTGCCACGTTCCAACCCAGAACTATAATCATGGCATGTTTGGTGTCATCGTGGCACGTAAGTGGGAAGTTTCAAAAATTTTG
Organism: Medicago arabica; assembly: GCA_946800305.1. NCBI lineage: Eukaryota > Viridiplantae > Streptophyta > Magnoliopsida > Fabales > Fabaceae > Medicago > Medicago arabica. The sequence goes on from OX326969.1 coordinate 20,526,482, forward strand.
ACCGTTACAGAAGTGATCGTGGCACGATCAGTCCCAAACGTGGCACGATCATTGGATTCTATATATACATGTTACGACATTTCTCATTCCATTCCTACCCAAACTCTGCCAAAATTTCTCTGGACCACATTTTCATCTCACAAACTCGCCCCAATCACCCATTGTTCACATTAAACCTTGCTACAAACCCCCTCACCATATCAATTTCACAAACACTCCATCTCTCACCACAATTCAAACCCTCATTTTTCTAACCTACACATACCCTACACAAATCCTTAACAAACTTAACCTCAACCACACATGGCCTCCACATCAACCAAACGAACTCGATCTGGTCGTACCACTCAACCAACCCAACCACCACAACAACCCACCTATGAGAAGTTTGATGGTGCCGAGTATGCCGAACGGTTCGAAAAGATCAAGGGGTTCAAGTTCACGGGAGAACGTAAGTTCGACTTTATTAATCTTCAAAGGTATCCCCAAATTGAGTCAACCATGAGAAGTATTGGGTGGAACAGGTTGAATGACATGGTGACGAAGGAAAGCAATCGTACCATCTCTCTTGAATTCTTCGCAAATGCTTATGGGAAGGAGGATGAAGTCTCGTTTGTGAGGGGGAAAAGAGTTGATTACAGCCCTAGAGCCATCAATGCAATTCTAGGGCTAAAGCCCCCAAGGCAATGTCATGTGGAATGGAGAATATCTCGGAGTACAAGGAACTTCCCTTCTGATGATGAACTGGCACAGATTTTGCATGAAATTGGGGAAGAATGGACTGATTATGTGCGGTCAAGAGCCACTGAAATTCCCACTCGTATGGACGTGGTTGATCTCAAGCCACAATACAAGGCATGGGCCTCCTTCATTCATTCGACCTTAGAAAGTGTGTCCGCAACTTCAGAATTGCCTATGGAGAGGGTATTCATAATGGAAGCGATCATCTTTGGGCATGGAATCGATGTTGGGTGACTGCTTAACTTAAGCATTCAACAAATGGCGGACTGCGGCACATCAGTGCACCTGGGACATGTTAGTTTGATCAATGCTTTGTGTAAGGCAGCTGGTGTCCCTGAGGACCATGGCGATATAATGTTGAAGTCAAAGGGGGAAATTGATGATACTGCCATGGTAAAGTTTGAAAAGAAGAAGGGTCGTGAAGGACAGCAGGCACACCATGCTCAACGAGAACCTCAGCCTATGCACGTGGACGCACCTCAGCACCCACCACTACATCCGATGTTGCACGATTACATTTGTGGTATGGCCAACTGGGCCCAAGACTACTCATCATAGATGTACGTAGATAGTCCATACTTTGGAGCTGAACTTTCTCTTGCAGCTGATCAGCATCGTCAAGGGCCTCTTCATAGCAATGCCTTTGAGAGATTTGGAACGGAAGAGAGTATGGAGGCTTACTTAATGGATCAGCGGCGACTTGCTGGTGAAAGGGAGGGTCGTGTCAGATCTGATTTCTTTCAAGGAAGAACAACCAGTGAGCAGAGGGCAAAGGATTTTTATGCTAGCCTGCAGAGCAACTCTGAGGATACTGATGATGGGCAGTGATTGGACTTGGAGTCTAAATTTTAGTTTTCAACTTTCTACTTCCTTTTCTTTATTTTGATGTATTTTATTTTTTTAGTTGTGTCGAACTTGGTGATGCTTGTTGGTTATCTTTAATCCCCCGTTGTAATGTTTCCCTTTATTAATTATTAATGAATCTGTTTGCTTTTGGAATTTATCAGTCTCATAACAGGCTATACCAATGATATCTCAAAAAGTTCTAAGGAGGATGATGCCTAATGTTTCGAAGGGAAGTGTACGGCAAGGAATTAGGTAGCCACAACTCCCAGATATCTCAACTTGTAAGCCCCGTTATAACCCTGAAAGACCTTAAAAGTGTGTACTTGACTCTGACTTTGATTGACAATTTAGAAATTTTTCAAGCGTATGGTAATACAGCAGACCTGCATGTCGACTGTGTGACCCTATTCAAACTTTTGCGTGGAGTTGTGGAATTGAAGGTTTGAGCTAGGCATCCGGTACATCATGACACCGGAAGGGCGTGAACTTTTTGAACATATCATTGGTTGGTAAGCTGTTATCTTACTGCGATTTTTCATTTGCAAATTTGATTCCTTGAGGACAAAGGATAGTTTAAGTTTGGGGTTGTGATGATTGTGCATCAACATTAGTTTTTAGTCACGTTTATGGCGTTTTTATCACTTTTGGAGAGACAACTACTTGTAATTCATGGTGAAATCAGACTAAAACAAGAACAAAGCTCAAAGGGAAGAAACTGAGAGAAAGAGAAAAATGCCTGAGAAGTGAAGCAACGTGCCACGATAGAAGCAGTTCGTGGCACGTTTGATGAACGTGGGACAAAGGTTCAACACTGGAAAAATCGTGGCACGAAGGAAGATGGAACGTGCCACGATGAGGAAGTTTATTTTCTGCCACGTAGGATTAATGAAGCCATCGTGCCGCGATTGGATCGTAACGTGGCACGATGGTGGGCTTTTTTGAAACCCTAAAAATCATTCTATAAAAGCCAGTTGCGGCCAAGGATTAGAGGACGGAATTTTGACTATGATTTTGAGTATAGAAGACACCTGGAGATCGAAGAACAAGCACTGAATCTCATACCAACTCATAGTTGGTCCGGATTTATGTATGTTCATTATTGTTTATCCTTATAATTGTTAGTTATGAGTAGCTAAACTTTTAGTTTGATTGAGCCATGATGAACCTATTGTAATATATGAATTCGTAGTTGATACTCTCTCTTATTATTAATCTATTCAGTCTTTATTCAGAATCACTTGTGTTTAATGCTATTTTTATGATTAGCTTTTATGACTATTAACCCTAGCGTTTAGTAAATCAATTAATTGATCATAGGAATTGAATGACTATTAACCCTAGCTTTTAATCCTGAAATAGTGATTCTGTTTCATCCAACATAGGAACCTAGAGATAGGAAATTGAGAATTATGACATATGAATTAACGTTCTGATTTTACTTCCGCAGTTATTCAATCGATTTAAGAGATTAAAAGGTTATAACCTAGGAAAGGGTTTTGAGTCAAGAGATTGATCAAAACTACTTAGTTAATTTGTCGTAAAGGTTGAATAGCAATTAAGAATATAGAGAGGTACACTACTCATATAGAGCAATAGCGGATTCATCGGTTTGATCATTCGTCACCAATCATCTTCTAATAACGTACTTGCTAAAACTGAAAATAAAACAGTCCTTGTGGAACAATATTTTTTACTACTTCGATAGCTTTTGGTACACTTGCCAAATATCTATCACCTGCCCCTTGGAATAAACTTGTTTGGTAAAAACCTAAATCGAACACATTGGTGATGACATATTTTGCTGGATACATTTGAAGTAAGAAACAAGGGTAATAATGTAAACATGTATGAATGATATTAATATGCATGCTTTGTATGCATGAATGAATGAATATGTATGAAAGTATATTTGTGAGACTGATGAGACAAGATTGGGCAGGTCGCAAAGGTAGTGGCCCGGTATTACAGTGCCAACACTTAGTATTCTTCATTGGAGATAATATCACTAGAGATGAATCAAATTACTATCGGGATACCGCCCGTTAATCCAACCATAGCTGGGGTAAAATCGCAAGACAAAAGCCTGGTTGAAGCTGCCATTTCTGAAATGAACCAAAGTACCTTCTTAAATTCTAAAGGTGAGAAAAACACAAGAAGGGGGGGTTGAATTGTATTTGCTTTTCGCAGCTCTTGAAGAGTGAGAATCTAATTCCTTTAAACTCAGAGTCTGAATGGGATCAGAGTCTGATAGGAGATTAGGTTCTGATGCAGCGGAATAACCAAGAGATAGAGAGAAGAGAGAACACAAGCAATTATACAGGTTCCTTTCACAAACCGGAAGTAGTCCTGTCCCCCTTGTACTTCCAAGGAGAGTTCACTAAAATGTAATATCAATTACAAGTTGCCCAAACACACAGTATGAGACTTCCTTGCTCAAGCACGCAGGCAAGAGACTTCCTTGCTCAAAGACACAACTAAGAGACTTCCTTGCTCAATGGACGCAGCCAAGAGACTTCCTTTGCTCAAGCACAAAAGCAAGAGACTTCTTACACAATTACAGAAAATTGAATAGAGTTGAAACACTTGACAACAATCAAATGTGTTTCAATTACAACAAAGACAAACTCTGTTTTTACACAAAAGACAGACTCTATTTTTCTGTGGAACTTAGAAATTCTAGAATACTCAGTTTGTAAGAATCTAAGTTGATGATGTGTTTTTGTTAAGACTCAGTTGAATACGAAAGCAGCGCAGTGTAATTTTTCTAGTTGTAGACTCCAACAATTCTTCAAGTCTTCTATCCTTTATATAGGCGTAGGAAAGAGACGTTGAATCATCCAGCACATCAGGATGATTTCTGAAGCTTGATCAATGATTGTTGATCTGTTGCTTGATTTGGTAATAGTCCTTCAATTGCATAATTTGAATTCTATTCCCTTTGAAGATTAATACCGGTAGACACAGTTGCCAAACTGTACGAGGTAGTGGAGTAGTGGAAATAGCGTTCGTACAACGTACTCTGTACTGGCCTGCATTCTTTGTCTTTGTGCTTCCCACGCTCAAGTTGACTTTGAAGCTAGCCATTACTCCATTTGAGAGTTTCTTTTGCATCGCAATGCAGTAGAAATCCTTGTTAGCAGATTATCAGATTTTGGGCTTCAGACTCACTGTAGCACTAAGCTTCTGGTAATCTTCAGACTCTCTTGGTTTTCAGATTCTGATGGTCTTCAGACTCTGATACAGTCTTTCAGACTCTCTTTGGTACAGTCTTCAGACTCTCTTCGATGCAGTCTTCAGACTCTCTTCGATACAGTCTTCAGACTCTCTTCGATACAGTCTTTCAGACTCTCTTTGGTACAGTCTTCAGACTCTCTTCGATGCAGTCTTCAGACTCTCTTCGATACAGTCTTCAGACTCTCTTCGATGCAGAATCACAAGCAACAAGCTTCTCTGGATTTTTTGCTCTTTAACATTGTTCAAACAGAATACTTTCTAAGATATAAATCTTGATTGATATCCTGCATACTTAAACAAATATTAGCAATATCCAATTGACAACTTTTTAATACCTTGTTATCATCAAAACTCAAAACGTGGTATTGCTGAACACCTTTGTTCCAACAAATTCGTGTGTCAAATAGTAATCGCTTTTCTTTTGTATTCTTTTTTGAAATCCCTAACTTTTGCCTGGACCTCCCTTTCAGGTTTTCAATCTACCGGGAATAAATTTTAATATGTCCCTAATTTTTGCCTGGATCGCCCTTTCGGGTTTTCAATCCACCGGGACGCTCATTCTTTCTTCTTATTATTTTTTTTTTTGCAATAACTATGTTCATCTTGTTGAATCTATCTGTTCTTGAACGAATGTTGACACATGCTTCCATGATACATGAATTTAAAGATAATATGTTTGTCATTTTATTGTTTTTTTTCAAAAGAAAACACAAAAGGTTTTAAAAGAATTTTCAAAGTTTTTGCTTCAAGTATTAACGTTAAAAATGAAAGAAAATTTGCACGTAGAATAAACAAGAATTCCAAATAAAGAAGCACAGACTCAAATTGATTTAATAGGGTGGTAACCGGCCAAAGGCATGGCTCCACATATTACAAAATTTGGAAAATGGTAATTATATGGGGAAGGTACATTGAACACAATAATCACTACATTCCCTAACTTTGAATCCTACAGTTTAGATGCTTCAATATCGGAGAACTTCTGACAGCTAAGGTGCCCCAAATGGGTGATGCTTGACCTGAAGCAGTTACTTTGTCATAATCCTTAACTTTTGCATAGATCGCCCTTTCGGGTTTTCGACTTACCAAGACGCTCTTTTTTGGTTTAGGCCGCCCTTTCAGGTTTTCGACCTACCGAGTGTAACAGCCCGATTTTGCAATTATTTTTATTTTAATTGTTTTATGTGTGTTTATTTATGTTTGTGTGCATTTTCATGAGTTTTCGTATTAGAAGGGTATTTTAGTCTTTTACGAGGAAGGGTAATTTAGTAACTTTGTGACAGTAGTTTTTTTTTAGCGTTTCAAGTTAGAGTCGTTATTATTTGTAAAATACTAAGTTGTCGATATAATTTAATTAGAGCCGAGGTTTCTAATTAATTACCGTTAGTAAGTTAGAATTAGCGGTTTAGTGTAATTAGAATTGAGCCCAATTAGTTTGTGTGGTTTAGGCCCATTATGGGGTGTGAGCACATAACCCATGACTTAGAGCATATATGGTTAGAAACTTTGTAATAGAGGCAAAGAGGCTAGAGAGGAGAACAAGAGAAGAGGGTTGGAGGCTAAAGGGAGATTGATCCTAGGAGTGCAAGTGAAGCTTGGGTTAGGAATTCTTTGTGCTAGAGGTAAGAGGGATAGTCTTCACACATAATTCTTCAATTTTTCATTTCTACCCATTTTCATGATTTGATTAATTGAATTTGATTCTGTAAATTCGTGCTTAGATGTTTATGATATGTTTGTGACCATGAATTACATGATAATTGTGTAGTTGTTGTTGAATTAACATGTCAAAATGTATGAATATGAATATTTTGAGTTTATGTGAGAAATTGATGAGAAATGAAGTTTTGATGTTGAATTATGTATGGATTCATGTTCAATTGATGTTATGAACGATTTGTGAACTGTTGGTAGTTGATTTGTTGAACTGGAATCACTGTTTGTGGATTGAGGATGAAATTTGTGGTTGTTGTTGGGGTTTTGAGAAAATTATGAAAAAATGATAAAATGAGCCGAATTGTTGTTTATGATGCATGATTTGAGTTCCTTTAGGTGTCTTATAATGATTAAGACCTATAAACACTTTATGGAAGACGTTTTGGGGAATTGGGGGGTTTAAAATTAGGTTTTTGAGTGAAGAAGGGTCAAGAACCCGAGATCATCTGGTCTGCCCAGATGACTGTTCGCTCAAGCGAGCTCCTGTTTGCTTCAGTGAACATTCATATGAGGACATCTGCTCTCTGGAAGCTGGTCGCTTAAGCGGACCAGACTTCGCTTAAGCGAACAGTGCCCGGTTCAGCTCCATTTGATTTTTGATTTGTGTACTTTGGGACCTAACCGAGCATTCCATAATGTTCCTTTCAACTCATATAAACACTTTTTACATACTTAATCTCACTGGAACTTCTCCATGATCGAATTGAATTGAATTTTTGTGAAATCGAACTTGATTTTGATTAATGCTCAAGAACATGAATTTTTCCGAGCTGCATCTTTTTCAAAGAAACAAAGTGGGATTAGGCTTGCACCTTGTTTATACGTATTCTAAAAATGATTTCAATTGGTTCCATTGGTTTATGTCTTGTTTTGTTTTGAAAACTTGGAATTTTGGAAAAGTGGCAAAGTGAGACGAACTTCGTGATTTTTGTGAATTCGTCGTGATTTGCAGATGAAATGCTTATGTAACCTCTACAGCACACAATTGTGACTTAAGAGTATACATGGCTTAGGAAATTAACCTTGTTTTGGTTGGTTTTGATTCATTACTTCAATTTTTTTCAAAGTTGTGAATTGTGAGTAAAACTTTGTGAAAATTTAGCTTAAAGACCAATGGTTTGGCAAACCTTTTTGTGACTGATTTTTTATGATTAATTGGAGACTTATGAATGAATTATAGATGTTGATAATGATATATATATCTCGTTATGGTATATGTGTTTCCGTTATCCGAATTTGTGAAAGACATGTATGTTTATGATGAAGTATGCCAATAAGATGAAATTGTTGAATGCATATATGTTGTTTGAACATTCAAATGATGGTGAATACATATATGTTTATTGTATGTCGGTGTGTGCATACTTGTTGAATGATGGTGATGATCGCATAATTGTATATTCATTGTTTTGGTGATGATTGCATAATGTTATATGCATGTTGATTGATGAGGTGACCGTTGTATGAACATATGCATTAAGTTGAGTCATATGTAAGGCGGGGCGTGAAATCTTACATACAATGATTGTTTGGTGACGGACTTATGTCCAATGTAAGTCGAGGCGTGAAATCTTACATACAATGTTTTTATTGCATCGAAGGTGACAACCTTAAGGAGACTTGGTACCACATGCATCTAGATGAGTCTAGAACATTGCATGCATTTGTTTGGTGAATTGAATTGAGTTGTGATATGTGGTTAATGCACTTGGTTCATGTGAACTTCAATTGATGAATTGGAATGATATTGGAATATTGTGTGATTGTATATATGAGGATGTTTATACTGTTTAGTATTCGTGATACATGATATTCCTGATTATTTGCTCTGCGGATTATGTTGATGTAATGCTAACCCTCAGTGGTTTACCACCTACCTTTCTGTATGGACGGGTAGATGGAGTGCAGGATTAGTAGCTTGTTTGCTTGAGGTTGCTGAGGAGCAGGAGTCCTCTATTTCTTTTTACGCGCGTCTAGATTAGGGCTCTGATCTAGGATAGCGTTTATATGTTGGATTTTATTTATCATATGTTGATCCGAGGAGTTATGACATGATTGATTTATATCCGATGTTGAGGATAAGATTATGTATTTATTATCATGAGATTGGAGATATTGTTTATATGCTTGATATATTCTGCTGCTATGTTTATGAATCATGATAATTTATAATTGTGAATTTCGAAGTTTTTTGTCGACGTAACATCTATTTCTAGAATATGTTCATATATTCGCGCGTTTAACCGCTTAATAGGAATAGGGTGTTACAAGTTGGTATCAAAGCCGTGGTCGGTCTTGTCCGGACTAGTATTCGGTAAATTTCCCATTGTGCGCGAATGGTATTAAGTTACATTCGGTACTTGTTTTGTTGTGTTGTTTTCTTATATGCTGGTTTGGTTTAGTGTAGAAGTGAGATGGCTGGTGGTAGAGATGATGCGGCAATTGCAGAGGCTTTGGCTGCAATGACACAGGTGTTGGCTCAAGCCAATGAGCAGGCGGCAGTAAGTCATCGGAATGAGGGAGAAGCTGAGGAACGGAGGCTTGATCGTTTCTTGAGAAACAATCCGCTAACATTCAAGGGAAGGTTCGACCCAGAGGGAGCTCAGATGTGGGTGCAAGGCATGGAGAGGATCTTTCGTGCTATGGTGACTAGTGACGATCAGAAGGTGCGGTTGGCTACGCACATGCTTGCTGAAGAGGCCGAGTTTTGGTGGATGAATGCTAAGGGAAGACTTGAGATTGGTAGTGAGGCCGTGACTTGGGCTAGGTTCAAGAGTGAGTTCTTGAGGAAGTACTTTCCGGAAGATTTGAGGACTAAGAAGGAAGTGGAATTCTTGAACTTGAAGCAAGGGAGTTCATCTGTAACGCCTGTTTTGATTATTTAAATTATTTTATATAGTATAGAGAATATTTATATGATTTTATGTGATTTAAGTGATTTATATGATTTATGTGATATGTGTGATTTTATTAAGTGATTTATTTTATTGTTTAATAAAATAAGATTTGAAAATAAAATAAATATCAAGTTGTGGGGCTGTTTTAGAATTAGATAGAGTTATGAGGGAATAAGTGAAATAAGATAAATTAGTTAGAAAACATAAAAAAGGGAAAACCTAGGTTTAGAAACTGTCAGAACGTAGAATTCAGTTTTGGGAGAAAAAGGGAGAAAACTAGATGTGAAGAACCAAGAGGCTGCTGCTCCAATTTTCTTAAGGTAAGGGTGAGCCTAGCATTACAATTCCATTAAACTGTAATTCATGATTGTAGTTAACAGATTATAGAAGGAATTCATGAGAAATTAAGAATTTGAGAATTAGGTCAAAAGTGATGAATTAATGATTAGATGATGAGAAACAGTACCATTAATGTAGAAAACTGTTTACAGACCATAGGGTAACCCTTAAACATCATTATAGTCGAAATTGGGGAGGAGCATGATGAAAATTGGGATTTTGGGTGAAAATTGTCGTAACCCCGTAACTGTTCTGTCATCGCTCACCATAGTGAGTGACCCTTGACGACTCGCAAGGCGAGCCACCCAACTTGCCACAACAAGCAACCTATGATGGCTCGCAAGGCGACAGATCCCACTCGCAATAACGAGCAGTTCTGTATCAGACTGCCTTCTTAGAATTATGCAACTCTTGTCGCACAGATTGTTATGAGATGACCACTGAGTTAGAATTAAGCATTGCTGCAATAACGAAGATGACATGTAGGCTATTATTTAAATGTTTGATTTTGTTAGTAGTGACATATACAATTGTGTATGTTTTCTTTTGAATTATGTGATCGTTTATGGTATTGTCATGCTTTGAGATAATTGATGTGATGTCATGCTGCTATTTTTTATTGATTAAAAAGTTGCATGTGTCATTCTAAGATTATGAGTTATGATCCAAATTATTGGAGCTATTTGTGATATCTAAGTTATAAGATGTTGAGTCCATGCATATTCATTCAAAGACGAGGGCTCATGCCCTAGGAGCTTTTGCTCGACAAAGACGAGAGCTCATGCTCTAGGAGTATTTTTATGCTCAAACAGCGACGAGGGCTTATGCCCTAGGAGTATATTTATACCCAATAGCGACGAGGGCTTATACCCTAGATTAGTACCACATGCATGAACAAGATGTCTAAGTTGCATAGTCGAGTTGAAGTTGCATAGTTGAGTCAAACTGTTAAGTTGAACTATGATGTTGAATTATGATGATGATTATGATGTTGATTAAGACGTTATCTGACTATTGTTGTGGATGTATTTGATGTTTATGTCGTTAATTATAATTATTGAATTATGTGTTTAATGCCATTATTTTGTGAATCTCACCCCTTCTGCTTGGAAATGTTGCTCTTCATATGAGTAACTTGCAGGTGATTAAGCTTATAGCTGCTGTTTGCTGTTGTGAGTGGCTACCCTCACTGTGTCCTTAGGTGCTTTGATACGTAACGGGATGGGAACCTTTATAACTATTTTCTATTCCTTACGTATTGATTATGGTTTAATATTAATGAGTTTCAGTTGAATTTATGTCGAGAAGTTTTGATGAGGCCTGCGTGCCAAAACTATTTTGTTAATTTGAATTTTTATCCGCTGCGAAGTTTTGAATAATTATGATTATTATTTTATGAAGGATAAATTGTTATTTATTCGGTTTCGAGATTTTTAGAAAGGTAGCATTCCGTTTATACGAGAAACTCTGATTATTTATTATGAAATCTCTACTTTGGGAAAATAGGGTGTTACAATTGGTATCAGAGCAGGTCGGTCTGTCCGGCCAAGTAGATTGAGTCGTTGGTGTCGAGTGTTAGTTTAATTCTGAGAAGTTTGAGGAGCTTTCTAGGTTTTGCCCGTACATTAATGCGGAGGATGCCATGGTTTCTAAGTGTGTAAAGTTTGAAAGCGGTTTGAGGCCCGACATCTATCAGTATATGTGTGTTCAGGAGATTAGAGATTTCTATACTTTGGTGCACAAGTGTTGGATGTTTGATGATGCTGGTAAGGCCAAGGCGAATCATTACAAGGTGATGAATGAGAAGAGAGGAAAAGGGCATGGTTTCGGAAAACCGTACAACAAGGACAAGGGAAATAAGAAAGTGAATGGTGGAGGCTCCAAGCCGAATTTAGCGGATGTCAAGTGTTTTAAGTGTGGAACTTTGGGTCACTACTCTCGTGATTGTAAGAAGAATGATAGTTGCTACAAGTGTGGACAAGAGGGTCACAAGTCTTTTGAGTGCAAGAAGGAGATTGCTTGTTACAATTGTGGTGAAAAGGTTCATATTAGTACCAAGTGTACCAAGCCGAAGAAGGCGGCGGGAAAGGTCTTTGCTTTGAATACGGAAGAGGTGGAGCAGCCGGATAATCTTATCCGAGGTATGTGTTTTATCAATAGTACTCCTTTGATTGCAATTGTGGATACTGGTGCTACTCATTCTTTTATCTCGGTTAGTTGTGTTGAGCGTTTGGGTTTAGTTACGAATCTTCTGGTAACCAATTTCCCTCTTAATATCAGCTCGCAAGCCATTCTCAAACTTGATGCACTTAGAAAACTCAGCAGTCTCAGCAGTATAGTGTGGGTAAAATTTAGCCAACTCCACAAACTTGGCAGCATATTCAGTCACCGACATGTTTCCCTGTTTTAGTTCAAGGAACTCAATCTCCTTCTTCCAGCGAACATCTTCCGGAAAGTAACGGTTCAGGAACTCTCTCTTAAACACAGCCCAAGTAATAGCAGCACCTCCATTCTCTAAGACCGGTTGGACACTAACCCACCACTCATCAGCTTCCTCTGCCAACATGTGCGTGTCAATGCGCACCATCTGAATGTCCGTACACTGCATGACTCTGAAGATCCTCTCGACCTCCTTAAGCCATGTCTGAGCTCCATCGGGGTCATATCTTCACTTGAAAGTAAGTGGATGATTCCTCAGAAAAGTTTCCAACATTCTCACTCCATCATTACCACCAGCATTATGTTGTTGACCCACAGCTTGAGTCATCGCTTGCAATGCAGCAGCAAGAGCAGCATCATTCCTTCCAGCCATCTCAGTTCACTACATAACGAGAACAAGTTAGGAAAATTCAAAACAGAATTAAACTAACACTCGACACAAACGACTCAATCTACTTGGCCGGACGGACCGACCTGCTCTGATACCAATTGTAACACCCCGTTTTCCCAGAGTAAAACTTTCTTAATAAATAATCAGAGTTTCTCAATAAACAGAATGCTACATTTCTAAAAATCTCAAAATAGAATAAATAACGATTTATCCTTCGTAAATAATAATCAGAAAAGGTTCAAAACTTCGCAGCGGATAAAAATTCAAGTTAACAAAATAGTTTTGGCACGCAGGCCTCATCATTAATCATTAATATTATAATGACACATTCATGTTTTAATCATTAATATATAGCTGCATGGCAGCGCATCAAATATTCCAGGATATAATCATATCATAGACAATCACATTTTTCATCACTTATGGTTCACAAAAGACATGTACAATTATACATGTCACTACTAACAAAATCAAACATTAATTAACAGTTTCACCAGTCATCTTTAATATTGCAGTAACGCTTAACTCTAATCCAGGGGTAATCTCATAACAACTCGTGCGACAAGAGTCGCATAATTCTAGAAGGCAGTCTGATACAGAACTGCTCGCTATGGCGAGTGGGATCTCTCGCCTTTCGGGCCATCAGAGGTCACTCGCTATGGTGAGTTGAGCTGCTCGCCTTGCGAGCCATCAAGGGTAACTCGCTATGGCGAGTTGGGTTGCTCGCCTTCCGAGCATCAGGGGTACTACTCACTATGGCGAGTTGGGTTTCTCGCCTCGCGAGCCTTCTAGGGGTTGCTTGCTATGGCGAGTGGTTTGGCTCGCCTCGCGAGCTGATGAATACTCGCCGTGGCGAGCTGGTCGCTCGCTATGGTGAGCGATGACAGAACAATTACGGTTTTACGACAATTTTCACCAAAAATCCCAATTTTCATCATGTTACTCCCCAAATTTGACTAAAGTGATGTATAGGGGTTACCCTATGGTCTGTAAACAGTTTTCTACAACAATGGTACTGTTTCTTATCATCTAATCATCAATTCATCAATTTAGCCTAATTCTCAATTCCTCAATTTCTCATGAACTAACCCTATAATCCGTTAACTATAATCATGAATTACTAGTTTTAATGAAATTGTAATGCTAGGCTCACCCTTACCTTAAGAAAATTGAGCAGCAGCTTCTCTGGTTCTTCTCTTCTGTTTTCTCCCTTTTTCTCCCAAAAACTGAATTGTACGTTCTGTACAATTATAAACCTAATTTTCCCTTTTAAACCACTTCTATCTTATTTTATCTTATTTCACTTAATCCCTCATAATTCTATCTAATTTCCAAAACAGCCCCACAACTTAAATATTTATTTTATTTTCAAATCTTATTTTATTAAACAATAAAATAAGTCACAACACCTCATAAAATCACATAAATCATATAAATATTCTCTATACTCTAAAAATAATTTAAATAATCAAAACAGGCGTTACAACTCTCCCCAACTTATAAGATTTTCTTCCTCGAAAATTTACCTTAAGCAAACAACTCTGGATAAGACTCCAGCATCTTACTCTCTAGCTCCCACGTCAAGCTTTCACCAGTCGCTCCGTCCCAAACGACTTTCACTAGAGGTATTTCCTTGCCTCTCAACTTCTTCACTTCACGACCTTCGATCCTCACTGGTAAGGTCTCAACCGTAAGGTTATCTCTAACCTGCACATCATCCCTTTGAATCACATGGGATGGGTCCGAAACTTACTTCCGAAGTTGCGACACATGGAACACATCATGCAAATTCGAAAGGTGCGGCGGTAAACCTACTCGATACGCCATCGTTCCAATTCTTTCTGATATCTGATACAAAGCAATAAACTTCGGAGTTAACTTCTTTGACTTCAATGCACGACCCACACCGGTCATGGGAGTAACTCTTAGGAATACATGATCTCCCTCTTGAAATTCAAGGTCTTTCCTACGCTTGTCATGATAACTCTTTTGTCGACTCTGCGACGCCTTCATCTTTTCTTGAATCATTTTTACCTTCTCAATAGTTTGTTGAACAATTTCTGGTCCTAAAACCACATTCTCACCTGACTCAAACCAACACAACGGAGTTCTACATCTCCGACCGTACAAAGCCTCAAAGGTTCCATTCCGATACTAGAATGATAAATGTTATTGTACGTGAACTCTATCAACGGAAGATGACTATCCCAAGTTCCTCCTTGCTCAAGTACACAAACTCTCAGCAAATCTTCTAATGACTGAATCGTTCTTTCCGACTGACCATCTGTCTGCGGATGATACGCCGAACTCAACTTCAACTTAGAACCTAAAGCCTCTTGCAAACTCTTCCAAATCTAGAAGTAAACCTCGGGTCTCTATCTGATACGATGCTCGAAGGAACACCATGCAGCTTCACTATTTCTCGAATATAAATCTCCGCCAATTGAGCTATATGAAAACTGATGTTAATCGGAATAAAATGAGCCGATTTCGTCAATCTATCAACTATGACCCAAATGGCGTCATTCCCTTTAGGTGTATTTGGCAAGTGTAACACCCCGTCTTCCCAACATAAAAATTCTTAAATAAAATCAGAGTATTTGTCATACCCCAATTTTTGACCCAAGATCCCACCGACACGTGTCTTCCGACCCAAATCAGTCTCTGACTTTTCAGTGGAAATTTCGGCAGAGAGGTATTTTAAAATACCTCATGTTTGGTTTCGAGTCGGACCTTCTTCTCTCGTTTTTAGTTTTATTTCCACCCTTTTATTTAATCATTTTTTAATTTCAATTTTTATTAGTCATTTTTATCTCTTTATTTTTATTTGTTTTTATTATTTTTATTATTTAATGTCCAAAGATTCAAAATAGATCGGATAAGTCAAATTGGTCCAAGTCCAGAAACTGCAAACTGTCACAAGCCTTACTCCAACAGATTTTCAGGAACAATCACACGCTTTTTGTTTCATTCCAATCCAAGCCACATTTTTTTTGCTGTTTACCAACAAACCCCCGAACCCTAAATCTTTTTTAAAGTGGTATTTGAACCTTTGTCCACTTCTTTTGAAAAAAATTAAATGTTCAGTCGTGACGAAAAATAGTGAGTCAAACGCTAATCAAATAGCCTTGATCTCCGAAAAATGACGCGACAGAAATGGCGACTTCACTGGGAACACCCCCTAAGAGGGTTGAGCCTAACTTGGCTTTATTTAAATTTTATGCTATAACTTGCTTAAAAACAAAAATAAAAGATGGAAATACGTGTATGTTCTTCCTTCTTCTTTCTCCTTTCTTAACGTGTGTGGTGAGACAAGTCCTAACCCGGACTTGAGGGAAACATAAGATAGGACGGTGGTATATTCATAGTCTCAGGCCAAGAGTACTCTTCGGTTTTGACACATGTGATACAACCCCACTCAACGGAGAGATCTTGGATGCATACGTTGTCATCGTGAGTACTCATGTTTGACATGTTATTTTCAAGTGACCGTCGAAGTTGAGAACCTTTAGTCACCTTTAACCCATCTTGGCCTTTTAGGACGTAGTGCGGTGGCTAATCAAGAGTACTCTTAAATTGGCTGATACGCGATGCTACACTCAAATGAGACATTACTACGAATGTTATTGGACCGGGAGTACTCCCACTGATCGACAATGTTCGAAAGTAGTCAGTGATTTTGGGGATCCAATAGAACCCGTGATACAAGTACAAATAAAACCATAGTCCCTATCAAATGGCGCGTTCGCCTTTGACTCCAACATCATGGACTTAACATCGCCATGTTTTCCCCGTTCTTTTAGCATAATCATGCACACATGCTTTCATTCATAAACTTTTTCTCATTTAATATCGAAGGACAAGATATGTTCTTGTAAACATCAAAGGTATGGACCTTGCAAGAAAGAACAACATAAAATAAAATTTCAAAAAAATCTAAACTAAGCTTTTGCTTTTGTTAAAGGCTTCTTCTGTGGCTTTCTTCTGGCCTTTGAAAAGGGAACTGATTGCAATATCTTTATAAATAAAACCATGGTCCTTACGATGTTTACAAATACTTTGACATATCCTTCGATAAAAAAATGTGTCTTTTTTTGCATAAACATCATGCATCATCTTGCATTTCATGGTCTCAAATCCCAAGTCTCACACAAATCTTTTTCTTCCGTAGAAGGTAAGCCCGTTTGAAAGGTGGCCCGACGCACTCTCTACAAGTCTACTCGTACTCACTACACTCGGGCAACCATAAAGAAGATGATGGACTTTCTCGAGCAAGAAAATCGAGTACTCCGGGAGGAAAATGAAACCATGCAGACTAGGATGAACGAAATGACCGAACTGGTAAAAACACTGACGACTGCACAAAATCAACTGCCGCCACCTCCTCCCCCTGTCAGCACTCAGGCTGAGGCAGGTCCCTCTGCTATTCCTGGTTGGACAGTGTCTACCAGTACTTCACAGCAAATTGCACCTGAAGGTCGTCCTTGGGGCATACCTTTTAGCCTTGGGGAAGTATCCTGCCCTTATGTCTCAGAAGCTCAAGTGTCTATTGTTCAAAATGCAATTCCTGTTCCAACCGCGACCTACTCAGTACCTCTGGTTCATGCTATTCCTCGAGAGAAAGAACTCACCGTCCCTTTAGGAAGTGTGGGGGCATGTGATCAAGTGGACGACTTAGAGAAGAAGTATGATGAGATGTACCGCGAAATGAAGGTTCTCCGTGGAAAAGAGATATTCGGGAAGGACGCTTATGATCTCTGTTTGGTACCAAATGTCCAAATACCCCACAAGTTCAAGCTCCCAGACTTCGAGAAATACAAAGGGACTTCCTGCCCTAAAGAGCATCTAAGGATGTATATGAGAAAGATGTTCACATATGTCAGTGATCATCAGGTCCTTATCTATTACTTTCAAGACAGCTAAGCCGGTGCCGCACTGAAGTGGTACATAAATTTGGGCCGTACGGAAGTTCGAACTTTCAATGATCTATGTGACGCCTTTGTGCAACAATACAAATTCAATGTGGACATGGCTCCAGACCGAAGCGATCTCCAGGCTGTGATCCAAAGAGACAAAGAAACGTTCAAGGAGTATGCCCAACGATGGAGGGATGTTGCTGTCCAAGTCAGCCCGGGTATAGAAGAGAAATAGATGACCAAAGTCTTCTTAAAAACTCTCAATCAATTCTACTACGAGAAGATGGTCGGAAGTGTGCCCAGGGACTTCGCAGAGATGGTCGACGTGGGTGTACAGTTATAAGAAGGAGTCCGAGAAGGACAGTTGGTAAGAGAAAGTGTACCTACCAGCAGTGCAAAGAAATTCGGGAGCAACTTTCCGAGAAAGAACGAACAAGAAGCGAGCATGATGGCCCACGGGAGGCCTCAACAAGAATATTTGGCTTATCAACATGTTGTCGCTGTTATGCCCGACACCAATGTCGTTCAAAATCCGAGTTATCAGCTCCAGTTTCCACAGTATCAACAACAGCCTCGACAACATGCTCCAAGAACACAAATTGATCTGATTCCTATGAAGTACGCAAAATTACTTCCAATGTTGCTTGAAAGGAATTTGGTCCACACCAATGCACCCCTTCCGGTTCCGGCAAGATTGCCAGCGGGATATAGAGCCGACCTCTCTTGTGCTTTCCATCAAGGGACACCGGGTCACGATATTGAGAACTGCTTTGCTTTGAAGAAAATATTTCAGAAGTTGATCCGAAACAATATCTTACCCTTCCCAGACTAATCTCGGACATACAAGTTAACCTACTACCGGATCATCATGCCTAATATCGACACATGGATTGTTTGGCTGCAATTTGGTCGTTGTTGATGTTTTCTTCCACTACTTATCTGTTCCAATAATGCGTTTGTTTATTGTTTGCTTTTTCCAAAAATCCTTTCGTCCCGCCAGAGATGAAAGTGAACTTGTACATGGCTTTTTGCTTCATGTATTTGGCATCGTTAATAAAAAGCTCGTTTTGATGCCGACTTTGTTTTTATTTTGTGCTTTTTCTGGAAAATGGTAACACAAAAAAACCAAAAATCTTTTTCTTTAATCATTCCTGAATGTCTGCATACAATCATTCACTTTCTAAAGATCAAACATAAATGCAGATTAAACATTAATAAACCCGTTGAACACATTAACCATATACTCTCTCTCGACTTTGAATTCCCTGTATCCAAAGATGAAGAAAAGAAGAATGAAGTGATTCCCGACAAGATCTCTCACATACTGGGACATCCTAGCCGTCAAAGATGCAAACAAAAATCAAGAAGAATGTTCAAAGGATGGCAGTCATTTACAAAGACCAGCATAAGATGGCACTGTTGCCTCACACGGGCATCGTGTTTCAGTAAAACATTTGAACAGGGGCAACCCCCTCCTTCCCTCAGTATACGACATGAAGGCCGGACTTCTCATGGAGATCAAAATCCCGCCAACAGGAGTTCTGCTAAAATCTCAAGTTTTGATTGAACTTACAATGCATGACGATCCTGTACAACTACATCAAAAGAAGTTGAAACAAGCTTCCCAGGAGAAGGTTCGTCCCCATGAATTTCAAAGGGACTTTGTGCAAAAAAAACATTATCTCTCCAACCAGACTCCAGGAGCAAGTGGACGCCTAACTACGAAGGCTCGTGTGTGATGACTTTTACCACTATGGATGGTGACAAACTTGCACGTCCTATGAATGCCGATGCAGCCAAGAAATACTCTGTCAAAAATAAAAGCTCGATAAGCCGCAAACCTGAAAAGGGGACTTAGGCAAAAATGAGCGTCTCGGTGGACTGAAAACCTGAAAGGGCGGTCCAAGCAAAAATTAGAAACATGAACAAAAATGATTATCCTGATAGATTGAAAACCCGAAAGGGCGATCTATGCAAAAGTTAAGGATCATGACAAAGCAACTGCATCAGTCAGGCACAGTCCACTTGGGGCATCCAACTATCAAAAAATCCCCGATTCAAAGCACCTGCAAATCAAAGACTCGGAATAGGGGCATTCAAAGTTGTTAGGGAGAATAGTGGTTATCGTGTTCATTGTACCCTTCCCATTACATTTACCATTTTCCAAAACATTTCAAAGATCCGTGGAGCCACGCCATTGGCAGGCCACCACTCAATTAATCAAGTTTAAGCCTGTACCCATTTATTTGGAACTCTCATTTATTCAATTTACAAAATTTCTTCTATTTTTATGGCAATACTTGAAGCAAAAAAATTCAAAATACAAAACTTTTTTTACATCTTTTGAAAAATGTGAACAACAAACACACTTTCTTTGAGCTCGTGAGTAGGTGAAGCATGCATCAGCAGCCGCCTCGAGAACGGTTACACTCCGGAAGGGAATTATGGCTAAGCACTATGGAAAGGACCTCTGCTTTGAGCAAGATGCAATCACAATCCGAATATACAAAAAAACAAAAAAATGAAAGCTCGCTAAGTCGAAAACCTGAAAAGGCGACTTAGGCAATAGAGAGTGTCCCGGTGGACTGAAAACCCGAAAGGGCGGTCCAGGCAAAAATTATGGGCATAAAAAAGAATATACTCCCGGTGGACTGAAAACCCGAAAGGGAGGTCCAGGAAAAAGTTAGGGATTTCAAAAAAAAAACAAAAAGCCAAAAAACAAAAAGGAGCGTGACTGCTGGGGCATAACAATGGATTGACACTCTATGCAAATGGCGACTTCTTCCATACTTTTGGTCAACAATGGACTTTCTCCCTATGAAGCATCAATGGCTACCTTGTACTGGCTTTTACCCCGTCAACGGCTCGATTTTTTCACAATGATATCATCTTCAAGGAAATTTGTCGAGTGTTTGTACTGCGATGTCAGTCCGCCTCCCATCTTACCAGTTTTGTCTCGTCTCATCGAGTTCATCTATCACATACAATACAAACAGTCATACAAGTTATATTTATATTTTCAGTCAGGTTAATAACCTGCGATCACCTTTTCAGTCAGGTTAATAACATGCGATCACCTTTTCAGTCAGGTTAATACCCTGCGATCACCTTTTCAGTCAGGTTAATAGCCTGCAATCACCTTTTGTGCCAGGTTCATAGCCTGCAAATACATTTCAGTCAGGTTAATGCCCTGCAATTACCTTTTGAGTTAGGTTAATACCCTGCAATTACCTTTTCAGTCAGGTTAATACTCTGCAATTACCTTTTCAGTCAGGTTAATAGCCTGCAATTACCTTTTGTGCCAGGTTCAAAGCCTGCAAGTACATTTGAGCCAGGTTTATATCCTGCAATTACCTTTTGAGCCAGGTTAATACCCTGCAATTACCTTTTCAGTCAGGTTAGTAACCTGCGATCACCTTTTCAATCAGGTTAATAACATGCGATCACCTTTTCAGTCAGGTTAATACCCTGCGATCACCTTTTCAGTCAGGTTAATAGCCTGCAATCATCTTTTGTGCCAGGTTCATAGCCTGCAAATACATTTCAGTCAGGTTGATGCCCTGCAATTACCTTTTGAGTTAGGTTAATACCCTGCAATTACCTTTTCAGTCAGGTTAATAGCCTGCAATTACCTTTTGTGTCAGGTTCATAGCCTGCAAGTACATTTGAGCCAGGTTCATATCCTGCAATTACCTTTTGAGCCAGGTTAATACCCTGCAATTACCTTTTCAGTCAGGTTAATAACCTGCGATCACCTTTTCAGTCAGGTTTATAACCTGCGATCACCTTTTCAGTCAGGTTAATACCTTGCGATCATCTTTTCAACCAGGTTAATAGCCTGCAATCACCTTTTGTGCCAGGTTCATAGCCTGCAAATACATTTCAGTCAGGTTAATACCCTGCAATTACCTTTTGGGTCAGGTTAATATCCTGCAATTACCTTTTCAGTCAGGTTAATAGCCTGCAATTTCCTTTTGTGCCAGGTTCATAGCCTGCAAGTACATTTGAGCCAGGTTCATATCCTGCAATTACCTTTTGAGCCAGGTTAATACCATGCAATTACCTTTTCAGCCAGGTTAATACCCTGCAATTACCTTTGAGTCAGGTTGGTAACCTGCAATTACCTCTATGTCAAGCGAATATCGTGCAACAAATCCTTATTTTCATCAAAAGTGTCATCCTCAGTGTGTCTGGTCAAGAGATGTCACCCATCAGTTTCAAGCCGACAGTCATAAACAACGGACCGCTTACCTTTTTACTGCTTTCAAGCCGACAATCCTAAACTACGGACCGCTTACATTTTTATCTGCTTTCAAGTCGACAGTCCTAAACAACGGACCTCTTAAGTTTACATTTTTTTTCTTGTTTCAAGCTGCTAGTCCTAAACAACAGACAGTCTGTACCTACCTGTCATTCCCTCGAGTGTCATCCCCAGTGCATCTGGCCCATAGATGTCATCAAAAGTTTTGTCTTCATTAAACCACCGTTCCAAACTAATACAATAATAGACGATCATTTCCCCAGTGAAACTACATTTCCCCAGCGGAGTCAGATCCTTTTCTTCAATGAACTCGGGCATCCCGTCGTTATTACTCGAGTCATCCATGCCGTCTTGCATTCATCATCGCGTCACATGCATTCACACAGTATCTTAGGGTCAAAAATAGGTGTACTTTGTATTTAAGTCTCTTCGGCCCGTCAAATCAAAGATTTCATCTTCAAATCTCCAGACGAAGAAACTTAAATAGGGGCATCTGTCATACCCCAATTTTTGACCCAAGATCCCACCGACACGTGTCTTCCGACCCAAATCAGTCTCTGACTTTTCAGTGGAAATTTCGGCAGAGAGGTATTTTAAAATACCTCATGTTTGGTTTCGAGTCGGACCTTATTCTCTCTTTTTTAGTTTTATTTCCATCCTTTTATTTAATCATTTTTTAATTTCAATTTTGATTAGTCATTTTTATTTGTTTTTATTATTTTTATTATTTAAAGTCCAAAGATTCAAACTCTATCGGATAAGTCAAATTGGTCCAAGTCCAGAAACTGCAAGCTGTCACAAGCCTTACTCCAACAGATTTTCAGGAACAATCACACGCTTTTTGTTTCATTCCAATCCAAGCCACATTTTTTTTGCTGTTTACCAACAAACCCCTGAACCCTAAATCTTTTTTAAAGTGGTATTTGAACCTTTTTCCACTTCTTTTGAAAAAAATTAAATGTTCAGTCGTGACGTAAAATAGTGAGTCAAACGCTAATTAAATAGCCTTGATCTCCGAAAAATGACGCGACAGTATTCACATAACGGAATGCTAAATTTCTTTCAACAAAATCTCCAAATGAATAAATAACTATTTATTCTTCATAAAAGTAGTCAATAATAAAGTTTCAAACTTCGCAGCAGGATTAATTCAAATCAACAAATTAGTCTTTGGCACGCAGGCCTCATCAAAAGTCTCATAATTCATAAGTAATACGTAAGGAAAGAGAAAGCAAGTAATAAAATTCCCATCCCGTTACGTATCAGAGCCCTAAGACACTTTGAGCCGACATCTCTACTAATCTTCGTTACCTGCAAGTTACCCATAGGGAAGGCAACATTTTCAAGCAGAAGGAGTGAGATTCACAAACAAAAATAGATAGTATAATTCATCAATTAAATTAAACAACATCAATGTAAACAATAAGCAATTGTCAGTTTATAATTAAACAATCAGCAACATCATCAACAAGCTAGGACATCAACGACTCGACCGACAACAACAACCACGACGACAACAATGTGACTAATGCAAATGCATGTGGTACCATTTAACGCGTTTTAATGACTAGCATTCCGGGGCATAAGCCCCCAACAGTTTGAATGAAATAACATTCCAGGGCATAAGCCCCCAACAGTTGAGTGATAAACACTCCAGGGCATAAGCCCTCAACGATTGAATGTAAACACTCCAGGGCATGAGCCCTCAACAATGTATGAGTATGAAATGGACTCAATAGTGTATATCTGCATACAACTCAACAACAGCAACAACAACTACTATATGCATATTCAACTATGACATAAACTCCGACTTGATCGAAGGAACACAACAAAAGGACACGACAAAGTCTCACGGCAAAAATTCAACAAATAAAGCATACTACAGTAATGCTCGCCGTGGCGAGCTACTTTACTCGCTATGGCGAGTTCAAGAAAACGTACTACTCGCTAAGGCGAGCTGAAGGCGAGCAAAACTGGGTGCTCTCGGCATTTTTGACATTTTTCACCCAAAATCTTCATTTTTAAGTTCCCAAAACCCAAATTTGATTATGTAAAAGGTTGCATTCATTCCTAAACATATTAAGGTACTCATATTGATATAAAAATTGATCCAAAAACATCATTAAGACAATTAATGATTTTTAATTAAAGAAACTCGATGTGGCGAGTGCATTAGCTCGCTGTGGCGAGCTATACTGGTTTTACTCACCAGGCGAGTGGGTTTGCTCGCTGTGGCGAGCTACACAGGTTTTACTCGCCTGGCGAGTGGGTTTGCTCGCTGTGGCGAGTGGCGATTTACAGAACTATGAACTGTACGAACAGACTTCTCCTTTTCAACCCTTGTCATACCCCAATTTTTGACCCAAGATCCCACCGACACGTGTCATTTGACCCTAACCAATCTCTAACTTTTTCAGTAAAAATTTCGACAGAGAGGTATTTTAAAATACCTCATGTTTTGGTTCCGAGTCGGGCCCTCTTCTCTCTTTATTTATATTTACTTTTATATTTTTAATTTCCATCTTTTGTTTAATTTCCTTATTTTTAATCTTTAATTTTAATTCCTATTTTTAATTAGTCATTTTTATTTTCTAAGTATAATTACTTTCACTTTATTTTATTTTTAATTATTTGTTATTAATTGTCCAAAAATTCCAAAAAAATATCGATAACCCTAGTCCTAATGCTATAAATACAAGCTGCAAACACACAGAAAAGGGGGCCAAAATTAATTCACAACCTGCAAAGAAACCATTCTCAGAGGCTCACTCTCGTTCATAAGCCGCATCAACATCACAAGTACCAATTTTTGCATAAAACAGCCAACCAAACACCAATTTTCGCACAAACAGCAAACCAACCACCAATTTTCGCACAAACAGCAAACCAAACAGAAGTTTCTTCACACTGACAGCAAACCAAACAGAAGTTTCTTCGCACAGACAACAGACCAGACAGAAGCTTTTTCTCACAGACAGCAAACCAAACACCAATTTTCGCACAAACAGCAAACCAAACAGAAGTTTCTTCGCACAGACAGCAAACCAAACAGAAGTGTTTTCTCACAGACAGCACACCAAACAAAAGGTTCTTCTCACAGGCAGCAAACCAAACAGAAGGTTTTTTTCTCTCACAGACAGCAAACCAAACAGAAAGATAGTACTTTTTTCTTTTCCCTTTTAAAAAATTAGATTTAGACTGCATATTTATCATTCACTTATTTATTACGTATTTATTTTACAGCAAAGATTTTAGAATGTAAATAGGTGTTCATGTAATTTATTTATCTATTTTCCGCAGACCTTAGAATGTATTAATAGGTTTAATGTAATAGTTGTAGGTGCATGTGTGCGTGTGTGGGTGTATGCTTTATTTCCCCGCTTCTAGTTTAGGTTAGAGGTCCTCGTGGTGGTCCAACGCCACCACGTGGTACCTGCGCT
The DNA here is from genome assembly GCA_946800305.1 of Medicago arabica. Taxonomy (NCBI): domain Eukaryota; kingdom Viridiplantae; phylum Streptophyta; class Magnoliopsida; order Fabales; family Fabaceae; genus Medicago; species Medicago arabica. Next base: position 20,551,705 of record OX326969.1, read on the forward strand.
TTTATTTTTATGCTCCGTTAGTTTAGTTTTCAGTTTTAACTATCATTCAAAAACAACAAAAACATGCAAATAACAAAACACAAAAAAACATTTTCATAACAAACCTTGATTTTTAAATCAGGTGATCCTTTTATTTTACTTCTTTCATAAATCAAAACTGCAATCAATCCTAATTATATTTTTTTAGTCATTTTCCTTTAAACATAAAAAACACAAACAAATTTCTTTTGCCACTTGGCTTTTCATTTTAAAACCTTTTTCAAAACTAATAAAAAACACCAAACAAATCAAACGCAATTTCTACCCTGAACTACGAGGTTTTGATCCCTCACGGGTACGTAGGCAAAGGACACTCGTCCTCTCAAATCAATAAAAAAATGTAGATAATTAGGTCTCTTTTCTTAATCATTTTTAATTCCATTTTTTCAAACTAAGCAAGTTATAGCACAATAAATTAAATCAAACCAAGAGGTTCCCGTAGAGTACTACGGACATAAAGGGTGCTAATACCTTCCCTTTATGTCACTAACCCCCGAACCCTAAATCTTTTTTAAAGTGGTATTTGAACTTTTTCCCACTTTCTTTTAAAAATTAAATGTTCAGTCGTGAAATAAAATAGTGAGTCAAAGCTAATCAAATAGCCTTGATCTCCGAAAAATGACGCGACAGAAATGACGACTTCACTGGGGACCCCCCTAAAGAGGGTTGAGCCTAAGTTGGCTTTATTTAAATTTTGTGCTATAGTTTGCTTAAAAACAAAAATACGTGTATATATGTTCTTCCTTCTTCTTTCACCTTTCTTAACGTGTGTGGTGAGATAAGTCCCCCACCCGGACTTGAGGGAAACATAAGATAGGACGGTGGTATAATCATAGTTCCTTACCAAGAGTGATTTTTGGTTGTGGTACATGTGATAACCCCACTCAATGGAGGAATCTTGGAAGTATACCGTGTTGACATGAGTATTCGTGTTTAGCATACTATTTTCGAGTGACCGTCGAAGTTGAGAACCTTTAGTTACCTTTAACCCATCTTAGCCTTTTAGGGCGTAGTGCGGTGGCTATTCAGGAGTAAATCTTGATCTAGTTGATACGCGATACTACACTCGAGCGAGACTCTCGTACGAACATTTTTTTGGACCGGAAGTAAATTCTGTTGTGCAATAATCTTTGGAAGGGGGTTGTAGACCTTGAGAACTTGGTAGAACCCGTGATACAGGTATAAATAAAACCATAGTCTCTACCATGTGGCACACTTACCCTTGACTCCATCATGTTGAACCTGACCCCACTGTGTTTTCTATGTTCTTTTAGCATAAATCATGCATACATGCATTCATTCATAAACTTTTTCTCATTGAATATCGAAAGACAAGATAAGTTCTTGTAAACATCAAAGGTATGGACCTTGCAAGAAAGAACATCATGAAATAAAACTTCAAAAATCTAAACTAAGCTTTTACTTTTGTTAAGGACTTCTTCGTGGCTCCGTTCTTGCTTTTGAAAAGGGAACCGTTTGCAATATCTTTACAAATAAAACCATGGTCCTTATGATGTTTACAATTACTTTGACATGTCCTTCGATAAACAAATAAAAATGTCTATTTTTGCATAAACATTCCATGCATCATTCTGCGTTCATAGTTTCAAGTCCGAGTCTCACACTGTGTCTTTTCAATAAAAGGTCAATCCGTCAGTAAGGTGGTCTGATGTCTTCGTTCAACTCGCACATGCAAACACTCGCGCAAACACATAAAACGGATCAGCTTGAACAAGAGGTCCACGAGCTTCGTGAAGAGGTGATAACACTTCGTGCCGAAGTAGAGAAGTTAACTATCCTGGTATCTTCGCTGACGGTTACAAAGGATCCGCCACAATTCCAGCAAGGCCCCCAGCCACCATGCCAGCCACTGTGCAAACAACAGCCTCGACAACAGGCTCCTTAACAATCCAATCTTCAGAATCAGGCTCGGAGAACACATTATGATCCAATTCCCATGAAATATGCAGATTTGCTTCTACAGTTGCTCGAAAAGAATCTGGTCCAGACTAAAGCGCCTCCTCCAGTACCAACAAGATTTCCAGCATGGAATAGACCTGACATTTTCTGTACTTTCCATCAAGGGGCACCTAGACATGATGTCGAACATTGTAACACACTAAAGAAGGCAGTCCAGAACTTGATCCGGACCAACCGTCGGACCTTCTAAGACTCTCCGAACGCGCAAGTCAATCTGCTACCAGATCATAATACATAGTGCTTGTGACACATGAGATGCCTAGCCGCAATCAGATCTTTGTTGATGTTTTCTTCCGCTACTTATCCGTTCAAATAATGTGACACATGGGATGGCTAGCCGCAATCAGATCTTTGTTGATGTTTTCTTCCGCTACTTATCCGTTCAAATAATGTGTTTGTTTGCTGTTTACTTTTTCCAAAAAAATCCTTTCGTCCCGCCCGAGACGAAAGTGAACTTGTGTAGGGCTTTTTGCTTCATGTGTTTTCCATCATTAATAAAAAGGTTGCTTTGATCCCGACCTTGTTTTTATTTCATGCTTTTTCTGGAAAAATGGTAACACAAAAAACCCCAAAAAAATCTTTTTCTTTGATCATTTCCAAATGTTTGCATACATTCACTTTCTAAGAATCAAACATAAATGCAGATTAAACATAAACAAACCCGTTGAACACATTAACCTTATACTCTTTTTCGACTTTGAATTCCCTGTGTCCGAAGATGAAGAAGAATGAAGAGATTCCCGACAAGATCACTCGCCAACTGGGGCATCTTAGCCGTCGAAGCTGCAAACAAAAATCAAGAAGATTGTTCAAAGGATGACAACCATTTACAAAGACAAGCATAAGATGGCACCGTTGCCTCGTATGGGCATTGTGTTTCGGTAAACATTTCAACAGGGGCAACCCCCCTCCTTCCATCAGTATACGACATGAAGGCCAGACTACTCATGGAGATCAAAATCTCGTCAACAGGAATTCTGCTGAAATCTCAAGTTTGTTTGAACTTACAATGCATGACGACCTGGTACAACTATATCAAAAGAAGTTGAAACAAGCTTCCTTGGAGAATGTTCGTCCCCCATGAATTTCAAAGGGACTTTGTGCAAGAAACATTATCTCTCCAACCAGACTCCAAGAGCAAGTGGACGCCTAACTACGAAGGCATGTGTGCAATGACTTTTACAACTATGAACAGCGACAAACTCACACGTCCTAAGAATGTCGGTGCAGTAAGGAAATACTCTACCAAAAAATAAAAGCTCGATAAGTCGCAAACCTGGAATAGGGACTTAGGCAAAAATGAGCGTCTCGGTGGACTGAAAACCTGAAAGGGCGGTCCAGGCAAAAATTAGAGACATGAACAAAATAATTATCCTGATAGATTGAAAACCCGAAAGGGCGATCTATGCAAAAATTAAGGATAAAGAAAAAGACAAAATAACTGCATCCAGTCAGGCACAATCCACTTGGGGCATCCAACTATCAAAAGATCTCTGATTCAAAGCACCTACAAATCAAAGACTCGGAACAGGGGCATTCAAAGTTGTTAGGGAGAATAGCGGTTATCGTGTTCAATGTACCCTTCCCATTACATTTACCATTTTCCAAAAAAATCAAAGATCCGTGGAGCCATGCCATTGGCAGGCCACCACTCAATTAATCAAGTTTGAGCCCGTACCCATTTATTTGGAACTCTCATTTATTCAATTTACAAAATTTCTTCTATTTTTATAGCAATACTTGAAGCAAAAAATTTCAAAATACATAACCTTTTTTACATCTTTTGAAAAATGTGAACAACAAACACACTCTCTTTGAGCTCGTGAGTAGGTGAAGCATGCATCAGCAGCCGCCTCGAGAACGGTTACACTCTAGAAGGGAAACATGTTTAAGCACTATGAAGAGGACTTCTACTTTGAGCAAGATGCAGTCACAATCCAAAAACAAGAACAAAAAATGAAAGCTCGCTAAGTTGAAAACCTGAAAAGCCGACTGAGGCAATAGAGAGCGTCCCGGTGGACTGAAAACCCGAAAGGGCGGTCCAGGAAAAAATTAGGGGCACAAAAAAGGAATATACTCCCGGTGGACTGAAAACCCGAAAGGGCGGTCCAGGCAAAAGTTAGGGATTTCAAAAAAAACAAAAAAACAAAAAAACAAAAAGGAGCGTGACTGCTGGGGCATACCAATGGATTGACACTCTATGCAAAATTGCAACTTCCAGATTTTTGGTCAACAATGGCATTTATCATAACAATCTACGCCGATTCACAAATGGCGACCTCTTCCCGACTGTTCGGTCAACAATGAGCTCTCCCCCAGGAAGCATCAGTTGCTATCTTGTGTTAGGTTTCACCCTGCAAGTGCCTCGATCTGTTCGCAATAATATCATCTTCAAGGAAGTTTGCCGAGTGGTTGTACTACGATGTCAGTATATCTCTCATCTTACCTGTCTTGTCTCGTTTCGTCGAGTTTACCCATCACAACCCAGTCTACACACTCATACATTCATTCACACGTTCATACATTCATGCATTATTACTTTCACTCACACACAGCATTTACACAACATCATTCACACATGGTTGCATCAGTCACCCAAAGTCTTGTTTAGCCGCATCCTTTCGTTTCAAGTCCTTTATCGTTTCAAGCCGATAGTCCCAGACAATGGACCGCTTAAGTTTACAATTTTATCATTTCAAGCTGACAGTCCCAGACAACGGACCGCTTACATTTTACACTTTTATCTTTCTTCAATCCGACAGTCCCAGACAACAGACCGCTTACATTTTACTTTCTTTCAAGCTGACAGTCCTAAACAACGGACCGCTTACATTTTACCTGCTTTCAAGCCGACAGTCCTAAACAACGGACCGCTTACATTTTAACTACTTTCAAGCCGACAGTCCTGAACAACGGACCGCTTACATTTTTACTGCTTTCAAGCCGACAGTCCTAACAGCGGACCGCTTACATTTTTACAGCTTTCAAGCCGACAGTCCTAATAGCGGACCGCTTACATTTTTACAACTTTCAAGCCGACAGTCCTAAACAACGGACCGCTTACATTTTTACTGCTTTCAAGCCGACAGTCCTAACAACGGACCTCCTACATTTTTTACTGCTTTCAAGCCGACAGTCCAAACAACGGACCGCTTACATTTTTACTGCTTTCAAGCCGACAGTCCTAAACAACGGACCGCTTACATTTTTACTGCTTTCAAGCCGGCAGTCCCAGACAATGGACCGCTTAAGTTTACACTTTTATTTTCTTTCAAGCCGACAGTCCTAAATAACGGGCCGCTTACAGTTTTATCTGCTTTCAAGTCGACAGTCCTAGACAGCGGACCGCTTACATTTTTTGCTTTCAAGTCGACGGTCCTAAACAACGGACCGCTTAAGTTTATATTTTTTTCTTGTTTCAAGCTGCTGGTCCTAAACAACGGACAGTTTGCACCTACTTGTCATTCTCACAAGTGTCTCCCCAGTGTGTCTGGTCTAGAGGCGTCATCAAAAGTTTTGTCTTCATTAAACTATGTTTTCAAACTAACACAATAGTAGACGATCATTTTCCCCAGTAAAACTACATTCCCCTAGCGGAGTCGGATCCCTTTCTTCAACGAATTTGGGCATCCCGTCGTTATTACTCGTCCCAATCAAGTCATCTACGTCGTCTTGCATTCATAATTGCGTCACATTCATTCACAGTATCTTAGGATCAAAAATAGGTGTACTTTATATTTAAGTCTCTTCGGTCCGTTCAAATCAAAGATTCCATCTTCAAATCTCCGGACGAAGAAACATAAATAGGGGCATCTGTCATACCCCAATTTTTGACCCAAGATCCCACCGACACGTGTCATTTGACCCTAACCAATCTCTAACTTTTTCAGTAAAAATTTCGACAGAGAGGTATTTTAAAATACCTCATGTTTTGGTTCCGAGTCGGGCCCTCTTCTCTCTTTATTTATATTTACTTTTATATTTTTAATTTCCATCTTTTGTTTAATTTCCTTATTTTTAATCTTTAATTTTAATTCCTATTTTTAATTAGTCATTTTTATTTTCTTAGTATAATTACTTTCACTTTATTTTATTTTTAATTATTTGTTATTAATTGTCCAAAAATTCCAAAAAAATATCGATAAGTCCAAATAGTATCCAAAGTCCAAGTCTGCATAATTATCCTTTCTTTTTATTTATTTTTATTTATATTATTAGATGATAAGTCCAAAAAGAGTATAAATCCAAAATATGCAATCTGTAACAAACACGCTTTCCTCCTCCCCAAGCCCCAAATTTTTTGCATCTTTTTAACAAACTATAACCCTAGTCCTAATGCTATAAATACAACCTGCAATCACAAGTACCAATTTTTGCATAAAACAGCCAACCAAACACCAATTTTCGCACAAACAGCAAACCAACCACCAATTTTCGCACAAACAGCAAACCAAACAGAAGTTTCTTCACACTGACAGCAAACCAAACAGAAGTTTCTTCGCACAGACAACAGACCAGACAGAAGCTTTTTCTCACAGACAGCAAACCAAACACCAATTTTCGCACAAACAGCAAACCAAACAGAAGTTTCTTCGCACAGACAGCAGACCAAACAGAAGTGTTTTCTCACAGACAGCACACCAAACAAAAGGTTCTTCTCACAAGCAGCAAACCAAACAGAAGGTTTTTTTCTCTCACAGACAGCAAACCAAACAGAAAGATAGTACTTTTTTCTTTTCCCTTTTAAAAAATTAGATTTAGAATGCATATTTATCATTCACTTATTTATTGCGTATTTATTTTACAGCAAAGATTTTAGAATGTAAATAGGTGTTCATGTAATTTATTTATCTATTTTCCGCAGACCTTAGAATGTATTAATAGGTTTAATGTAATAGTTGTAGGTGCATGTGTGCGTGTGTGAGTGTATGCTTTATTTCCCCACTTCTAGTTTAGGTTAGAGGTCCTCGTGGTGGTCCAACGCCACCACGTGGTACCTGCGCTTTTATTTTCATGCTCTGTAAGTTTAGTTTTCAGTTTTAACTATCATTCAAAAACAACAAAAACATGCAAATAACAAACACAAAAAAACATTTTCATAACAAACCTTGATTTTTAAATCAGGTGATCCTTTTATTTATAAATCAAAACTGCAATCAATCCTAATTATATTTTTTGTCATTTTCCTTTAAACATAAAAAACACAAACAAATTCCTTTTGCCACTTGGCTTTTCATTTTAAAACCTTTTTCAAAACTAATAAAAACCACCAAACAAATCAAACGCAATTTCTACCCCGAACTATGAGGTTTTGATCCCTCACGGGTACGTAGGCAAAGGACACTCGTCCTCTCAAATCAATAAGAAATGTAGATAATTAGGTCTCTTTTCTTAATCATCTTTAATTCCATTTTTTCAAACTAAGCAAGTTATAGCACAATAAATTAAATCAAACCAAGAGGTTCCCGTAGAGTACTACGGACATAAAGGGTGCTAATACCTTCCCTTTATGTAACTAACCCCCGAACCCTAAATCTTTTTTAAAGTGGTATTTGAACTTTTTCCCACTTTCTTTTAAAAATTAAATGTTCAGTCGTGAAATAAAATAGTGAGTCAAAGCTAATCAAATAGCCTTGATCCCCAGTGAAGTCGCCATTTCTGTCGCGTCATTTTTCTAATAGGTCAAAAATCATTATACATTGTGTATTTTACTAATAAATGTACTAAAGTAAGAAGTTGGTAACTATAAAAGTAAACTAAACGTTAGATAATCCTTTGGTCAACAAACATTTGACCTTTTGTTCTAATTGCATTTAAACTCAATTTATAACTTTTTTTTAGTCAATTTACTTGTTTTTTAGGTCTAAAATCATTATACATAGTGTATTTCACTAATAAATGTACTAAAGTAAGAATTTGGTAACTATAAAAGTAAACTAACCGTTAGATAATCCTTTTGTCAACAAAGGTTGACTTTTTTTATGTAATTGCGTTTAAACTCAATTTAAATATTTGTTTTAGTGAATTTACTTATTTTTTAGGTCTAAAATCATTATAAATAGTGTTTTTCACAAATAAATGTACTAAAGTAAGAATTTGGTAACTATAAAAGTGAACTAAACGTTAGATAATCTTTTAGTCAACAAAGGTTGACTATATGATGTGATTGCGTTTAAACTCAATTTAAAACTTTGTTTTAGTCAAGTTACTTGTTTATTAGGTCTAAAATCGTTTTACATAGTGTATTTCACTAATAAATGTACTAAAGTCAGAATTTGGTAACTATAAAAGTGAACTAAACGTTAGATAATCCTTTGGTCAACAAACGTTTGACCGTTTGTTCTAATTGCGTTTAAACTCAATTTAGAACTTTTTTTTAGACAATTTACTTGTTTTTTAGGTCTGAAATCATTATACATAGTGTATTTCACTAATAAATGTACTAAAGTAAGAATTTGGTACATATAAAAGTGAACTAAACATTAGATAATCCTTTGGTCAACAAACGTTGACTTTTTGATGTAATTGCATTTAAACTCAATTTAGAACTTTTTTTAGTAACTTTACTTGTTTTTTAGGTTTAAGATCATAACACATAGTGTATTTCACTAATAAATGTACTAAAGTAAGAATTTGGTAACTATAAAAGTGAACTAAACGATAGATAATCCTTTGGTCAACAAAGGTTGACTTTTTTATGTAATTGCGTTTGGAATCAATTTAAATCTTTGTTTTAGTGAATTTACTTGTTTTTTAGGTCTAAAATCATTATAAATAGTGTTTTTCACTAATAAATGTACTAAAGTAAGAATTCGGTAACTATAAAAGTGAACTAAACATTAGATAATCATTTGGTCAACAAAGGTTGACTGTATGATGTAATTGCGTTTAAACTCAATTTAAAACTTTGTTTTAGTTAATTTACTTGTTTTTTAGGTCTAAGATCATTATACATAGTGTATTTCACTAATAAATGTACTAAAGTCAGAATTTGGTAACTATAAAAGTGAACAAAACGTTAGATAATCCTTTGGTCAACAAACGTTTAACCGTTTGTTCTAATTGCGTATAAACTCAATTTAGAACTTTTTTTAGACAATTTACTTGTTTTTTAGGTCTGAAATCATTATACATAGTATATTTCACTAAAAAATGTACTAAAGTAAGAATTTGGTACATATAAAAGTGAACTAAACATTAGATAATCCTTTGGTCAACAAACGTTGAATTTTTGATGTAATTGCATTTAAACTCAATTTAGAACTTTTTTTAGTCAATTTACTTGTTTTTTAGGTTTAAGATCATAACACATAGTGTATTTCACTAATAAATGTACTAAAGTAAGAATTTGGTAACTATAAAAGTGAACTAAACGTTAGATAATCCTTTGGTCAACAAAGGTTGACTTTTTTATGTAATTGCGTTTGGAATCAATTTAAATCTTTGTTTTAGTGAATTTACTTGTTTTTTAGGTCTAAAATCATTATAAATAGTGTTTTTCACTAATAAATGTACTAAAGTAAGAATTTGGTAACTATAAAAGTGAACTAAACGTTAGATAATCATTTGGTCAACAAAGGTTGACTGTATGATGTAATTGCGTTTAAACTCAATTTAAAACTTTGTTTTAGTTAATTTACTTGTTTTTTAGGTCTAAGATCATTATACATAGTGTATTTCACTAATAAATGTACTAAAGTAAGAATTTGGTACCTATAAAAGTGAACTAAACGTTAGATAATCCTTTGGTCAACAAAGATTGACTTTCTGATCTAATTGCGTTTAAACTCAATCTAAAACTTTGTTTAGTCAATTTACTTATTTTTTAGGTCTAAAATCATTATACATAGTGTATTTCACTAATAAATGTACTAAAGTAAGAATTTGGTAACTATAAAAGTGAACTAAACATTAGATAATCCTTTGGTCAACAAACGTTTGACCGTTTGTTCTAATTGCGTTTAAACTCAATTTAGAACTTTTTTTAGACAATTTACTTGTTTTTTAGGTCTAAAATCATTATACATAGTGTATTTCACTAATAAATGTACTAAAGTAAGAATTTGGTACATATAAAAGTGAACTAAACATTAGATAATCCTTTGGTCAACAAACGTTGACTTTTTGATGTAATTGCATTTAAACTCAATTTAGAACTTTTTTTAGTCAATTTACTTGTTTTTTAGGTTTAAGATCATAACACATAGTGTATATCACTAATAAATGTACTAAAGTAAGAATTTGGTAACTATAAAAGTAAACTAAACGTTAGATAATCCTTTGGTCAACAAAGGTTGACTTTTTTATGTAATTGCGTTTGGAATCAATTTAAATCTTTGTTTTAGTGAATTTACTTGTTTTTTAGGTCTAAAATCATTATAAATAGTGTTTTTCACTAATAAATGTACTAAAGTAAGAATTTGGTAACTATAAAAGTGAACTAAACGTTAGATAATCATTTGGTCAACAAAGGTTGACTGTATGATGTAATTGCGTTTAAACTCAATTTAAAACTTTGTTTTAGTTAATTTACTTGTTTTTTAGGTTTAAGATCATAACACATAGTGTATTTCACTAATAAATGTACTAAAGTAAGAATTTGGTAACTATAAAAGTGAACTAAACGTTAGATAATCCTTTGGTCAACAAAGGTTGACTTTTTTATGTAATTGCGTTTGGAATCAATTTAAATCTTTGTTTTAGTGAATTTACTTGTTTTTTAGGTCTAAAATCATTATAAATAGTGTTTTTCACTAATAAATGTACTAAAGTAAGAATTTGGTAACAATAAAAGTGAACTAAACGTTAGATAATCATTTGGTTAACAAAGGTTGACTGTATGATGTAATTGCGTTTAAACTCAATTTAAAACTTTGTTTTAGTTAATTTACTTGTTTTTTAGGTCTAAGATCATTATACATAGTGTATTTCACTAATAAATGTACTAAAGTCAGAATTTAGTAACTATAAAAGTGAACTAAACGTTAGATAATCCTTTGGTCAACAAAGATTGACTTTCTGATCTAATTGCGTTTAAACTCAATCTAAAACTTTGTTTAGTCAATTTACTTATTTTATAGGTCTAAAATCATTATACATAGTGTATTTCACTAATAAATGTACTAAAGTAAGAATTTGGTACCTATAAAAGTGAACTAAATGTTAGATAATCCTTTGGTCAACAAACGTTTGACCGTTTGTTCTAATTGCGTTTAAACTCAATTTAGAACTTTTTTAGTCAATTTACTTGTTTTTTAGGTCTAAAATCATTATACATAGTGTATTTCACTAATAAATGTACTAAAGTAAGAATTTGGTACATATAAAAGTGAACTAAACATTAGATAATCCTTTGGTCAACAAACGATGACTTTTTGATGTAATTTCATTTAAACTCAATTTAGAACTTTATTTAGTCAATTTACTTGTTTTTTAGGTTTAAAATCATTACACATAGTGTATATCACTAATAAATGTACTAAAGTAAGAATTTGGTAACTATAAAAGTGAACTAAACGATAGATAATCCTTTGGTCAACAAAGGTTGACTTTTTTATGTAATTGCGTTTGGAATCAATTTAAATCTTTGTTTTAGTGAATTTACTTGTTTTTTAGGTCTAAAATCATTATAAATAGTGTTTTTCACTAAAAAATGTACTAAAGTAAGAATTTGGTAACTATAAAAGTGAACTAAACGTTAGATAATCATTTGGTTAACAAAGGTTGACTGTATGATGTAATTGCGTTTAAACTCAATTTAAAACTTTGTTTTAGTTAATTTACTTGTTTTTTAGGTCTAAGATCATTATACATAGTGTATTTCACTAATAAATATACTAAAGTAAGAATTTGGTACCTATAAAAGTGAACTAAACGTTAGATAATCCTTTGGTCAACAAAGATTGACTTTCTGATCTAATTGCGTTTAAACTCAATCTAAAACTTTGTTTAGTCAATTTACTTATTTTATAGGTCTAAAATCATTATACATAGTGTATTTCACTAATAAATGTACTAAAGTAAGAATTTGGTACCTATAAAAGTGAACTAAATGTTAGATAATCCTTTGGTCAACAAACGTTTGACCGTTTGTTCTAATTGCGTTTAAACTCAATTTAGAACTTTTTTAGTCAATTTACTTGTTTTTTAGGTCTAAAATCATTATACATAGTGTATTTCACTAATAAATGTACTAAAGTAAGAATTTGGTACATATAAAAGTGAACTAAACATTAGATAATCCTTTGGTCAACAAACGTTGACTTTTTGATGTAATTGCATTTAAACTCAATTTAGAACTTTTTTTAGTCAATTTACTTGTTTTTTAGGTTTAAGATCATAACACATAGTGTATATCACTAATAAATGTACTAAAGTAAGAATTTGGTAACTATAAAAGTAAACTAAACGTTAGATAATCCTTTGGTCAACAAAGGTTGACTTTTTTATGTAATTGCGTTTGGAATCAATTTAAATCTTTGTTTTAGTGAATTTACTTGTTTTTTAGGTCTAAAATCATTATAAATAGTGTTTTTCACTAATAAATGTACTAAAGTAAGAATTTGGTAACTATAAAAGTGAACTAAACGTTAGATAATCATTTGGTCAACAAAGGTTGACTGTATGATGTAATTGCGTTTAAACTCAATTTAAAACTTTGTTTTAGTTAATTTACTTGTTTTTTAGGTCTAAGATCATTATACATAGTGTATTTCACTAATAAATGTACTAAAGTAAGAATTTGGTAACTATAAAAGTGAACTAAACGTTAGATAATCCTTTGGTCAACAAAGGTTGACTTTTTTATGTAATTGCATTTAAACTCAATTTAAATCTTTGTTTTAGTGAATTTACTTGTTTTTTAGGTCTAAAATCATTATAAATAGTGTTTTTCACTAATAAATGTACTAAAGTAAGAATTTGGTAACAATAAAAGTGAACTAAACGTTAGATAATCATTTGGTTAACAAAGGTTGACTGTATGATGTAATTGCGTTTAAACTCAATTTAAAACTTTGTTTTAGTTAATTTACTTGTTTTTTAGGTCTAAGATCATTATACATAGTGTATTTCACTAATAAATGTACTAAAGTAAGAATTTGGTACCTATAAAAGTGAACTAAACGTTAGATAATCCTTTGGTCAACAAAGATTGACTTTCTGATCTAATTGCGTTTAAACTCAATCTAAAACTTTGTTTAGTCAATTTACTTATTTTATAGGTCTAAAATCATTATACATAGTGTATTTCACTAATAAATGTACTAAAGTAAGAATTTGGTACCTATAAAAGTGAACTAAACGTTAGATAATCCTTTGGTCAACAAACGTTTGACCGTTTGTTCTAATTGCGTTTAAACTCAATTTAGAACTTTTTTAGTCAATTTACTTGTTTTTTAGGTCTAAAATCATTATACATAGTGTATTTCACTAATAAATGTACTAAAGTAAGAATTTGGTACATATAAAAGTGAACTAAACATTAGATAATCCTTTGGTCAACAAACGATGACTTTTTGATGTAATTTCATTTAAACTCAATTTAGAACTTTTTTTAGTCAATTTACTTGTTTTTTAGGTTTAAAATCATTACACATAGTGTATATCACTAATAAATGTACTAAAGTAAGAATTTGGTAACTATAAAAGTGAACTAAACGATAGATAATCCTTTGGTCAACAAAGGTTGACTTTTTTATGTAATTGCGTTTGGAATCAATTTAAATCTTTGTTTTAGTGAATTTACTTGTTTTTTAGGTCTAAAATCATTATAAATAGTGTTTTTCACTAAAAAATGTACTAAAGTAAGAATTTGGTAACTATAAAAGTGAACTAAACGTTAGATAATTATTTGGTCAACAAAGGTTGACTGTATGATGTAATTGCGTTTAAACTCAATTTAAAACTTTGTTTTAGTTAATTTACTTGTTTTTTAGGTTTAAGATCATAACACATAGTGTATTTCACTAATAAATGTACTAAAGTAAGAATTTGGTAACTATAAAAGTGAACTAAACGTTAGATAATCCTTTGGTCAACAAAGGTTGACTTTTTTATGTAATTGCGTTTGGAATCAATTTAAATCTTTGTTTTAGTGAATTTACTTGTTTTTAGGTCTAAAATCATTATAAATAGTGTTTTTCACTAATAAATGTACTAAAGTAAGAATTTGGTAACTATAAAAGTGAACTAAAGTAAGAATTTGGTAACTATAAAAGTGAACTAAACGTTAGATAATTATTTGGTCAACAAAGGTTGACTGTATGATGTAATTGCGTTTAAACTCAATTTAAAACTTTGTTTTAGTTAATTTACTTGTTTTTTAGGTTTAAGATCATAACACATAGTGTATTTCACTAATAAATGTACTAAAGTAAGAATTTGGTAACTATAAAAGTGAACTAAACGTTAGATAATCCTTTGGTCAACAAAGGTTGACTTTCTTATGTAATTGCGTTTGGAATCAATTTAAATCTTTGTTTTAGTGAATTTACTTGTTTTTTAGGTCTAAAATCATTATAAATAGTGTTTTTCACTAATAAATGTACTAAAGTAAGAATTTGGTAACTATAAAAGTGAACTAAACGTTAGATAATCATTTGGTCAACAAAGGTTGACTGTATGATGTAATTGCGTTTAAACTCAATTTAAAACTTTGTTTTAGTTAATTTACTTGTTTTTTAGGTCTAAGATCATTATACATAGTGTATTTCACTAATAAATGTACTAAAGTCAGAATTTAGTAACTATAAAAGTGAACTAAACGTTAGATAATCCTTTGGTCAACAAAGATTGACTTTCTGATCTAATTGCGTTTAAACTCAATCTAAAACTTTGTTTAGTCAATTTACTTATGTTATAGGTCTAAAATCATTATACATAGTGTATTTCACTAATAAATGTACTAAAGTAAGAATTTGGGTACCTATAAAAGTGAACTAAACATTAGATAATCCTTTGGTCAACAAACGTTTGACCGTTTGTTCTAATTGCGTTTAAACTCAATTTAGAACTTTTTTAGTCAATTTACTTGTTTTTTAGGTCTAAAATCATTATACATAGTGTATTTCACTAATAAATGTACTAAAGTAAGAATTTGGTACATATAAAAGTGAACTAAACATTAGATAATCCTTTGGTCAACAAACGTTGACTTTTTGATGTAATTGCATTTAAACTCAATTTAGAACTTTTTTTAGTCAATTTACTTGTTTTTTAGGTTTAAGATCATAACACATAGTGTATATCACTAATAAATGTACTAAAGTAAGAATTTGGTAACTATAAAAGTAAACTAAACGTTAGATAATCCTTTGGTCAACAAAGGTTGACTTTTTTATGTAATTGCGTTTGGAATCAATTTAAATCTTTGTTTAGTGAATTTACTTGTTTTTTAGGTCTAAAATCATTATAAATAGTGTTTTTCACTAATAAATGTACTAAAGTAAGAATTTGGTAACTATAAAAGTGAACTAAACGTTAGATAATCATTTGGTCAACAAAGGTTGACTGTATGATGTAATTGCGTTTAAACTCAATTTAAAACTTTGTTTTAGTTAATTTACTTGTTTTTTAGGTCTAAGATCATTATACATAGTGTATTTCACTAATAAATGTACTAAAGTAAGAATTTGGTAACTATAAAAGTGAACTAAACGTTAGATAATCCTTTGGTCAACAAAGGTTGACTTTTTTATGTAATTGCATTTAAACTCAATTTAAATCTTTGTTTTAGTGAATTTACTTGTTTTTTAGGTCTAAAATCATTATAAATAGTGTTTTTTCACTAATAAATGTACTAAAGTAAGAATTTGGTAACAATAAAAGTGAACTAAACGTAAGATAATCATTTGGTTAACAAAGGTTGACTGTATGATGTAATTGCGTTTTAAACTCAATTTAAAACTTTGTTTTAGTTAATTTACTTGTTTTTTAGGTCTAAGATCATTATACATAGTGTATTTCACTAATAAATATACTAAAGTAA